>HG995180.1:7260000-7860000 GCA_905333005.2 Lycaena phlaeas | reverse complement strand
TCGTCTTGGCGTTCGTTGAGGGAGGCCTATGTTCAGCAGTGGACGAATAAAGGCTGATGATGATGATGATGAAATGAAAAAAAATGTTTCAACAGTTTACCAATAATAAACTTCCAAAACATATGTAACCTAATAGTAGTTTCTGTATCAACTTAGATATATTATATAAAATCCTTATGTAGTTTGAAATTTAATATCTCTTTTTTTTAAACATTTTTAACATAATATTGTACGTAATTTGATTTACCCGACGAAGTAAGGCGCGGCGGGGCGAGCGTTATAGTATGTTTTATTAAGATATTTTTAAGAAATTTACTTTTCAGCGCTAGCGAATAAGCCGGCATTATTTTGTCTCCAGGATCTCATAAACTACATTTTAATATTTAGTATCGTATAAAAACAATGTAATTTAAGTAAGAAATAATAAAAAATTAAAGTCGATCTAATCGAAACATGTTAAACTAAACATTAAGAAAGAGACAAACATTACGAAAAAGAATCTCTATTTTGCTCATACTATTAAAGTATTATGTAACTTGGAAATTAAAATTAAACTTTATTCATCGCCGGGTCGGAAGAAATAAAATGAACGACTTACCGTTTATAAAAGAAGTACTAATAAAACTATTTACTTAATTTAAAAATTAATTAATAAAAATAAAAAAAAAACCTATAAATAATAATTAAAATAACGTATCCCAATATTTGAATTTAACGATTTTCATTTGTTTACTAATTATTTATCCGTTTGACTAAGGTATATTGAATACATTGATATACTCGTACCATCGTACTATACTTTGTTATAAGTTTTTAAGGACTCTACGAATTCGCTTATCTTTTCATACTTCGTAATTTGCGACATTCCTATTATATAATTAAAATTATTATGGGTTTCTAATTTTTAAATAATAATAAGTTAAAGTTTTTTAGTATGTTAACTTGAGTGGATTGGATATAAATCTCACAAAGAAATCAAAAATCTTATAGGTGCATAAACTTGAGATTTTACATTAAACTAAAACGGATGAAGTTCGCAAAATTTCAACTCATAAAAATCAGGGTGGTTCAAAAAGTTTGCTAACCTTACCACTTTTAATATATTGAAATCGCAAAAGAGTAAGTTGCCTTGAGAATTTCCAATATCGTTTGCGAAGACGCTCGCTGCGTGCTAAAATGCTTGCTCGGGCCTCTTATATTAAAAATTATTACCCCGTAATGACCTCTGCGATATCTTGCCATCGCAAACTTTAACGATCTTTAGATCTCCTTTAGACATTCAAAGGGATTTCATCCAGATGATTCTTTTATGGCAAATAATATTAGAACATTTTTTGCTAACCGTACAAAAGGATTTTCTGTTTTTTTTTTTGTACAAGAAATTTATTTTTGATTGGTCATCAACTTAAAAGAAAACTAGGACCAAGCCTGATTTTTCTGGTACCTTAATAGGCAACCTGAGGACAATAGGTAGAATTACTCTTCCTCTAGAACACACGATGGTAGCTTGGCGATAATATAAGTTTGATGGCTAAATAAAGCGCGTTTAAGCTGTCATTAGATGATTAATATAAAAGAAATTAAAAAATCGATAACAATCAATGTATAAATTTTACACATATTATAATAATAATAATAATAATATAACTTTATTGCACACACATAAGTTGTTACATATAAGTTTAAATATTGAGAAGACTAAATGAAGGTAATTTAAGAATTCAGTTTTTTAATACGACGCTTCAAATTGAATTTATTTTTCAGGCGAATATCACGTATTCTTGGAGTATGAATATTATTTCGTTGTGTTGGATACAATCGCACTGGGAACGTTCAGGTTTTATAAATTTGTTATGTCCGTTTGTCTGTCACGGCCATTTTACTGCAAGACCATTGGGACAACCTGGATCAAGCTTGACAGTTAAGTATATTTTGTGAACTGTCGCAAATATATGTACTGAAACTGAAATCCCATAAGTCTATTCATATTTATATACTTTTATGTAGTATATTTCAAAATATTTGGCAATAAACGAGAACGTTAATGAAAAAGCGGAGTACTTTTTCTTAATATTTTTTAAGAACCAATAAAATCTTATTAACAGCTTTTTATTACTTTTTGCTCATGTTTTTTAATATAAGTTGTATTTTATTTATTTAACTAGCTATTGCTCGCGGTATCGCCCGCGTTAACTTAGATTTACGGACGTCTCTGGATTGATAATAATTATTTTTATAGCGTATGTTACTCCATGTTGCTAACTGCCAATGAACGTGACATCAAAAGCAATCCAGCCGTTTTAGAGATTCTTTTTCGTCGTTCACTCGTGGATCTTTGGCAATCGTTACGGATCGTCAGAAGTCTGAAAGTCTGACAACCGGTCTTACCTCAGGGTACCGTATTACCTAATTACTGGGTTGTGGGGGTCAAGTAAGCAGTCGCTCCATTTAAATTACTGGTACACAGCTGACTCCGGATAGACTGGAAGCCAAAATATAGTTGAGAAAAGGCTAGGCAGATGATGATGATTTTAATAGATATGATCTTAGTATTAGTCTCTGAATCAATGAACTGCAATCACAAACTGATGTTAATAATTACAACTTGGTTTTAAAGGTACAATTTCTGCCAAATTTCCGTCGGAAAAGTGAAATTGATACACAAATCCTCGATCCCCAAATGTTAATTTTAATCCAGAGAAACCAATCATAACACCGAGCCCATTATTGGAAAACACAGTGCGTACGTTCATATTGAACACGTATTACCAATTTATTTTGGCAATTGGTATGTATTTCTGGTCACATGCCGGTATGTGATGGCATAAAATGAAAATGATAGCTTGGCCGAATGAAATTTGGACAAATTATGCCCCGTGGCACCCTTGCGGCAGTAATGGCTGTATATGCGGAGCTCTTATACATATGATATTGATTGGGGCGGAATTGTTTTTTTTTTTGGCCAGCTGTTAGAAATTTAAGCGATTTGCTGCATGTCCGTATCACGATTTGTATGTACAGTATAGGCATTTTATGCCTATTTGCTTAGAAACTAGACGGATATTATACTATAATACCTACGATGAAAAAGGCCTGGAAGATTTTTTCTTGATCTGGTCTGAAAAAAATTTCAAGAGTAAAAAAAAATAACTTTTAATCTACACCTTTCTTATGTGTATGTTCTACTAACAAAAAAAACATCTTTGAATCAATCACTAAAAAGTCAATTATTTAAAGCATGAAAAGCGAGTTTTATCTTGTCATTGATTTGCCGTTACTAACTAAAATTTATTAATATAATAAAAATTTAAACTATGTCTATTTGCCTTGATTTTCATTGGAAAAGGTCTTTCCTATAGCCAGCAGCAAATGATGATAATAATGAAGATGACGATAATGATAATGATGATGATATATTAAAATTCTATAAGTATGTAAAATTAATTAAAAGCTAAAAACAATAGTAATCAGATTCACGCCTCTCTAATTTCCAACAGTAACAAATTTACCTCATTTACATGCGTACGTCAGGTTGAGACATGTCTGTTAATAACCTCAATGCGGTAATTCTGTTATTATTTGCCCTCGCAGCTCAGCATACAACACATGGAGAAAATAAACGATGGTTTATTAGTGCTTTAGAACCTTAATTGTCTATAAATCACATGCAAAGCACAAATAATGCTTTACAAAAGCTTTTATATTAAAATGTTTTTGAATTCATTCATAAGCGAATGAATTATTAAAAAAA
Source organism: Lycaena phlaeas (assembly GCA_905333005.2). Lineage (NCBI taxonomy): Eukaryota > Metazoa > Arthropoda > Insecta > Lepidoptera > Lycaenidae > Lycaena > Lycaena phlaeas. The sequence goes on along the minus strand of HG995180.1, from coordinate 7,856,249 downwards.
CATAGGTAAAAAAAAGAAATACAAATGTTACCTTGTACTGATGGACGCAGGACTTCTATAAATGACGAGATGATCTATTCAAACTAAATATCATATATTTAATATTATTTTCATGCCATAATCTTCATGTTTATGGGTGACATACTGGCATTCCTATCCAAGTATAAAAATAATCTAATATATAAAATTCTCGTGTCACGGTGTTCGAACTTGAACTCCTCCGAAACGGGTTGACCGATTCTCATGAATTTTTGTGAGCATATTGAGTAGGCCTGAGAATCGGCCAACATCTATTTTTCATACCCCTAAGTAATAAGGGTTGTTTACCCTTAAAAAAAATATATATGTTTTGGACGAAATTTTTTGTTTTTTTTTTTTTTATAATGTGGCATTAAAAAATACATACAACTCTAAATTTTCACCTCTCTACGATCAACCCCTATTTTTAAAATGCAATTTTAATTTTGGCAGTACGAAGTCTGTCAGCTAGTAATAATATAAAACAATGTTATTAAAATTAAAAATTTAAATAAAGAATACATTTCCGCATTATCCGCATCAAATTCCGCACCGCAAACGACGATGAAATGCGGAAAATGATCTCCGTCGATTCCACATATTATTATGACATCACAGGGGGTAAGTGCGGCGAGTTGAGCACGTACGGTGGTGTCTTATATACATAATACAGAATACTAGCTGTTGCCCGCAGTTTTTTTTTAAATGTACCTATCCTGAGATACTACTGAGAATATGTGTACAAATTTTCATGATGATCGGTTTACTAGTTTTCGCGTAAAAGCGTAATTAATGAATGAATGAATGAATCTTGAATGAAAGAATAAATGAATCTTTATTTGCAATAATATGGTACAATTGGTGTTTGAATACATTATAGTTTACACATTCTGCTTAAAGCGTGCAAATAATTAAACAATGTTATCCTAACAAACATCCCAACTTTCACATTTATATAAAGGAAAATAAGGATAAAGCCTATTGGTAAGCGATTGTCTCCAATGCACGGACCCGCTACGTATTGATGCACCCTAGTACTTCTGGTATTATCAAATAAACTCTAGAACGTGTGAGTTCAAATACGCTCACAATAACGCAGTTTGGACTTTGGACTCACAACCTTATCAAACTCTGTTACATAGTATCCAAATATCAGTTTGATGCTTCAAAGTAAGATGACACAGAAGTTTCCTAACTTTTTACGAGATATAACAGTTTTATGGTCGTGCATCCATATGGTGATCTGGTGATGGCTCTTACATTGTGCTCGGGTAATTTAACATCATCATCATCATCCTTAGTCTTTACTACTACCGAACATAAGCCTCCCTCAATGAACGCCAAGACGACCAATCCCTTGCAACTCGCCTCTAAGACGGACCGGCCACTGCTCGAAGATCGTCTTCCCAGTGGTAAATGGCTGATTATCACAGAATATACAGTCCTTATATTATTACTTACTTACTTTCAGCCAAAACATGTCCACTGCTGGACGTAGGCCTCCCCCAAGGATCTCCACAACGACCGGTCGCGCGCCGCCCGCATCCAGCGGATTCCTGCGACCTTTACCAGGTCGTCAGTCCACCTAGTGGGAGGCCTACCAGCACTGCGTTTCCCGGTACGTGGTCGCCACTCCAGAACTTTTCGGCCCCAGCGGCCATCAGTTCTGCGAGCAATGTGCCCTGCCCATTTCCACTTAATAAGGGAAATTTGTCGGGCTATGTCGGTGACTTTGGTTCGCCTGCGGATGTCCTCATTTCTGATTCTATCACGCAGGGAAACTCCAAGCATAGCCCTCTCCATTGCTCTTTGGGTGATCTTAAGCCTTCTGATAAGGCCCATAGTGAGCGACCACGTTTCAGCACCATAGGTCATCACTGGCAACACACACTGGTTGAAGACTTTTGTTTTCAGACACTGCGGTATTTGGGACGAGAAGATTTTTTGTAGTTTCCCGAACGCTGCCCAGCCAAGCCGGATTCGACGATTGACCTCTTTCTCGAAGTTGGATTTACCTAATTCAACTATTTGTCCAAGGTATACATAATCGTCGACAACTTCGAGTGTGGAGCATCCAACTGTAACTGGAGTGGGTACGACGTGGACATTAGACATGACTTTCGTCTTGTCCATGTTCATTTTAAGACCCACTCGTTCGGAGGCTCGACAGAGGCTTTCTAGCATAGTACCTAGGTCCTCCATGGTTTCAGCCATGACTACTATATCGTCGGCAAAACGAAGGTGAGTTATGTACTCGCCATTTATATTGATGCCTAATCCTGCCCAGTCCAGAACCTTGAAGACATCTTCCAATGCAGCGGTGAATAACTTTGGGGAAATGACGTCTCCCTGTCTTACACCTCGCTGCAAATGGATAGGTCTTGAATTTTGTTCTTGTAGGCGGACTGACATTGTGGCGTTTTCATACATACACTTCAACGCTTCGATATACCGATAGTCGATTTGGCACCTCTGGAGAGACTGCAGTACAGCCCAAGTCTCAATCGTGTCGAAAGCTTTCTCGTAGTCCACAAACGCTAGACATAGGGGTAGGTTGTACTCGTTGGTCTTCTGTACAATCTGTCGCAGCGTATGTATGTGGTCCACTGTGCTGAAACCTTTCCGGAAACCGGCTTGTTCGGATGGCTGGAAGTCATCAAACCTACGAGCGAGGCGATTCGTAATGACCCTCGAAAATAGCTTGTATACGTGACTGAGGAGTGAGATGGGTCTATAATTCTTCAACAGGGTAGTATCACCCTTTTTGAAGAACAGCACGACCACACTCCTGTTCCAAGCTTTAGGCGTTCTGCCCTCGAGTATGACGGAATTAAATAGCTTCTGAAGGGCCTTAAGAATCGGCTTTCCGCCCGCCTTCAGGAGTTCAGCTGTGATTCCGTCATCACCCGGCGCCTTGTTGTTTTTAAGTTGTTTGAGGGCCATTCTGACCTCGTACAGGCTAACGTCCGGGATATCTTCGGTGTAATGTCTGGTCAGTCTGGCTCTGGGGTCGTTTGCCAGATTTTTGATGGGTTCCCGTGTTGACGTGTATAGCTGTCCATAGAACCTCTCGACCTCTCTCAAGAGCTCAGGTTTGGATGTTACAATCCTGCCGTCGTCGGTCTTCAGTTTCGCGAGCTGCCTTTGCCCGATCAGCAGATCCCTTGCGAAAACTTTAGAGCCCCTGTTTCGCTCTATGGCCTCTTTTATACGGTTAGTATTAAATCGGCGTATGTCGCATTTCACGGACTTTGAGATCTGCCTGTTGAGCTGCCGGTATTTGGCCGCATCGACTGAAGACTGCAGGACCATTTCGCACCTTTCTTCCATTAACTTCTGTGTATGATCCGAGAGCTTTCTTGGTGTGTTCTTGCGATGGGCCTTGAAGAACTTAGACCCGACAGTACGGACAGTTTCCACGATCCCATCATTGAGGTCGTTCACGTCGACTCCCAGGCAGTCGAAACGGTTTTGGAGTTCGAGCTGAAAGCTTTCGGGGTTTTGGATTTGGACAGGTAACGGGCGGAGCGTAGACCTCAACAGTCGCGACCTTTCCAGCTTGATATTGATATTCAATGTGCCTCTCACCATACGGTGATCACTCCCGATTTTGGCTGCATTGATCACGGAGACATCATTGAATATTTGCCTTTTCGTTGACATGATGAAGTCTATCTCGTTCCTGGTGGTACCGTCTGGACTTAACCAAGTCCATTTCCTCTGCTCTGGCTTCCTAAAGAAAGAGTTCATCATATATAGTCCCTCCTTCTCGAGAAAGCCAGCCAAGAGTTGTCCCCGGTGATTGCGGTGTCCAATACCAAATTGCCCCACCCGCAGCTCTTCACCGTCGCGCTTGCCCAGTCTCGCATTGAAGTCCCCCATGACAACGGTATAGTGTGTTTTGGATCTATGTATGGCCGAGGATATATCCTCATACATAGTTTCCACCGCATCATCAGGTTGTATCGAGGTCGGTGCATATACCTGTATGACCTTCATTGAATAGCGCTTATTTATTCTGAGTATAAGATATATCACCCTGGTCGACACACTCACAATCTGGACTATGTTGTTTACGAGGGACTTGTGGACGATAAACCCGACACCACCCTGGGACAGTTGGTCGCCTTCTCGGTAATAGAGCAAGTTGCCGGATTTGAGGGTTATCATGTCCTCCCCCTCTCTACGGACCTCAGATAAGCCTATGATATCCCATCGCAGCTTGCTCAAACCTGTCTCGAGTTCCGCAATCTTCTCGTCAGTCCGCAGCGTCCGTACGTTGTATGTTGCCAGGTGCAATAGTCGTGGTTTGTGGTAGCGGGATCTCTTCCGGAGATTCTTAGCACCCCCTGCCCCGCCGTTACCTTGGCCGCTACCGTAGCCATAAGGAATAGCGGGGCTGCCGGGGACTGGGGGCCGGTTCCTTGTTGTGTCTGTCATTTGGGGGGTAATTGCCATAATCGCCACGCTTGGCAGACGGGTTGGCGATCGCAGTCGTTGGTGGTAGATAACTCGGAGAACGCTGCTGCCCATTCCCCGGTGTATCCCTTAGTCGCCTTTTACGACACCCACGGGACGACATGGGGTAGTGATATTCTAAAGCCGGCACTACACGGCGACCTTATATTATTAGTGTATATTAAATGTATTTTTTTACACGAATGTATTTTTTTTAAACGAACAGTCTTCGTCTTGCGACTATCGAGGCCCATAATACACATAACCAGAGGTTATACAGATGCGTTGCCCTCCTTTTTTCCTATAATGGTCAACCGAAAACTCACAAGCCGCACAAAACGCTACAGCTTAGCTGTCACTTTGTATCGATTTCATGTAAGCGAGAGGTTCCTCCCCGGTCGTGCCGGCCCAATTTAGCTACAAAGCAGCTCTTTGTAAATGTCAGCATTTTTTTAGTACAATAATATCTCATAAATCTATTTTCGTTAATGAGAAACTCTCAGCTTTCAACCATGTCTAAAAGCCTGTGACAGACAGAAATAATTAGGTTACCGCATAGTGTAAATCTTATTCCTAAGCATTACTTACGTAGACAAACTCTTATATTTCAAATGACGTTATAAACACCTAAAGGCCGACCTTATAAATTTCCAAATATTTCAAATTCTGAAACGGAATAAATAAAATTATCCAACCCCAACATAAGCACTGTGTGTCGTGTTCCCAAAATTTCCAAACCCTTTTTAATTAAACAGCTTGGCATTTTCAAATATCCTTTACTCATTTATTATATTGGACAGGTCCTTAACATTTGATCTATAAATTTGTGTGATTTAACCACTTTGTTAAATAAGTTACACATCAATGATTTATTGAAAATGTGATAAGAATACTATATTTTCTTATTTTTCAATAAAAATCCTGCATTAAAAATAATAAAACTTTCCACATACATATTTTATAAATACATATTATGTGGAAATGGTTTTTTACCTTTTCTCATCGGAGTATTCGAGATATATTATATCAAATAAAAAAAATCAAATAGAATTATGTAGAAAGTTTTCAAATGTACTTATTAAATGTGTCTTTGATATAAAAAAATATGCGGTAAATAGTAGTAAGTAGTAGATTATTAATATTTACAAATAACTAAACAATTAAAAATGACCCAGCGAAGCTTCACAGCTAGTAGATGATAATTATAGGGAGCTACAAATGTTTCTTTAGTACTTTTGTAGTGTGTAGTGTACATTTTAGTACGTGATGACGTTTACGAGCCACCAGGAAACCATTTTCCATTTTTTTATTAATATAATTTCATTTATAGCGGCGTAAAAAATATTTAATTTTTATACGAAAAGAAGACGAAAGAGTAGGCGATAATATCTACCTTTTTTTGTTACAGTGGAAATTCACTCGGGAATGGATCGCCACCGAGTACATAAGGGCTTCCCGTGCCCTCTCAACTATGCCCGGCGCCGGCATACCGTACTGCGAGTTGCATTCAGCCGCCGAGGGAGAGGGTCAATATGAGTGAGAATAAGAGGGTGTGATCTGACCAAATCAGGACCATTATTACATATTACTTTTGACGCAACAACGTCTTATAATTCGATAGAGCCGGCTGACAATAAACATGACTCATGCGGCGTTACCTCGTTCTGGGGCGTTTCATTTAAGGCTTGAAGTGCATTCGAGAGTGCGGAACGAGCGACAAAGAGGAACAATCGGCCCATCAGTATTTTCTTATGACGTTTTCACGTTCAACTATCGTCAGTAAACGGACTTCAAAGACAACCGATTTTTTTATAGCATAAGAGGAGAAACGGACAACCAAAGCCTTTTGGAGACTATAAACGCCCATAAACGTCCGCACAAACACCGCCCTCTTTTGTTGCACATATCTTTTTTTTAATAGATTTCCACACAGTAACGCCTGATTCTATTAACAATCTGACCTAATTTGACTGCAAAGCGGCATGACACTCTTATAACTACCGCTTACTAGTTACTACTATCTTACTACTCACAACTGTAACGGAACATAATATACTATTCTGACACTAAAAATACGTACTGTAACAAAACAGCACGGCAGAGCAGTATATTCTCATGACACACACGCGACGTATTCTCGAATACGTCATATTTTTCCGCTGACACCGCAGGACGTATCTCACCGAGATGGAAATCCTAATGGATGACGGCCATATAACACTATCGCGAGCAATCTCATGATCTGAAAACACACTATAATCGAGGCAGATTGGAAGTGAAAACTTTATATGCGTTGAGAACTTTTTTAATGGAAAATTTTCTAGGATCGCGTCACAGACATGCCTAATGTTACATTATGACGTCATTATGAAATTTCTCCAAATAAAGTATTAACATTTGAAATATCATAACTTCATAGATCTTAACGTGTGTCACGTGGCATGTGTCACGTGGGCAATCCCTATGACAGACAACTTTTTTCGGTGACTTAGTGCAGTGGTTCCCAATCAGGGTGCCTAGCCAAAATGCCATTAAGAAAGCATTTGCAAAGTTCGAAAATGATAAAATGTATGGGATTGACATAAGGCCGCGCTTAATCACGTGGTCCATCCTATATATTATCATATTTTTGTGTAAAAGAGTGATAATCATACGTCCATACATCTTTACATTCTTACAAACTTATTCGTTTCTAATTTTAGTAAGATTTATAATTATGTTTCTTAATTAAATACTTTGTTAACAAAAATAATGAATACAAGTCAGATAAAAAAGTACAAACAGGAGCTTTCCGTAGAAGCGATCCGTAGAAGGGATTTCTTCAAACAAATCCGGCCAAAGGCTGATTGTTTTTCTCAGAAACGTTGGCGTTGTATATTAAAATAAAAGCATATTGTTGTGTTTGAGATGTTTATAAACTTTTTGCTTGTTATTTTGTTTATAAAAAAATAAAAGCATATTGTTTTGTTTGAGATGTCTATAAACTTTTTGCTCGTTATTTTCTTAAAAAATAGCAGTATATTTATATCTTTTTTATTGTAAATAAATAGGTTGTTAACTTTTATTCCATGTCTTCATTGGTAATTATATTTGAAAATAATAACAGCACGTGATGTACAGTAACAAAACAAGAAGTTTAACAATAATATTAATAACTAGTAGTTTTGCGGAAAAGAGTAATGAACATACATAGGTAGATGCATTCTTATAGAGTTTTGGGCCCATAATATTAGGAGGAATAGAAATCATCTATTCGATAAAATATATAATAATAACACGAAGATAATTATATTAAATAAATAAATGATTCGTCTAAAGAATTCGAAACAGAAACAGAGGGTGTAAAAAGTTGTTTCATTTTATTGAAAGCGTATTAATTGAAATAAATGGCATCTAATTTATGACTGGTCCGAAAGTTTGCCGAAGCTCAACGTCCTATGGAGCGTGGTACGCTGGGTTTTTCATTGGCAGATAGGATTATAGCTATATGATATGATAGACCTCCGCCAGAGTAATAAGGTTACGAATATTACGCGTACAATAAACACGTTGAAGTGACAGTGGACTGGTACGCACTGAGGAGAACGAATAGCCGACGTGCCATTATGGTTCTAGAGACGAGATGACGTCAAGGTAGATGAAGTTTTGGTCTGCCATTAACCAGGTGGCAACAAGATCTCCGTGCAGGGATCCGTGTCTGTTGCGGGTGGTAAGGGATCGGCCGTCTTGGCGTTCATCAAAGGAGGATAAAGCATGACCCCACCATGGCTCAAGCCTTGTCGTGGCGGTGGGGCTCAGTAGTCCAGGGTGACCCCAACACCTTGGGCGGCCAAGAATTGAGCCGAGGGGGCTCTTTGTATCCCTCTTATAAGAAGAGGGGACAAAAGGGGAACCTCACCTCATAGTACTGTCCCAACGTTGAGAGTGGTTGCTCTGTGGTGCGGAACATTCGCTCTGTGGAGGTGGCGTCGGTCCCCTGAGGGACTGACTAGCCGTCGAGGTGCCCTGTTGCTTGTAGATCCGGGGCACCTCACAAAAGGCGGCAATGGTGGCACTCGCCGGGCTTTAGTGGGTTGAGCTGCGTCCACTTACCATCTTTCGGGTGCAGCGAGTCCCACATACCTGCCTGGGGAGACCCACTCCCCTGCGGGATGCGTCAGTGCATTCCCCGGCGTAAAAGAAAAAAAAGGATAAAGCATGATGCTATGATGATATGATGAACCATTGAAAAAAAATATTAAATTACAATTTCAAGAATTCTCGTAGCATTCCAATTAACTATCATTTATTTGCAACACTGAAACATAAATATGAAATTCGAAAACCGACAAGATAATGCTTAAAAAACACACGCTGAATCGTGCAGGCAACAGAGAACCCAATCTCTTTGACGTCACTCAAAAACTCCACAACGGTGATTGAATGTGAAAAATTCGTACATTTCTGCCGTAGATTAGTTTCCTTTCGGATCTTTCGGTTTTCAAATATTGTTCTAAAACAGATTCCGAAACGCAATATGACGGTAAAAGGCTAAGGGAGACAAGGGATGTATAATCCTGAGGTTGTTCATATATAGAATATTCAGGTATCTAACAACTTCATATTACGACTGAGCATTTAATTTTTTTGTATTTTGTAATTTTTTCATAATTTTTAATTTTACTGATGTTTCAAGTAAAATATTTCATGTTCTGTCTACACTAATATTATAAAGAGGAAAACTTTGTTTGTTTGTTTGGTTGTAATGAATAGGCTCAAAAAGTACAGGACCGATTTCAAAAATTCTTTCACCATTCGAAAGCTTTTTTTTTTTCTTTTACGCCGGGAAATGTACTGACGCATACCGCTGGGGAGTGGGTCTCCCCACGCGAGTGTGTGGGACTCGCTGCGCCCGAAAGATGGTAAGTGGACGCAGCTCTACCCACTAAAACCCGGCGAGTGCCACCAATGCCGCCTTTGGTGAGGTGCCCCGGATCTACAAGCAACAGGGCACCTCGACGGCTAGTCAGTCCCGCAGGGGGCTGACGCCACCTCCACAGAGCGGTTGCCCGCACCACAGAACAACCACTCCCAACGTCTGGACAGTACAATGAGGTGAGGTTCCCATCCTCACCCCTTGCCCCCTGCTCTTTTGTCCCCTTTTCTTATAAGAGGGATACAAAGAGCCCCCTCAGCTCAATTCGCTTCATCCAAGGTGTTTGGGTCACCCTGGGCTACTGAGCCCCACCGCCACGACAAGGCCTGAACCATGTGGGGACCATTCGAAAGCTACATTATCCACGAGTAACATAGGCTAAATTTGATTCTTGAAAAAAAATAGGGTTCCGTAAGATATTTGGGTTTTTCAGACACAAGGTGTAAAAAATCAACCAGAAAAGTTACTTATTTTGCGTACTAAGATCCCGCTGTAAATCTTAGTTAACGCAGGCGAAGCTGCGGAAAACAGCTAGTACTATATATATTTTTTGTATTTTCTGTTAACATTTCAAATTGTAAATACATACATTACATGAATAGACTGCATTATCTGCACATTACCTGCATAAAACACAGAACAATAAAAAGTTACAATTGGCGGCCATCAATTATTAATAATTACCAAAAAAATATAATACGCATATTCATATGAAAATGTTAGTTAGTTAATAGGAAAATCTACCAACAATTCCAAGGCGACTGACAATATATCGACGATACAAAATCTTAGATAGCAAAAACAACTAGAGGCTGTTTCTATGTTGCTCAATTATCCTAAGCTTCCCGCTTGACTAGCTTAGTCGTATTAAATGTTTGAACGTCCTCTGTCTAGTTCGAACATGCCTCGTTTACAGAGTGAAACGTGAGACGAACACGTAATTCGGATGGAATCCGCACCAGAACATGCGGAATCTTCATAGGCATGGAGTTTGTGAATTAGACCTTCAAAGAATCCAATTATACAGCTTGAGTGCGCGGTCGACGCTGAAAATTACGAAACTGGTATAATTCAGGTCCCCGGGATATAAGTCAAACTCAAGGCCTTTTATGACAATTATAGGAAGAAAACACAGGAGTTTTATATTAGGGCGGGAGTCCCTTTATTTTTACACTTTAGTTTTATGTGTAAAATATTTGATCAATCAAATTAAATATGCTGTAGAAAGTATAGAAGTAAAGTATCGACCCTTTATGTCCCACTGATGGGCACGGGTCTTCTCCTCAAAATCAGGCGAGGAGGGTGATGGGCCATAGTTCGGCGCTGGCCCAGTGCGGGTTGGTGAACTTCACATGCCTTCAAAGACTTTTAATCTCATCGGGCATGCAGGCTTTCTCACGATATTTTCCTTTATCGGTGAGCGAGCGATAGTCTCGTGTTCGGGGTACACTTAGAAATTTAGAAAAAACCCATTTCAAGGCACACATGGAGGTCAGGATCGAACCCGGAACCTCCCGGATAAGAGGCCGAGTCCACCCACCACTGGACCATCGTCACTCATATCACGCAAATAAGCTGTATTGATCATAATTAAGAGGAGGATTAACTAAAACCTGGCGAGTGCCACCAATGCCGCCTTTGGTGAGGTGCTCCAGATCTACAAGCAACAGGGCACCTTGACGGCTAGTCAGTCCTTCAGGGGACCGACGTCACTTCCACAAAGGGGTTGCCCCACACTACAAAACAACCCCAACTTCGGGACAGCACAATAAGACGAGGTTGCCGTCCTCGCCCCCTGCTCTTTTGCCCCCTCTTCTTATAAGAGGGGTACAAAGAGTCCCCTCGGCTCAATTCGCTTCGCCCAAGATGTTGGGGTCACCATGGGCTACTGAGCCCCACCGCTACGCCAAGGCCTGAACCATGGTGGGGAACACGGACTGGCCATTGCATAACCTTACCTTACCTTAAGTAAATTTCTTTTCATCGGTGTAGAGTTTAAAGAAATAGTGATAACAATTGTATTTATTTCTCTTGTTGCCTTCAAACACTTCCGATTGTGTCCCAGCGCAAATAAAATTTATTTAGATGCAGAAAAATATGAATGATTTCATATTGACACTATTTCTATTGTCGACGGTTGGGAATTGTAGCTTCCATATTTATATTTCTAACCTTTAAAAGAATATAATATTGCAAGGAGAAATATTTTATTATGTTTCTAATTTCAGTTTGTTTTTGTATTATTTTTAATACCTCTATAGTCTTTATTTTTATGTGTACGTCCCCATTAAATTGACGTTGTCTATGATTAAAATAACAATAAGTAATTTAATAAACGTAAATAAAATAAAAAAAGTAATAATATAATAAACTTATACAAAACTTGAAAAAAGTAACACACTTTAAAATAAACATTTTTGTGCAACAATGAGATTTCCATCTAATTTGTAAAATCCAACTCACGATATTAGATATTTACCATTATCTTCAGGTTCTATTTATAATATTTTATAAAGCCTTAAGAACATTCGAGGCAGACGTTAAAATACGAGATACCCGAAATAAAAGCGAAAAGGTGTAAAATATCCCGTTTTTAGCAATTCAATAGTGAAAATAATTATGTTAGTTTAAATACTTATTCAACTTGCCGATTTAGAGTTTCAGTAATAGTGATTTAGAGTTAATGCACTGGTACATAGAGCAAATACATTTGGTATGTTAGATGGAAAAACCGATGTTTGCACCCATCAGCCAGACGCCCGGCTGCGGAAGTGTTGACGCTCCGAGTTGACTTGCGGAAATGGCGGTGTGTTCCACTTGGAACCGTCGCCTATTCACTGTGACGTATATATTACTATTTCATGTGAAAGATGGTCAAGTATACCTGGCCTCGAAACGACCGGTCCGGAATTGGTATGATTGAGAACTTAGATTAAGGACTGAGTTGAGTACCCCTGAAACGTATTTGCAAACTTTTATTTAACTATCTTTATTTAGTAAAATCCAGCCTATTTTTTTTCTTTAACGCCAGGAAATGCACTGAGGCATCCCGCTGGGGAGTGGGTCTCCCAAGGCGGGTATATGGGACTCGCTGCGCCCGAACGATAGTAAGTGGACGCAGCTCTACCCACTAAAACCCGGCGAGTGCCACCAATGCCTTTGGTGAGGTGCCCCGGATCTGTTAGCAAACAGGGCACCACGACAGCTAGTTAGTCTCTTAGGAGACCGATGCCACCTCCACAGAAAGGTGGTCCCGCACCACAGAACAACCACTCGCAACGTCGAAACAGTACGGTGAGGTGAGGTTCTCGTCCTCTCTCTTGTCTTGCTCTTTTGTCCTCTCTAGACGGCTAAATAAGAGGGATACAAAGAGTGACCTTGGCTCAATTCGCTTCGCCACGACAAGGTCTGAACCATAGTGGGGTAGTAGAGTCCAGTCTGGAAATAGCAGGCCTGAGTTTTTTTATAGCCTATATCTTTTTTATAATATACTAGTTGTTGCCTACAGCTTCGCCTGCGTAAACTACGATTTATAATTGCATTTTAGTTGGATGACTGCAACCTTCCTCGATAAGTGGGCTATCTAAAACTGAAATAATGATTCAACTCCGACCAGTATTTCCTGAGACTAGCGCGTTAAAACAAACAAACTCTTTAGCTTTATGTTAATACACAATTACTACTAATGTATAAAATTATTTTATAATTAACAAGACTTGAAAGGTATTACAAAAATTATTTCAATACTTTATAGAGCAATATTGTAACTTTGAATACTGTATTTCCCGTGAGTCCTATGAATTAAAAAGGAGTTTTCGACAATTCAACCACTGAAAGGTTGAATTTTGAAATAAAAATTGTGTAAAAATTTTCGGCTTTTCAGGGTTTCAACAATATATCAATTTGATAAGAAATAAAAGTCACCTAGACTAAGCTTAAAATTTTATTAAAAGTATATATAAAACGGTATTCTTATAAACTTGCCCTGAAAACGCGCTTTCAAAGAAATTTAATTTTATTAATTAATTCAACTTTCCAATCATTAGGTATAGACGATGGAGCGTATCTTATCCTTACTAATATTATAAATGTGAAAGTAGAGATTCTTGTTACGCTTTCACACGAAAACTACTCAACCGATTATCGTGAACTTTGTACACATATTCTCGGAGGTTCTAGAAGTAAGTAACATTGGATGAATAAAAAAATAAGGATATTTTTTTTTTGGTAACACGGTTGAAGCCGCGGGCAACAGCTTATTTAAAATACTTATACCAATAAGATATGAATTGATACGATTTAAAGAAACCCCTAGGTAAGCCCAGACACTAATAGCCACCAAATAAGTAAAAGATATTATAAAATATACTTATACCAGGGAGAGAGATGCGCTGTGCTTCCTGCTGCATGGTACTGGCTAGTTACTGCCTTAAAACAGCTTTGCTGTCATGGAAAAAAGCGGCACAGACAATGTCCTGCTACCGATACATACATCATACGTTCACAAAAATGAGTTGCCTTAGCTAGTTCCAGGCGAATTTGAACTTAATACCCTTACTTGATGTGTAAGTTTAAGAAAAATATACCTAAACAGTATTTGATGTGAAAACTTCTTTAGGCATGTTTAGCGTTTTTTTGTTAAACAAAAAACATGTAACTCGCGTCATCGTCACCGAATGCTCTCAATACGACACGCTAACGTGACGCTATGACGTCATTAGGATTTTTTTTTTCATTTCAGTTGTAGGTATGATTGTCCTGCGATTCAAAACAACCAGAAGGCTTAAGCTTATTCCTCCGGCGAGTAGATATTTCAATTTCTGTAATCCACAAATCGAAATCGTGCGAGTTATAAGATGAACAAACACGCCGGAGCGACGTGACGTACAGTTAACGGGCGAGTGTCACACTCACAAACAATTACAAATATTCCCGCTCTTCGCCAACCTTCATGTTCTCATTATGTTTTGCCATATTTGATTATAATCATATAAAAAATTCGAAATCGAATCATGGGAAAGGTAAGCTTTTGTATTTAAAAGATTGCATCAATCAAAACTAACATCCGTATTCGAGAAGTGTACTTGGTTAACAAATAAACACCACGTCAATCTGGTCCCGTGGTAAGTTTCCAAAGAACTTGTGTTACGGCTACCAGAAAACTGAAACTTATTACAACATATACTTAATACTTTTTTTACACAGATATTTGAAATAAGTTCTTAATATTTCTATGTTTTTTATATTAATCCATATATTTCAGATTTTTATTGTTTTATACACATATTTAATACACATCCATCCAGACCCAGCCTGACCCAGGAACACAGATCGTAACATATATCGTAACATATACAAAAAATATATCTATTTCTGGCAGCCAGAGCCAGAACCAGAGCTTCCTAGCAAAAAACTAAAATTTGACACCCCAAAGATATCCATGGATGGAACTGAAATAGAGTTTAAAGAACAACTCAAAGTATTAGGACTCACAATTGACAAGAATCTGAATTTCCTACAACACCTGGACGAAACTTCCAAAAAAGTAATCAACATATACAAAGCTGTGAGCAGAACAGCAAGGGCCCAATGGGGACTAAACTCCGAAATAATAAGAACGATCTATATATCAGTAATAGAACCCATAATACTGTACGGCTCTAACGTCTGGGGACAAGTGGCGAATAAAAAGCAGATAATTAACAGACTAAACAAAATAACTAGAATTTTCGCCAACCTAATCTCAAAGGCACACAGAACGACATCCCTAACATCGGGAACTCTGCTTTCAAGGATTCTTCCACTCGACCTAAGAGCCATAGAAAACAGGGAACTTTACCTAATAAAGAGAGGTAAGCCTATGACAGAGCTACCGGACCGGACCCTGGAGATGAAAGTAAGTCCATTCAGTCTCCCACACCCAGCGAAAAGGCAGCCAATCAACTTTACTCATATAAATAACTCGGAAGAAATGGACAGAACAGATAAAACCACCCCACTCTGTTTTACGGATGGCAGTAAAATCGATGGAAGAGTTGGAGGAGCAGTCTCCTACCAAGAAGCAGAAATATATAAAGCCAAATTCCGGCTACCAGCATACTGCAGTGTCTACCAAGCTGAAATGGCAGCCATTTACAGAGCAACAAAGCTAATAGCAGAAAAACCAGCCTTAAAACACTCAAAGATCATAAGCGACTCAAGATCAGTACTCCAGAGTCTAGCAGATCCGAACTCACTACATCCCATAGCTCAAATGATCAGAGAAGAAGTCGACAAAATTAAAACTCAAGGAGGCAACATTGAATTTTGTTGGGTCAAAGCACATGTGGGCATCCAGGGAAATGAGAGGGCAGATGAGCTCGCTAAGGAAGCGGCAACCAAAATAAAAACAAAACCAGCATATGATTCATACCCGCTTTCACACGCCAAACGCATACTGCGTAAAGCAACCTTATCAGCTTGGCAACAGCGGTATGAAACAGCAAGCTCAGGATCCATAACAAGAATGTTCTTCCCAAACACCGAAGACGCTTACAAAATTCTAGCTAAAATAAAAATAAACAACACCAAAGCCCAATTATTTACCGGTCATGGAGGATTCAGGGCTTACCTTTACAAAAGAGCTTTAGCTGAAACACCATACTGCGAATGCAGCGAGGATCAAGAAGAAACCCTGCCCCATTTAATACTGGACTGCCCAGCGTTCATGAACATAAGACACAACTGCTCAAACCAGATCGACACCGACATAACTGTCAATAGCCTCCCTAGTATAATGCGAGACGAAACAAGCAGGAACATTTTCATAGAGTACGCAACCCACATCATCAAAACAGCAGGAGCAAGAAACGGAGCAAGACAACAAGAAAAGAATAGACCTCAAACAGCATCAACATGAGGAAATAATAAAATGTTTGCGGTAATGCGGCGATTATGTAAATGATATTATATATTAAAAAAAAAAAAAAAAACAAGTTTCTTTATTATATTCATTCATTACTATAAATATATCCTAATAATATTATTTTATAATCGGAAGCGGAACTGATAACAGAACATAGATAAAATATCAGCATTAATTCAGGCACTGCGTCGTTCAAGGGCAGTGGAAACCGCGGGCCGGGCCAAGTGAGCGCCCGGACAAAAAAAAAAAAAACCAGAGCTTCCTTTATGTTCAATACTGCATATATATATAACGAAGGTAAATACGTCACAAGTCTGTATTTAAGTACGTGTCCTCTCTCTTGGGTATTAAAACTACTGAAACATCTGTACAAATAGTTAATAGAAAATAGAAAATCATAAGCGGGAAATGCTCGCTGGTATTATGATTCTGTATGGACATCGCAAACAATATCGCGCTCGTATCAGGAGTCCCTTTCTATTTAAATGCGTATGAAAGAGATGGATACATTTTGCGGTACAAAGATCAGGAACAGTGGTAATCAAATGCTACTTGGGTAGGTTTGCATCATCGACCCATAGATGTTCCCTCTATTGGGCACTGCTGGGCCATAGTTCACCAATGGCCCAATGTGGAACTTCACACACCTTCAAAGACGAGGAATCTCATCAGGTATGGGTTTCCTTACGATATTTTCCTTCACCGGTAAGTAGGCACTTGATGGCAAGTCAAAGTTGCCGTTTATGCTGATTAATATAAGCCTATCATGAGATGACAGACAAAAAATTGATCTTGATATTTATTGTAATTGAATGTACTGTTGGTGCTTGATGGAAATTCATGTTATAGCAACTATAATGAAACTTTTTTACACTTTTTCCACTATTTATTTTATATTTTATTACAGTTATAATTTAAACACGACCGGTTTCGACAAAGTCATCATCAGGTGTTGATATTTATTGCATTGCCTATCTTAAATATTGTTGTTTATTAAACTACTAGCTCTCAACCTTTTTTACTTTTATGTTCTAATTAATATATTGCTTAGAAATATATAAGTTAACTAAGATCTATAACGAGATCTGAGCAGGATAATATATTGTGCATGTATTATGCATATGAACCTTCCTCATGAATTATTCTATCTATTAAAAAAACCGCATCAAAATCCGTTGCGTAATTTTAAAGATTTAAGCATACATACAAAGGAAGCGTCTTCTTTTATACTATGTAATATTTAAAGATTTAAAGTCTTGTGAACTTGACATTCGAAAATAATATCGAAATAATAAGCTTCGCGAAATAAAAATGAAAAACAACAACAACGTTAGTTATCGTTTTTGTTTTTTTGTTTTATTAAACATGGTATAATGATAATACCCATGCAAGCGCCCAGCATAAAGGGAATCCCTACCACCGAATTTCTCTCATCGAAATGGTTTTAATCATTTACAGAATGACCACAAATACTTGGGCTGCCGTTCGGTGTCACATGCAGTCGGTGAAACTCGATGTCCTTAATTAATTTTTAATGAAATTCATTATGTTTGAGAGAAGTGCGAATTAATTAACGTAATTTAACTTATAATTAACAAGTTACCCAACCAAAAATATTTCGAACTTCACTATGATTCACTATGATAAAATGTATAGGATGGACCACGTGATTAAGCGCGGCCTTATGTCAATCCCATACATTTTATTATTTTCGAACTTCGCTAACGCTTTCTTAATGGCATTTGGGCTAGGCCCCCTTATCTCTCTGGGTAGGCCTAGTTCCTGACTAGTTCGTCTTTATGATCGACGTCGACCACTCACCTAAACCTTAAATGGAACGCCTCAGAGCGAGGTAACGTCGCATGAGTCATGGCTTTTCGTGCGTGCAGCCGGCTCCATGGAATTATAAGACTTTGTCACGTCAAAAAACATATGTTCAGGCGTTAATTGTTGCGGCGATCAACTAATTAGTCTTCAGAGAAATATGAACAAAGATTAAACATAGCTTGGGCTATATAGAAGGAGATCGGTCGTCTTGTCGTCCATTGAGGGAGGCCTATGTTCAGCAGTGGACGGATAAAGGCTGATGTTGATGGGCTATATAGTTGGCATATCCTTGCCAACAAAACATATTCCATATTAATATGGCTAATTGGATTAAGTTTGAGCGAATGCCGGCAGCACTATACCACAGTATCATGGCTGATTCGACGCTATATCTTAGTTTATCTCTCTAATTGATAGCAATGGAGTGCATTCTGCGCAGACCGCAGTCATTACGCCTGCCTATTACTAAACTATTGCCCGGGGGTTTCGAAATTAGAATTAAATTTCGGAATTCAAATCTTATCTACACTATAATATATAATATAATATTATAAAGAGGAAAACTTTGTTTGTTTGTTTGTTTGTTTGGTTGTAATGAATAGGCTCAAAAAGTACTGGACCGATTTCCACAATTCTTTCACTATTCGAAAGCTACATTATCCACGAGTAACATAGGCTAAATTTCATTCTGGAAAAAAATAGGGTTCCGTAAGATATTTGGGTTTTTCGGACACAAGGTGTAAAAAATCAACTAGAAAAGTTACTTATTTTGCGTACTAAGATCCCGTTGTAAATCTTAGTTAACGCAGTATAAAAAATACATTTATTTACCCTTATTGACTAATCCATTTATTTTATAATGGTTCGTAAGGAGTAAACTAATTTCTAAACTAACTTAAAAACTAAACGTAAACTCTAATAATATCTAATGATAGGAGATTGGAAGATATCCTACAGGAAGTTCCGGGATAAATCCATATCCGTATCCGGTTCATCGTTTATGTCCAAAATTTCCGGTCGGTACACGGAGTAACAAACTAACAAACTTACACATTTATTATTTTAGTCATAACTTTGGCTTTGCGAACTAGGCGTAGCAATCGCAACCGTCCCTTGCCGTGTAGGAAGAAGTTCTAATGATGTTAAAAAGTTAGCTTAGATTGTGTGTTTTGTGAAGAAACCATATCTATTCCCCCAGTTTACGACAAAAGTTGTACGGAGTACTTGAAGGCACTTTGAGTGTATTTATAAAGAAACAATTTGTTGAGAGTCGTTGTTTTTTGGAGGAGTATATTTATTTTTGTTTGTTATAATATTTATTTATTTATTTATTTATTTATTTTCCAGGAACACGAACAGTTATAATAGAACATACAATTAAATTTATAAACATAAAACATAAACCAAAAATGTGTCCACAAACAAATTTTATAACATCAGCTTCCGCTTAAACAACTAAAAAATAAGAAAAAAAAACCACTTGTTACAAAAAAAAATGAATTTAAGCTATTGTTACCTAGAAATGTTACCACTAAAATATTAAAAACATGAAAACAAAAGAGAAAAACAAAAACAAAAAAAAAAACAAAAAAGCACCTTAGATATTACAATAGTTGCAGGTCAATTCCCTAACCTTGCTCTTATAAGAATTGAGCGAGCACCAGAACTGGTCAATTGAATCAAAGTGTCTGTTATATGCTGATGTTGCACGTGGAATGAATGTGTTACCACCATACTTGGTTCTGGTTTTGGGTATATGATACGTCTTCCTTGATCGAGCACTTAAACGTGGACAACATAGATTAATGTTACTTAAGAGAAAGGGAGAGTCAATGTAATTATTAACAATTTTATATAAAAAGAACTGATCTCTTTCTAGGCGGCGAATATATAATGGTTGAAGAGAATTATCAATAAAGTTGTTCTCTAAAAAAAAATTACCTTTACGTCTAATATGTTTCAGAAATTTCTTATTTATTTCTTCAATCTCATTAATGTATTTTTTGTAACAGGGATTCCAAACCACTGAACAATATTCAAGAATAGGCAGAACAAATGATTTATATAATAGTAAGTAAGTTGAGAGAAAACTAAATTCTTGAGATACTCTCAGAATGAAACCTAGCATTCGGTAGGCTTTATTGACTATATAGTCTATGTGAAACTGAAAAGAGAGTTTAGTATCGACGTATACACCCAGATCTCTGACAATGGAAACCCTTTCCAGAATTTCATTATTTAATTGATAATTGAATATTACAGGTTGCCGTTTTCTAGTTAATGTGATGACATGACATTTCTTTACATTTAAGTTAAGACTATTTTGGTCTATTATATGCAAACCGTCTAAAATATAGAATTTTAAATTGACATGGTTATTTTTATTATTAAAACTATTTTAAACGGGTTATTTACCTTGTTTTTTATGTTTATATTCCGGAACTCGATATTTCGACATCGTAAACAAGACGTTCGTAGACTAGTCGAAATATCGTGCTTTACGAAATAAACCTAAAATACACGGTGAATATCCCCTTTTAATTAATAAATTAAAATATGTACTAATATGTAGTATGACCTATTACTAAGTCTTCGCTGTCCGTCCGTCGCTCTGTTACCAGGCTGTATCTCAAGAACCGTAATAGCTAGACAGTTGAAATTTTCACATATTGTGTATTTCTGTTGCCGTTATAATAACAAATACTAAAAATAATATTTAAGGCCTAAAAAAATAAAACAAAAAAAAAGTGTATTTTTACCGTTTTTTCTGATGATTACCCTTCATGCGCGAGTCCGACTCGCACTTGGCCGGTTTTTTATATCGGTAATGTCAAATTCACTCTTTTTTTTAATATATTAGGAGCTGGATACAAATAAGTTCTTTGCCCACACTCTTTTATGACTGGTGAGTGTTGCATGAGTACCGGTAACCGGACGCCTCTTGAACATCTTCCATACATTTCTCCCGTCAAACAGCTTTGCTGCCTATTGTGCAACATATAAAAATAAAAAATCCACTTTGGCAATACTCAAATTAACGTCTTATTCTGTAGTTACCATAGAATTAGTTCTGAATTCAAAATTACAATTATATAGTTAATAAAGTTTTCCCTGGGTAGGCCCCCTCACATTCATCGCCCATTTACGTATAAATACGTACTCGATGACTTCAATATAATATTATGATATATATAATATTATGATAATTTAATACTAAGTCTAAAACACCGAGTCTATGGTCAAAACTATCCAGGATTATACGAATAAAAATCCTGATGATTTTTTGGTCCTAAAATAAAAATAGACGTCCAATTTATAAAACTTCTTATGAATATCTTATTATAAGTATTCTCAATATAATTTTATGATTTTGTGGTCTTCATGAATTGTAATATTAGATTTCTCTTAACGTAATAATAATTTAAGAATCTGAAACCTTGTTATTTGATCTACCGCTCTACCCATACCACGCTTGTATAAAATTTTATTTCCACCTGTTAGGTAATTCTAAAAATAAATGAGCGTTGCTTGCTGGAATTTTCCGGCGTAAAACCACAAAGCGACTCTCCGTAAAATATTAACAAAGATACGTTTTTTACCTTAACACCAAAAATGTAATTAAAAGCTGAAAAAAATGTAATTTCTGTGCCAATAAAAAACCAATTCATGTGTAAAATATTTAGTTCTTGGACTTGTTTCTATCTTGGCAAACAAAATATTATGAATGATACAAAATTACAAAAAAATACGAAATTCCGCATAGGTACATATATAAAATATGGTTTCCCATTAACTAAAATTTAAGCATAATAATATGTGTTTTAAAATATGTTCAATTACGTTTCAACGTTGTCTCGAAGGCTTTGCACCGACACTTATAAAAATATGAAATTGAGTAAACTGCTAAACATAAAAAAAGTTATGTTAGTAATCCGAAACGAGGGCTTTTATATATTTAATTATGTTTTAAGGTTGTCTCGAAGGCTTTGCACCGACAGTTATAAATATACAGTAAATTGCTAAACACAAAAAAAAAAGTTTTGTAAGCTATCTGAAACGTGAGCTATAGTTTTTAGAACTTTTTGTGTGGCTTTGTACAATTGCAAAATTCGAAAAACCACTGAATTCAAAATATTCCATTCCACATTCGGAATATGCATATTTACACCGATGAATTTGCGGGCCGATAACATGAATGTGTATCGGAGTTGGAAATACAAAAATATGTAGAGATACAAATTACGGAGGTTACAATAGTTATTGTCTGTCTCATGTTTACGGTAGACAATAGCTTGACCATAATAAACACCGATCAAAAATTAAATTATAGGTCCCGTGGTGCCTTAATGTTTTTCTAAATTTCTACTTGCACCTAAGCACAGACCACAGACATACCAACCTATGTTAGGTGGTCTGTGGCACAGACTATCGCTTGCTCACTAGTCAAATAAAAGTCGTGAAGAAATCTGAACGTCTGAGATAAAGAGGAATGATTTGATTACTTGTTTATATTGAATAGGCTCCGAAACTACTAGACCGATTTGAAAAATTCTTTCACAGTTAGGAAGCTATACTATCCCTGGTGAACATAGGCTATATTTTTTTTTTAAGTTAGAGACCCGTATTAAATCTTAGTTGACGCAGGCGTGGAAGCTGCGTGCAACAGCTAGTGTCTAATGAGATTAAAAGAATTTTAGGCTCGGTCTACTGACCACATTCGATGGTGACCAGCAAAAACGGCTAAACACATTTTTATATATATTTTGTATATTTGCCTTTGGGCACATGAGTAAATAAACGAAACAGAGACTAAGCTTCAATAGAGCGAGCGCAACAACGCTACTGGCATGCACTCAAAGCCTGAGCTCGATGAACCGGTTTTAGACGGTTTCTTCACCTACGTGACGAACCGCGAGTGCCCCGCTTCCCTGTTTCACTATTTTTTGAAGCTGTAGTAATAAAAAAATATGTGATAAAAATGGCTTCGTTTCTGGCCAATGTAACGTCACTACTATGGATAAGGGTTTAAAAACAAAACTTATTTAAACCCCAAGGTATTAGGTACGTAGCACAGCTGCTACGTACGCAATGCAATTAAGACTGATTTAACATTTTTTCCAAATTCAATCTAGGTAAAGCTATAAAATTGACGACCAAAAAATTTTTGGACTTACCGTGAAACAAACCTTGATAGCGTTTCAATATTTTCCGGAAAAAAAACTTAAGTGCTTCTGTTACCCTCTGTTAGGTAAGGGTAAGAATTTCATTTATTCTCGTTCCGTCACACCGGGGTGCAAAGTAAAATATTGCTCCTACAAAGTACCAAGAGTTGTGGCGAGGGCGTGCGTTATTTATTGAATGGAGATAATTGAAACTTTTAGTTGTACGCTTAACATATGCTGTTCCATTATTTTAAATTGCTTCGGAACTCGCCATTTTGTCTAAAAAATTAAGTTCGAAATAGCTATATATTAATGATGTTCTAAATGAATACAAAATTCAATAAAAATATACGGTAGTATCCCTTAGTAGTTTGTGATAAAAATACATCTCCATGAAATTGGTCACACATTTTCTGTGTGGTCTTCCTATCGATTTTTTTAGACTGTCGAACATTAAAGGCGCCATATGTATAAGTTTACCGACAAAAATGATCTTTTTTTTCAGAATAATGACTTTATTAAATAGATGATAATAATTTATACCTTTATGATATTATAATAGGTATTATTTAATTTTATCGTACCCTTTTTGGTATTTTTAAAATATTATAACATAATTTTTAACAAAAAAAGAAACGACTTGTTTTACTTGGCATCGACTACAGAATTATAAAATAATTGATTATTTATTCATTTTGATTTAACTAAATAAAAATACATATTACTACCTAAAAACCAAAAAATAAATTTACTTTGTGCAAAGTAAATTTACTTTGTGCAAAGTAAATTTATTTTTTGGTTTTTAGTTTACTGTTTGAAGTCGTTTCTTTTTTTGTTAAAAAATATTTTATTTTACACTTTTAAGTGATGGGTAGACCGAGAAATAATATAGGTGCAAAGTTCTCATCAATATAAATGAATAAAGTCTAAACACAAAATAGCTACTCCAAAGCGTTGACGAGTTCCCTGAATTGTCCTTCGTCTTCATCATCAGACCCCTAATGACAGTCACAACCCATGTAGGTGCAAAGTTCTTATCAATGCAAATTAGTCAAGCTGAAACACAAGGTAGCTGCTGTGAATCGTTGAGGAGTTCCTTCAACTGTCTCTCGGCTCCATCATCACATCAGACCTGCATTATAACCTATATCGGTGCAAAGTTCTAATCAATATAAATGAATTCAGTCCAAACACAAGATAGCTACTCCAAACTATTAAGGAGTTCCCTGAATTGTCCTTCTTTTTCATCATCAGATCACTAATGACAGTCACAACCCCTCTAGGTACAAAGTTCTTATCAATGCTAATTATTAATCAAGCTCAAACACAAGATGGCTGCGTAATTCGTTAAGGAGTTCCCTCGACTGTCTCTCGGCTCCATCATCAGATCATCTCCAAACCTTTATGAAATTGTAGTGCTTTGAAATACTTAATGAAAAAACTTAGAAACCCACTAGTCACCCCTACGATTTTTGAAAGTTCCCCTCGATTTCTCTGGTCTGCCATCATCAGATCCTGGTTTCCTTAACATGGGACTACTTTGGAAACATCTACTTTCCAACAAAAAAAGAATTATCAAAATCGGTTCATAAAAAAAGACGATAAGCGCTGAACAAACATAAAAAAAAAAGCATATATACGGTCGAATTGAGAAACGTCTCCTTCCTTGAAGTCGTTTAAAAATAGACAGTTTTAATTATTGTTTTATGAAGTTCGCTCGGCTTACTAAAAAGATAAGTAAAGATAATCATTAATCACTCAAACTTAAACACTCATATTGAGCAACGATGGTCCTGTGGATATGAGATTGTCCTCATGAGAGATCAGCCCATGTTCAACCCCAACCCCTGTAGTGACCATTATCAGAACAGGTTAAGAAAAACATCGTGAGGAAACCTGCATGTCTGATGTCATTTAAACTATTTGCAGATGTGTGAAGTTCAGCAAACCGCATTGCGCCAGCGCACCGGTAACCTATAGCCCAATATCCTCCTCGCCTGATTTCGAGGACAAGACCCGTGCTCAGCAGTGAGAAATTTACGAGTTAATAATTTTTGGAACGAAGTTCCTTACGGCAGGCTTAGAGGGGATAGGGATTTTGCGGCGCGACCGAACTGAAAAAAATGTGATAGTAAAACCGTAAGAAAAAGTGCGTGAAATAAAACGCGTTAAATGAGACGTGCGCAGGCGCGACAGTCGCATACACAAGCGAGTAGTGTATAATACCTTTCTTTTTAGCCGAAGGAACTTCGTTCCTACCTGGTGTCCCACGACACCACATTTTATTTTTACTTTACTAAATACTCATACTAAAAACTCTTCCAAAATCGAATCGGATGCGTTAGTTTTGACCTTATAAACTGGGTGATCTGCCCAGCCAATCAACCGCGCAGCTCAGGTCCACTGGGCTAAGTAAATACAGTTGACAAGCCTAATCACGTTTGTGGTAATTACATTGTGTTATCCGTGGCACAGCATTGTGTGTGGACAATATGTATGAATCCTACTAATATTATAGACGCGAAAGTTTGTAACAATGTGTAGATGTATGTTTGTTATTCTTTCACGCAAATACTACCAATTGGATTTTGATAAAACTTTATAGTATAGCTTATACATTAAAAAATAACATATAGCCTATAATTTATCGACGCACTACCACGGAAACCCAACTATTGGGAGTCCTAAGTTGGGGCTGTGCATTTCTCAAGTGTAAGTCTTCACAAAAGAAAGGCTTCTTGCCTTACTCGAGGTAAACATATACAGAGAAAGCATTAACCTACGTAATCAGAAAAAGATCATCAATATTGGATAAAAAAGATTGAATATTTTTCTACTCCAAATATAATTTTTTTGTAAAATTACATGCATTTAAATTTCGAACGCTTTTTCACACTATTATTGATTCAAATTCTAACCGAATCACAAGTTTGAATCTATTTTAAAGTAACACCAAATAAAAGTTC
The DNA here is from genome assembly GCA_905333005.2 of Lycaena phlaeas. Classification (NCBI taxonomy): domain Eukaryota; kingdom Metazoa; phylum Arthropoda; class Insecta; order Lepidoptera; family Lycaenidae; genus Lycaena; species Lycaena phlaeas. Next base: position 7,829,999 of record HG995180.1, on the reverse strand, counting down.
TGTACGCTGTGGATTCGAATATTTAGGCTAAATTTTTTTATAAAACGAGGCAAACGGACGTTCGATTGATCCGAGGTAAGTGATCAATGACCTCAACCCTTAGCATCAGAGGATTAGCTGGCGCGTTGCCGGCCTTTATATTATGATGATGTTATATTCCTTAAATTTTTATACAGCTCTCCTAAGTCATGGTTCATTTTTAAGGTCTGTCATTACGTTAGATAGGGGAATATTTTGCGAAAGCTTCCAGGGCTGCTAATGACGTCTGTTTATTTTATTTACGCCATTGGTACCCATTTAACTCGGCTGCCGGTTGTTTATTTCGTCCGGCACGCAAAGTGTACACGGAAGATATTTAAGGGTCCGTCCTAATGATGTAAACATGGAAATATTTTTTATCTGTATCATTTTGACTGCGCTATGCTAAGCTGCTTTACAGCAATTATATGACTGATGATGACTGACTGATGTTTTATACTGTAACGTATTGTTACAGTATAAAACATCAGTAACAATACGTTACAGTATTTCAAGAAACGTTTTATGGCGCTCCCACAGTGGTTGAACTCGTATATAATATCTATCTAATTAAAAATGTAAAACTTTTGTTGCTATTTGTTGAAAAAGGTTAAACAACAAATCCTCACCATTCTTAGGGCCTTGTCGTGGCGGTGGGACTCAGTAGCTAAGGGTGACTCCAACACCTTGGGCGAAGCGAATTGAACCGAGGGGGCTCTTTTTACCCCTCTTATAAGAGGGGGCAAAACAGCAGAGGGCAGGTGGTGAAGACGGAAACCCCACCTCATTGTACTGTTCCGACGTTGGAAGGAGTTATTCTGTCCCCTGAGGGACCGACTAGCCGTCGAGGTGCCTTGTTGCTGCAGATCCGAGGCACCTTACTAAAGGCGGTATTGGTGGCACTGGCCGGGTTTTAGTGGGTAGAGCTGCGTCCACTGACCATCTTTTGGGCGCAGTGAGTCCCACATACCCGCCTGGGGAGATCCACTCCCAAGCGAGATGCCTCAACGCATTTCCCGTAAAAGAAAAAGACAATGTTAAACAACAAATGTTATGCAACAATCTCTATAGTTAACTTCTGTATGGGAGCATATTTAAGTTACGCGTCGTACGCTATTTAAAATCCGGCCAAGGTTGTATTTGTAAAATGAAATCTGCATACGGTTATGTATTAATGTACCTAATATGTGTTTGTATATTATGCTTTAATAGTTCCCGTTATATAGACTCACACGTGCTCGATACTAAAGCTGTACTTTTCTAATAAACAGTGATTATAAGGGCCTGTTTCACCACTTCCTGATAAGTGCCGAATAGGCTATCCACCAGGTATCCAACAGATAGTGTATGGAGTGGTAAAACAGGCCCTAAGTACGGCGAAATAGCAGGTAAGCAGACAATTAAACTAATGGATAGTAGAAATGGACGCCTTTGAAGGATCCATAAACTTTGACGTCTGGTGCAGGGATAAAGCGAATCACGCCATCTTATATTTTACTGTTATGAGGAGTTTACGTTACAGACGTTCATAAAATAACCACGTTATGTAGTTGGTCAGCAATAATTATATTATATAGCTACTGGGCCAGAGTGGTTGTACTAATATGCTGACACTGGCTTTTGCCCGCAGCTTTGCCTGCGTTACTGATTTACAATCTCTTAGCGGGATGATGTACCTAACGATGCGCCTTCACGGCCTTCAGCCATCCCCGATAAATAGGCTATCTAACACTGAAAGAATAATTCAAATTCGACCAATAGTTCCTAAGATTAGCGCGTTCATACAAACAAACTCCTCAGTTTTATATATTAGTATGAGATCGGTTATTTGTTAACACTGTACCAGTGTTATTCAAAACTGATAGTATTGTCTGTAACTGAAACTATTTGTCTCCATGTGTCTCCGACCACTCGCTGCCTCCTTATGACATAAAAAACGGTTGTCAATTATTTTCCATAAAAACGCAATCACGACGGTATCTGCCGGGTCCAATCGCATTTTCAAAACCACAGGTTGATAACCGAATCTTTCTCTCTCTTTATATCTATATTGTACATAGCAAGATTGATGTTTGAAGGGTATCAAAATATTTTTGAATACATTTCATTTGCAAAAAAAGAAAAAAAATGGAGGAACTTATATTATTCCAATAGATACACTTTACGTTAATCCATTGGCCAGGATTTTCGAGTATTTCCCACACAAACAAACGTAAGGTGAATTTTTGTCGAATATATTATATAATGTGGCTACATGGCTTGTTCCACTTTTTGGAAACCCCACGTGGTTTCACGTTTATCGCATTTCCATTTCACAGCCCCCGAGACCTGTGCGTTCATTAATAAAAACGTAAGCGATCATTTATTTTACACGGCACGGAAAAAGGCCTGTTTGTTTTTTGGCATATTTTCACTTTTTGTTTTGAAATATCCTTCATAAAAGGACAAAAAAAAATGTTTTTAAAAGCTAAAAACGAGGCGTGACGGTAATGTGAATGCCCTTATGTTATGTATAATTCTCTGTTTAAGACTCTGACCTTGACACAACACACGGTTTATTTATTTTATAATGATCAAGAACGAGATTTTATTTATTCTTGATGTATACCAGACGCATGGACGAAATATTGGTATATAACTTACGACCTCGACGATGGTTCTGATGGTACTGGTGATGCGCTCTGCCTCTTAAGGCTTACAAAAATCTTTATAAGCCGCTATAAAATCCGTAAAAAATCTTTGAATATACAGACAACAATGATCATTCTGTGTTGTAATTTAAGATTTAAAATATTTTTAAATATGTATATAACGGCAAATTGCATTCATATTTTTGCATATGCATTTACATATAAAACCCATTCTTACAATTATTGAATATTTTACGTTGAATCTGACGCTCATTATTTTCGCTTGTAAGTGTAAAATTAGAGCTTTTTAAAGCTCAAACTTTAGTAAAACTATCTACAATAATTGTAACGATAGTAAAAGAATAATAAATGAAACAGTCAATTTTACTTCCACCAATATGAGTACCAAATTTCAAGGCACAGAAGTGTTTACTAATTGCATGCCAGTTACAGAATGAAACTTTAAACATGAATCCGTTTCTATTTCTCATATTTCCTCGCACATCTTCACGCCTCATGCATATAAACTATGCGCTATAACAATCCCCTTGTAATGAACTCCTGGCCCATCGGTATCTAATGAAGAGCAGTGTTATTGGTGTTTTGATCACCATCTCGCAGGGATATGGCATATCGATTGACCTACTTGGAACAGCCTCGTTCCGCCATTCATGTCTTCTGACAACCCCAACGATTCCATATTTAAAATGATTCCACTAATTCCCAATTGAGAAGGTTCTCGAAGACTTTTGATTGTATTGCCATTATGTTACATTTTATGTTTAAATATGGAAAACTCTTGTGTAAGTTGTGTTTAATATATAAACTTCTTGGCGTTTAGTTTAAAAATAAACGTAATTATTTTCACAATTCAATGTATTTAAAACTTCAACCTTGTCTAAGAATAGATAAAGTCCAAAATAGATTTACGCGAAATAAAAGTGAAAAAATGGAAAAACACCCCATTTTAAGCAATTCTTAAGGCGGGTTGCATCGACCGATTTTAACGAAAATGTAATCGTTAAAGATGGCGGTAACGAACGTTAGTGACCAAAGAGCGTTGTTTTTAACAGACGTCAAAATTTAACGAAGTCTCTTACGTTAACAGATGATTTGAAACAACCGACGCTTAGTGTGGTAGTTAAAACCTAGAAAGCTAGCATAATATATTCGGGAATTCAAAATTCCAAGTGGTATCAATGATCCGCCTTTTTAAAAGATGAAACTAATAAAATTGGATTTTCCCTAAACCAATTCAAGTGTGACGATGGTACAGTGAGTATGGACTCTGCCCCTTATGCGAGAGATTGCGGGTTCGATCCTCGACTTCGACCCCTCGTGTGTATCTTGAAGTGGGTTTTTCTAAATTTCTTAGTACCCCCTTAATATTAAGAGATCGCTCGCATACCGGTGAAGGAAAACATCGTGCGGAAACCTGCATGCCTGATGAGATTGAAAGTCTTTAAAGGTATGTGAAGTTTACCAACCCGCAATGGGCCAGCGCCTCGGTGAACTATTGGCCCATTACCCTAATCGCCTGATTTCGAGGAGGAGACCCGTGCCCAGCAGTGGGACATAAAGGGTACTTTACTTTTTTTTACAATCTTATTTTAATTCTGTCAACATCATCATCATCAAAATTAAATTATTTCATATTTCTATATAAGCATACTTGTATAGAATTTCCCAAACAAAACCATGTCTAATAAAATTATTTAAAAAGTTGAGAAAATGGCGTATGAAAAGCCATTATGCGAATAATACGCTCATTGAGGGCCTGTCAAATCAGCCCTTTTCAAAACAGGGCTCGCAAAATTGAACGCAATAAATAACAAAGAGATCGCGAATAATAGCTAATAAAGCCTCTCCAGTTTCAATGGGCGGTGTAATGTTGAAGTTCGCTCGGACAAGAACGGCGACTTGGAGGGAACTGATCTGTAAATTAAATAACAGGGGCTTTTGTTATCATATTAATAGAATCAGAATAACCATAAATGAAACAGTGCGAGTGATGTGCTTATTTGTTCTGTAAAATATAGGCAACTCATGTGTGAACTTGCCTGGGCTAATTCTTCTTTTACCTGAAACTAGCGTTTATGTTTCTGGGCAACGCTGCCTGCTTATCTACCATCAGGTGGCACGTCTTCCAATTGTCCTCAGGATACGACCTAAAATTTGGCAATAAAGTATCTTGTGTCTATGAAACAAATCGACATCGTTCAGTCTAAACCAGGGTTTCTCAAACTTTCTCCCCTGCGAACCCCTGTTAAAATTTCCAGGGGACAGCGAATCCTATTTAAATAAATACTACCCCCCACCCCACACACAAATTGACTGTTGAAGAAAATAAGGTTTTTATTTGAAGAAAAAGTAACAAACAAAAAGTGCCAAAAGTATGTAATAATAAAATTATATGATAGGTGTTCTTATTGCTGCCAGTTGTCGCGAACCCCCTGCCATCGAATGGCGAACCCCTAGGGATTCGCATACCCCACTTTGAGAAACCCTGGTCTAAACCATCTACAAAGTGGTAAACTCCTTTATGTTGTCCGGCGTTGATGACTTTCGATAGCTTTACCTGTTTGGCTATGTCAAATAAGATTTATTTTTCTCTTTTTTATTCTTATTTCTTTATTTTGACAACATTGCAAGGAATGCGATCTATAAGCGTTTGCGAATACAAGTATAATGGGTACAGATAAAACGCAAACTCTCCATGTTACAAAATGGCCCTAATAGCGTCGCGTTTGATCTCAGAGGACCGTTTTTCCGTAAAGCACCAAGTCAATTGACTACCTACTAAAGAATCAGGGGGCTTAGTCAAAACGCCATTACGAAAACGACAGCGAAGTTCGTTCATTCGTTTGAAGTTGTGATTGGCTAAATCACGTCGTCGTTTTGACTAAGCCCCCAGTGTTACCAATTGTCAAACAAGCTCTCAACTACAAAAATCATCAGAAAACCACTACACAAAACAAAAAGCGGGTCCAATATCACCTAACCAAATGCTGCTGAAAACTGGACATTTATTAAATTATTTATGCGTGGATGAAAAGAACGAATCGTTTGACAGCGTCCGTCTGAATCAAAACTTGAGTAAAGGGGTCCATCTGTCTCTTATCTATAATTATATAAAATCAAATAATAAAATTATTTCATTATAACTCATATGGTATAAACAAATTCAGTAGTGACTCCAATGACGTATTTAATTAAAATACCGCAGTCCTAATTTTCAGTGACCATCGGATTGATTCGAAGCGGAGGGCAATTACCGGTTGTCTGTAATTTATTATGTAATTCAATCACGTACTCTATGGTCTGTAATCAGTATATTATATTCTTCTGGTAATAAGCTAATTGAAAAGAGCGTCGATAGTCCAGTGGGTCATGGGCTTGGCCTCTTGAACGTGAGGTTTCAGGTTCGATCCTGATCTGTGGAGCCTTGAATTTTTTAATTTTTTTTCAAAATTTCCAACGCTCGTTCCACGGTGAAGGAAAATATCGTGAGGAGACTTGCATGCCTGATGAGATAAAGTCTTTGAAGGCGTGTGGAGTTTACCAACCCGCATCGCATCGGTGAACTATGGCCCTTTTCCTCGCCTAATTTTGAGGGCACCTGTGTCCAACAGTGGGATATATTATATGGGTTTTTAATTTATTTTTAATTTAAGGGTTTTTAATTGGGTTTTATTAATTCATCTACATAATATTATAATTATATAAAATTGTGGTACTGGTGGACTTCTAAATTCCTGATCCTGATTTTAATGTTTCACTGTATTGAGTTTGGTTTAATGAGATACAGGTGGCGCTGATATCTGCTGCAACGACGACTGCCCGAGTCACTAATGTTATATACATATAAGTATAAGACTGCTATAGGCTTTGGGAATAAAAATGCGTACGAATGTATTCCTGATATAGTTTACCCTCTATAAATGAAATAAGCGATTAGAAGTCGGGTACTTTGTGTTGTGTGAGCCCTTACGAAGAATTAAGTAGGTATGTACTATGGTAACAATAAAAAAAAGGAACTTTTGTATGGCTAAGAATACTTGGAAAATCTTACTATCCATAACACCTTGGTAGAGTGTTCCTACAGACACTACAAATAATAAAGTCTAGATTCGCTGGTTATTCTCCCTGAGGTGCCTTGGAACCGATTGTAGATTTAAGAGACGTATTATTTTCGTATTTTACATCGCAATTCGCAACTAACCAATTGGTCCTCTTTTTGGGTATTGCTTAATCTCACTCACCTATTGTTATAAGAGATAGTGCCATTGCCGCATTGCAGCAAAAATTTAAATCGGTAGATACGCCCTCAAGAAACAGATATGCTGTCGCATTTCGTGGGATCTGCAAGAGATCCATTGGAGGGGATAAGAAAAAGAAGTGCAACTTGTCTGCATAACCTCTGGTTGTGCGAATGTAGAGAATCCTTTTAACAGCATGTTTAATATGAATATAAATTCTATTTGAAGATTATCTATAAATTATATTACACATAAAAGAAAAAAATGCAGGTGTTATAATTAAAACAAAATGAAGAGGTTTTAAATAACATTTATTTGTACATATATAAATATCCTACTAATGAAGCTAACAAAATGATGTATACAAACCATATCATACATAGTTTGCAGTTGCTTAAATATTACTTTAATTAAGACTTTAGCGTACCTTGTAACACCGATACATTTGGATCAAAATATCGAATATCTTGAAGGATTTAACACTGTTAAAAAAAATACACTGACTGTGTACTTACTACAATTTTTGAAACACAGAAAACAATTTTTTTTATGAAAAATTCTAAGTTATTATTAGCTTAAGGCTCCATCTAGTGATATAGTGCGTAGCCATATGACTTCAATTCGAATCTCAATAAAGCCATGCTAGATAATATAAAAATGAGCAACAAATTATCTTTTAAATATAAAATCATGAACATTATACACATACAAAACAATACTCTCGTATCTCTTATACTAAAACTGACAAAATATTTTTATTCAAAATACGAATATAGTATAATAAAATTCTCGCTTTAAGAGAAAAGTTTTACGCACTGCAAATAAAACATACAGTAGCTTAATTAAAATTTTGTATCGAATTTATTAAGCGTAATAAAAATATCAAGTACATTTAAAATAAATTATCGTAAAACTTATCTAAATTAGGTTATCTCAGTACATACTTCGTAAATGCACTCGGTTATCAAAATATTCGTCATATTCAGTATTCCCAGAAAGTAATTTTCCCAAAAGAATAAATCTTCTAAAGCAAACGTGAGAAGATTATGTAGGAAATATAAATAACGCCATCTGTCATTCGATAGTCCAATCTTCATTGTTCCATACATAAACTTCACGAGCGAAAGAAGAAAAAATCAAAAGGGGAAAACACGCTCGGCGTACAATACTATTGAACGGATATTTAAATGATTTTAATGTGTAAAAAATTTGATACTGAAGATTTTCTAAGGCAGCTCAAAAAGATCTCAGAAAATAACTTATGATCTACACCTAAATGATTATAATTAAAACAATTTCTTTATTTCTATCGTCGTTTGAAACTTTGACAATTTGACAAGAACGACACATGTCAAGACGACTACTGTCAAAATACTCGTATGACAGTAGTGGTGGGTTTGACACCTGTCATCTTATGACAGTTTGCCTATATCCATTAAAAATTGATAGAAATTACTGTTTACTTATTAAATAAACCTCATAATGCCTTAAAAGGGTGATCCAAAGTCAAAGGCCAACCATTAAAATTTATGAGCACTGTCATTTTTAAACAGTTATTTACAGATTTAAAATAAAGACAGACGGAGCATGCCGAACACCCGAGTGACGCTTCAAAGCGAATACAAATTTAAAAGCGCTCTCAAGTGCCTGACAGCGTCATACTCTAAGCGCCTATTAGATTGTGTTCTCTTTTGAATTTGTATTTGCTTTAGTGGTGTCAGTCGCGTGTTCGGCAACTCCAGCTGTCTTTATTTATAAATCTGTGCGGTTATTATTGAAAAACTTCTGGAAGGTTCAATTTTATGGACACTTGATAAGTTATAGTAATCTTCTATAGCCCTTAATTTTCATGATCTTGATACATGGAGTGTTTAAAAATGTTAGTGGTTGACCATTGATTCGTAACACCCAAACGCAGCTGCGTTCTAGCATAATAATACTAAAGCGTATATCCGTACCGATACATTCGTGAAAACATCCATTAGTCGATAAAACACGCATCATCACCGATAACACGTTCATAGAAAAGCCAAAACACTTCACAAACTATGCATGCATATATAATTATCACATACTAACATCTAGAAGGAAGACTGGGCAAATAATAGCGACCACCAAGCGAAAATATACCGTGCACAATACGAGGATCAAGTGCAATAAACATTTAAACCACAGCAATGACTGAATCATTTGTTACACTTATAAAAACTGATCACATCAAACTATGTGTTAACGTAAAACATATTTTCAAATCATATTAATTGATGGTGGCGTAAGGGACGAAGCCTCGCCCTCGGCGTTTCCCGCCATTTCTTCACAGCCTAAATATATTTTGCGTCAGACATGGTAGCATGACCTCGAGTCTTAGCCGGCTCCAACAGGAACAAATATAGGAAAAACATATTTTACCTTATACGCATAATTTTCGATTATAATATATGAATTGTGATAACTAAATAAACATTTTACATCACATTTTTATATAAGCTGCGTAAAATTTGAAAGTTAAGTGGTAAGTACAAAAGATATGCAATTTTTTTGCAAAATTCTGATGCGAGATTTGTCCAAGCATACTAACATGTAAAGGTTAATAAAAGCTTGTAGTAAAAAACGTGATTACAGGTAGCGTGGCTTTTTAATATGCCGAGGTTTTTTCATTCGTATGTTATGTACCTATTATAAAAAAAAATACTTTTTTTAAGTGTAACAAATCACAATAAAGCCACAACGCATTCACACGTACACTGCAGTTACCTAAGGTGCGAGAATAAGGGCGAGTGATAGAATTACTAAAACAAAGCGAAAACAACAAACCAAACATTAAAGTGCATCACGTCGAATAGAATAAAAAATATCTAAAAAAAATATTTTTGTTCTTTTTATATTTTTCTTGTGTATTCTAAAAAATGCATCCTATTTTACATATTTTTTGAGTCGCAGAACGCTCACATGCCTGCCTTTGGCGCCATTTGAGTATTCTGCTTCTCGATGGCCGTAAGGCCCTATTCAAATAACAAGTACCAGCTGACATGAATTACGCACTTTCAGCAAAGAAAAATATGTCAAAACACTACTAACATTTTTTTTTCGACTTGCGACTAGTGAAATCAACTCTACTCGACCATTTGTTGTTTCTAAGATCCTTATCGAACTATTCGTTCGTCCCCAATGCACTATGTTTTAGTATCACACCCTATCTAGCACTTTGGTTGACACTTGTCGTCACATTGACATATCACCGGTATACGTCACGGAAAACGTGTCGCAGATAAAATTTACTCCCAAAGTGTGTTTACTACAAAAAATTCTTAATTAGCCAATTTTAATTTTATAAATTATATAGTTTTGTATTTTCCGTTAGCAAATGTCTCCCGGAGGAACAACGATGTGTTTATTATAAGAGACGTGACGTCTTTATATTAATACTTGTCATTTGTATCTACGAAAATAATGTAAAATTTCCAAAGTATAAAAAAACAAAACAACTAGATATTCTATTAATACAAAAGAAATAGAAATACATATAATAACAATGTAAAATGACTTATGTAATATAGCAATTTATATTCACGTCTCTATGGTTAATGTAAAGGATTGACTATGGTCTTCACAACTTGGTACGGGATCACATAGTAAAAACAGTAGGCTTTCTCTATAGAAACACGTTTTATTGTATAAATAGACTTCTATTGTCATAAAAACAATTTATTTCTTTACTACATTGCAATTCACATTTATCTATCAAGTAACTCTTTACAAAATGAATATTGGTAAACATGTATCTAATACCCCATCCGTCAGGAAGCAGTATATCTGTATGTGGTTGTACGTACATTGTACGTTGTGCACCTACTGTACTTACTTGTGTGACCCAGCGTTGTGTGGCTGACAATGGTATCTAGAGTTGACATACTGTTACCGGTCACATCGCATGATGTCATTGCTACTCCGCACCAGTGTCCTCACTGATTGTATCGTTCGCTTTCTCTTGGGAAATGTTTTGACCTGTAACGGAACAATCACCATCGCTTACTCACTTTAAACAGATTTTTATTTTACAACGGAAATCTTGGGACTAATCATTAAAAAATCCGTCCAGTACTCATCTAATAAACTAACTATCAAAGGTAGAAAAACTGTAGAGCTATTCTGTAAGGTCGTTATCGAATCTCGAAAGCGGAATCCACGGTGATATAACGATTTTGACGAATTTGTATTCTTTCAAACTCGACTATCTATCTATATCAATAAAGTTCGCTTTCGAAGTGAGCGTCAAGTGAGCTCTATCACTCAGGTGAAGCTCGATATCGAAATGGTTTTTACAGAATAGCCCTACTGATATCCAAAGTTGGGTGTAAGACGTTTTTTCATATTTATTTATTTAAGTATTTATTTATTGTTATAAGGTACACCAACAGCACTACACATTACAACATTTACAAATAGAACATAATAATAATTAAGGAACAATATCTGATATGTATGCTAAATAATAATATTCTTCAGAGAAGAAACAAATGAACATAATTCACTTTATTTAATTGAACATGTCACCAAATCATTGAAGAACTTACCCTTTTTCGCTGATGAAAGTATGCACTTCTTGCAGCTTATGAAGAAAAAGGAGACACGTTAGAATTAGGCGTGGAAGGCATCAGGTCCATCGTTTTACAAACCCAGCCCGCTATATCCACCTCCTCCGCGTCAGCTTTACGGATCCAGTCGTGGTTCTGGAATTTAGAACATTCATACTTTTTTTTTTCATTCCTTCTGCAACATGGCAATCTGTTGAATTAACAATAAGCCTTGCTTGTGGTTGATGTATTCATCTGAAGTTATACATTCATACTAAATCAATAACCATTAACTTAATATCAATAATAAAGTTACAGGCCTGTAGCTAGACCTAGAGTCTAATTTGGGGTAGGGCAACATTTGTTACAGGTAGGGCGAAAGATAAAGTCGTATTCGTTTCATTATATGTAATTTATCTTAGTTTTTGGTATTTTTAAGGTAGATAGTGATTTAAGGTAGGGCATTGCCCGACAATGGAGGCTACGGCCCTGTAAAGTTAATTTTACTTTATACTCGTTTTTACTTTGGTTGATTTTATTGGCTTAAATTTTCATCTTTTAATTTTGTTGTAGTTAAAATTTGGTTCGTTGCCTTACGTTGTACTGTGCTGGTTGCCTGGAAAACGCTCTAAAGCGATAAGGCCGCTAATGGGGATGTTGACACATGTTACAAATTCATGTAAAGTCATGTTTTACATATTAAATACAGTATTTAAAAAACCTAAAATAACATTTTAAAAGTCGACTTATTTGTCTTAAAATTTAGAAAATTAATTTAAAATGCGTTATTCATCATGCATTATCACGTGACTGTAAACGCCAATATAAGGCGATGACGTCACTGAACATTGAGTTAAGTACAAACTGTCATAACTCACCTAACATAGCGTGAGCTCTGTATGCGGTGTGTGACGTAATGACGCTTGGAACGTGTTAACGGCAATTTTAAAAACTATTTTTCTTTATAATGAAACAACTTTTACGGATTTTATCGCGGTTTATTTAGTTTTTTACAATCCCGACGTTTCGGACACTTTACAGCGACCATGGTCACGGGAGGACTGTAAAGTGTCCGAAACGTCGGGATTGTAAAAAACTAAATAAACCGCGATAAAATCCGTAAAAGTTGTTTCATTATAATGAGTGAAATTCGCGTAAACATAAGAAAACAACTATTTTTCTTTATTTAATTTTTTGTTAAAATTGGACATATTTCTTTGCAAAAGTCTTTTTTTCATCAAATTAAATAAATTAAAAAAACTAGTCAACATCCCTATTGTACCTATTTACTGTAATATTGTGTTATTTAATGTATAAATTATGTATGTGTGCAATAAATTATATTATTATTATTATCAATCAATAAACATAATAAATGCCAAACAAATCAGATGACAATTTTCATACTTTGATAAAATATATCATCACACTGATATTATCACATAATTTAACTCTAAGTACAGATACAACAAAATATAGTAAATATTATATTCCATGTTCAGGAGAGACAGGACCTAAAAGATGTTGGATCCTTCTACAAGAAATGTAAATGCGCATGCGCACCTAACCAAGGGTCAAGATAAACTTAACCCCATTACACATTACTGGAGGTGATAGTTTCAGGTCCATCTGGTGTTAATGGGGCCATTAATGACTTAAATTAATTAATTTATTGTGTTATTCAAAGCAAAGCAATACAAAATTACATATGCTTTTTTTTTATTGCATTAACAGGAATTCTATTTGATTCGAGAAATTAACAGAGTTGTATACCTAGAATGGAATGGCATAAAAAAGCAACCGTTTAAGATCTGATCTCTCACCCACTTAAAAGCTAAATAAATAAAAATGAACCATGCTATACATGATATATATGAGCGCAGCATATAATGTTTCCCTTTACAGTAGAAAAATACTGACCATAAGCGTTTTAAGATCAGCCCTTTCGTCGGGATTCTTCTTGAGACAGCGGTCGACGAAGTCCTTGAAGTCGTCAGAGAAGATTCCAGAAGGAAGTTTAGGCGGCGGCTCGTTCACAATGTAGTCTAGCAACTCGAATATCGCCATCGGTCGAGGTGAATTCGGTGCCTGGAATAAATATGAATATTTTATGTATTTATTTAAAAATATGCTCAAAACTTTTAAAAAAGTACATCTGTTTATTTTTAATAACTTTTCCGAATTTTATTGCGGTTAACTTAATAGGCCGCGATATAATCCGTAAAGGTTGTTTCAAATTATAATGAGTGAACATACGAAATCAATAATAACGAAGAACGTAAACATGACATGAAGAACCTGTGTAAACATGAAATCAATCTCGCGAAGCTTAGCTACGAAAGCCTCATCCAAGCCCGCCCACCTTTTGATCACATCAGGTTATCTGTATTCTCAAGTTATCCTGTACCGGTGAGCAATCGATGGCCTCATGTTCAATCGCACATCGAAATTCAGAAAAATCCATTTCAAGATTCGAACCCGGACCTATTGATCAATAGACCGGCTTCGCAAGCGTTAGCAAAAAAATGTCCTTTTTTTATTTATCCTGTGTTACTTCTAATACCTCCGAAAATATGTGAACCAAGTTTCATGATGTTCAGTTGAGTAATTTTTCGCGTGCAAACGTAACGAATATCCTTACTATCGCATTTATAATGTTAGTAAGGGTTTAATTTAAGCCTTGATATTGAGAAGGATAACAATACAATAGTCATCCAACACGAGGTGGCTGCCTGTGTTAATGACATTATTAGACGTCCTGGCGTGTTGCGGCACGCGGATTGAATAAAACAGAGCTCACGTGGAATACATTAACCGATTCGATGCGGCACCCATTTTGGAAATCTTTTCGCCATGTCTGAGGAACAAATTTTATATGACACGACTGGCGTGTCATGCGCCATAGAAGTCCATGACACGCCTAGTGTGCCATCAGCCATGCGTATACAACTAAATCCTTTTTTTGATTTTTTACTGGTTTAGACTTGATTTAAGTTTAATTGGAATCAAACTACGGGAGTGTATGGCATGATACGTTAATTACGTTGGTTTAAAAGAGGTAATCTACGTGTTTTTGCTGAATGGACTTTACTCTTTCAGATGTTTCAAACCTTTTTTGATATTGTTTATTATTTTTCGGTGTATTATAATCTAATGTGAGTATTATACACTATATTTGTTTAAGGTAATAAATAGGTACCTACATATAACATTTAAAAGGTAAAGTTATTAGAGGTATTATTTTACTTGTAAAAGCAATACAATTTACTTATAAACAAACAACAGTAGGTCAGATAAAACAAATTGGGCTTTGTAAAGCGTTAATATAGAACTACAATTGTTTACCGCGACGCGGAGAAAATTTTGAAATTTAAATTAAATCGTCGTATGTACTGCAAAAGTCATTACTGCCAAAAAATAATATTCGAGATAATAGCGATTTACAGTTTCTGCGTTTTTATAATGCAGGTAACTCGTCAATCCAGGTTACGAATTAAAAAATTATGTTTAAATAAAATATATTTATCCTGTACAATGATGATTTTCATTGTGCTTTTATTATTCATCATAACAAGTACCTATGTAAGTTAGTTATTTTTAACAGTTTATTTGTCAGTTAATTAGTTTTCTGTCAGTTAAGTAATTGTTAAACAAAAAGTAACAAATTGATAGAAAGATTAAGTTCATTTAATTAAATTAGCGTTAGTTAGTTAATAATATACCGTTTGTTACAATAATTTGAATAGACGCGCCTTTCGTGTACCTAGCGCAAAAGATTGTCAATCCCTGGAACTGTTGAATTTGCACAATATCGAGAGGCTAAGACAACAGGCTTATTCTACGTGGAAAATCTTGATAGTTTTGTTCTGGGCAGATCCTTCTAAAACTTAATCTGAGGGTGTTAAATTCGATGAAAAAATTACACGACTATCGTGTCATTAGCCACTAGTTAAAACCATTGATGACACGCCTGGCGTGTCACTGCGAGGCTGCGGGTAACAGCTAGCTGATAATTAATACATGTACATAAATTACGCCTACATAAATAATTCATAGGATGCAATGAAACGCTCGATCTACGAACTATCTCATACTCTTACTGAATTAAGTAAAGGTATAATTATATTATAATCCATTAGGAAATCTATAAATTTAAATATGTTTTTCAAATGTATCAAAGCAATGTATATATTTACCTGCCCAGGAGAATGGTCTTCATTTTGGCCACCAAATATGGCTGCTAAGGTCTTGGCATCAGGCGGTGGTATGGGGTACATTCCAATGGCCATCTCCACGAGTGACAGACCAAGAGACCAAATATCTGACTGCACAGAATAATGGGTCCCTTGTAGTCTTTCAGGCTGTAATTAAAATATATTTTTTTAAGTTATATGGATAAAGAATAAGTTAATAACTGCTTATGTAAAAGTAAAAAACTTGAGAGATATCAAGGGACATATTTTTTTATGATTAAGAATTATTATAATGTATTTTTTTATTTATTATATGTACATAATACATATACGCTCAACAAAAATAATCGTTGCGACACCACACTGTACAATGCGAAATAGAATGACGAAACGAAAATAGCTGGCTTGCTTTGTATGAGAGAGAGAGAGAGAGAGAGAGAGAGAGAGAGAGAGAGAGAGAGAGAGAGAGAGAGAGAGAGAGAGAGAGAGAGAGAGAGAGAGAGAGAGAGAGACAGAGAAACACGCGCACACTGCACGGTTTTACAACAATAGCAAAAAGTGCCGTTACAACTTTTTGTCTTTGATTTTTTAATAAATTCATGAAGTTATGTTTTACATATTAAATACAGTATTTGAAACTGTGTACTTATTTGTCTAAAATTTAGATAATTAATTTTAAATGCCTTGCTTATTATGCATTATTACGTGACTGCGAAAGCCAATAAGTGCGATGACGTCACTGCCCGGTAAACAAAGTACAAACTATCATCTCATAACTGTTCATTTCTGTTTTGAATAGAACTAAATAAAAATTACTTCGTGAATATTTTTATTCTTATGTTTAGAATAAAACAAAGTACTAATAAAATACTTAAAAATAAAAACTACCTACCTTTGGAAAGAAACGCAGTTTTAAAAAAACAATTTCGTAAATAAAACTATGCCCCGTCACATTCTGGTATGATAACGCCTAAATAACCAGTTTTAACACAATCAACTTTTATTTACGACTGTGATAATAATTAGCCCGCTTCCACTCACAATTTCAACTGCAATTGTTATTATCACGGTAACAATAATAAGACACTATCATTCTTATATTTAAACTTAATTATTCTTAATTATTGTCATTAAATAAAATAACTTACAGACATATAACTCCTTGTGCCAACAAAAGAGTTCGCCATAGAATCTATTAGTTGTCCGGACACACCAAAATCACATATCTTAATTTCACCATTGCTATTCACTAGAATGTTGGACGGTTTCACATCGCGATGCATTATGGCATGCTTGTCGCGTAGGTAGCTTAACCCTTTTAAAACAGCAGAAGTGATTGTCCCTGAAACGATAAGTATTATATTAGATACAAAATTTCTACAATAATATCACTAATGTATTCTTAGTGGTAAGCATCCATAAGTATTTCGATACATATATATATATATATATATATAGAATCGCGATCTCGGAAACGGCTCCAACGATTTTCATGAAATTTTGTATAAGTACACGGGTTAAAAACGGCGATAAATCGATCTAGCTAGGATAAATTTTTAGAAAACTTTTTTTATCCGTGTTTTGAGGCATCGATAAAATATGATTACAATACGAACATAAATTTCGCAAATTTATAAGTAAGGACTCACATATTGTTTAAATCTTTTTTGCCAAACTGAATAAGGCATTGGTAAGTTGGTAAGCCCGCCAAATTCTGGTCTAATTTTGAGAAGAAACATGGGTATTTCAGCTGGTCTAAGGAGGATAAGTGTTGATCTAATATTTGTAATATTAGTCCTGTGGGTATAATACAAATAGGAGACATCTCTACTATGAACTTTTTTAAATCCAAATTAAATAAGAATTATTACTAAAAAAAAAGGCCAAACATTCATATCTCTTACCAAGAATTGACTCAGGAATCCTGCCTGCTTTCTTCAATATCAAATCTAAAGAGCCACCATCCATGTACTCCATACAAATAGATATTTCCCCATCGCTATAAAATGCTCCATAGAATCCAACAATATGAGCAAAGTTACATTCATGTAATACTTTCAACTCACGGATGATCTGTTTTTTAATAGCAGGCTTAACTTCTAGATGGATAAGTTTCCTAGCCATTATGAGGCCAGTAGATTTGTGCCGAACTTTCATCACTACCCCTCCATTGCCTTGTCCTAATAAAGCAAAAAAAATGATTTAGTGTATTTATTTATTTGTGTGTTTATATCATCAGCATATTCCCACAGGTTAGGAAGCAACAGAAAGCAGATAAAATATGATAATTGAAAAAAAAATACACCTTAAGGACTACTTACAACCTATACTTATTTGGTCTAAATTATAGTGAAACAGGATGATGTTTGGCTAAGGATATGTCTGTCATATTATGAGCATGTCTTCTCCACAAAATCAGCTGAGGATGGTAAGCCTAAGAGTTTTGCAGTGGAGACAGCGCATGGGTAAACATTGTGTTAGATGCCCCCCTACTAGATGGAGCAAAGATCTGCACAAGATGGCTGGCAGTAACTGGATACTCAAAGCTCAAGAAAGAGAAAAGTGGTGTGCCTTGAGAGTGGCCCATGTCCAGCAGTGGACTGCCACAGGCTGATGATGATGATGGTAAGCCTGAATGTAGAGGTTTATTCTCATTTGAAGTGCACCAATCAGACTTAAGCCCAAACATCTCTGAGTGAGATGAACCTATATCCTTCCATCCATCCATTACTCTCACAATCAAGACATTTGATGTTACACATTAGTGTTATACTAAAGCAATTGGTAAATTAATGTGACCGACAATCTTACAATTGGCTATTGTTGTATGCAATTGCAATACAATGCAACAGAGAATATACATATATTGTTAACATAGGATCAAGTTTAACTTTTTATCAACTTACTAAACTGTGATATCCAATTAAATTAAACTTATTTACAGACCAAGATTATTTTAGAACAGGTGTGCATCAAGTGCTTCCTACAAAACAATTATAAGGCCTAGCAATAACAAAGATTATTTTTATAGTAAAAATGCTGTTACCCAGTTCTCCAAGCTTCTCAAAATCATCATCACTCAGTTCCCCAATCTTCTCTTTTTGACATAGAAATACTTCAATTCTGCGCCTCTGTGTATCATCCATCTCAATTTGCTCCAGTCTCTCAGTCAAGGCTTCAATACTCGTCTTTGACTTCCCTGCCAGACCCTGCCTCCTACATCAATAGTAACAATACATTTATTAATCTGGTTTCTCAATGAAAATGTAGAACCTATTTTTGTCATTAATTAACAATTTATGTGGTTTATATAGATTAATAATAAAATGTGATAATGAAAACATAATTTCATTTGATAGTTAATGTGACAATGAGTCATACTTTGTGTTCCAGAACTTTCTTTGTACCCATTCTTGTTAATTTAACATTGAGTCATAGGTTTAAGATGTTTAATTATGTTGAATCCCAAGACCCAAATTTATTGAATTGAATATGTATTAAAAATATTTTTTTAAATAAATTTGGTAGGATTTATTTTTATTTTAAGGATCATATTAATTTTCCCCTGACTATTTATTTACCTAATAATAAGTTTTTAGTGTGTAAAGATAAATTACATTATAAAAAAATACCTATTAATCTGAATAATTTTTTGCGACTTTGATACGATTAATGTTTACATCGCTACTTATATTTAATTTTAAAATAAATAAATACGATCCTGAAAATAGTACTGAAAAATAAGTAGACCGTTTTAAATTGAAATGAAGAAATATAATTTTACTTACTCAGACCCTGTTGCTGATTTAAGCTGAGGAGTCATATTTGATGGAGTTACGGCCGGAGCCGTGTCAATAGACCCCGGTGGCAGGGTCAAGTTTAATTTGTTCTTCGACATTTTGCTCATTTTTGATGCACATTCGTCACGGCATTTATATTGATAAATGCCCTATACACGTATAGATGTGGTGATTCAGATTACTCATTAAACTACAAAATAAAATCACTACGGGCGCAGGTTAAAATAAAAACTGAGTTTAATTTCTACTTTTTTATTCGGTTATTTTTTGTAAACTTTGAACGTCTTCTGAAATGTCGTCGATTGTCGGAACTTGAATGTCGATTTTTTATCAACTGTCAAATGAATAATGATAAATAATATTTTTTTAATTTTTAGTGGTGCTATAGATACAAGTTTGAGCTCAGTTTGCCTAGGCAATGTAAACACTTGATTATTTTTTATTATAATGTTTGTGAATACAATGTGACTTTTGAGAGACAGTGTGTGAGTAAAATGTGATATTAATTAAAATTTCATTGTTTGGGTTGTAAATATTTTTTTTTCCAACATTATTGAATTTAGTTTATGGCACTGTGAACTAAACAAATATGGGTCATATTAAACAGCTATAAAATCATAAAGAGTTTATTCAAACATCGAGAAAACGAATATACTGGAAACTAGGACCGGTATGGACAGTAATTCTATCTAAGTATTATAGTCCTGTTTAGATACAAGCATTATCTTTTTTTATTGTCGGTGCATCCTCCGTCCCTGTCATGGCATGGTTTTACCTCTCTGTGCAAAATGAGGGTTGCATGATATAAGTTTGGACACTAACGCCCGAATTCTCAAATGCCACATAAAATATTTGGAGGCTCCTCAACTATAAGTCACCTTAAATCCTCATGTTAACAAAACTCATGATTGGCACGCTGAGCAGG
This sequence comes from Lycaena phlaeas, assembly GCA_905333005.2. NCBI lineage: Eukaryota > Metazoa > Arthropoda > Insecta > Lepidoptera > Lycaenidae > Lycaena > Lycaena phlaeas. The sequence continues at coordinate 7,809,600 of HG995180.1, read as the reverse complement.
CGGATTGGCAATCACAGATGATGATAAAGTCGCATAGGCGGCACTGTTGTCTGATCAGAGCGGCACGGGTGGGCGGTGGCACATATCTGTAATTCACCAATGGTGCTCATAATTGCCACGCTGAGCAGGCGGATTGGCGATCGCAAATGATGATGAAGTCGCATAGGCGGCACTGCTACCTCAGTATAGCACAGGATCGGTCGTCTTGGCGTTCATTGAGGGAGGCCTATGTTCGGCAGTGGACGGATTTAGGCTGATGATGATGATGATGATGAGTGAACGAGCACTTCACTACTAAAGATGTGTGGTTTCTACTTACAATAATAATTATCCTTACTTATTATTATTATAAATGCGAAAGTAACTCTGTCTGTCTGTCTGTTACGCTTTCACGCCTAAACCACTAAACTGATTTTGATGAAATTTGGAACAGAGATAGATTAGACCTTGGCAAAGGACATATGCTACTTTTTGTTGCGAAAAAAAGCTTAGGGGGGTTTAAATAGGGGATGAAAGTTTGTATAGAAGTTCGTCATTATATATAAAAGATAACGCCATGAAACTTTGCATTTAGGCACTTGATAAGAATTAAACGGAACTGCGCTATTACGAATTTAACGCGAGCGAAGCCGCGGGTAACAGCTAGTATGTAAATAAACTGGGCTGGACTAGGCTGATGATGATGATGTTAAGTGAGCAAACATCGAGAGAGAACGTCTTCCCACCTAGTTATAATGACCAACCAACATTTCGTGTACCTACTTATGTAAAATAAACCAATTCCATAAAAATATATTGTGGTAAAAAAATAATTGCAAAGTATCAAAGTATCCAATATCAAAAATAAATGGCGATGTTTTTTGAGTCGAATTGCTGCTGACAGGCGACGCAGTGTCCACCCAGAGGCTACAGAGTTGCTCTCTCAGACTCTATTGTTACAGAGTCGGAGGATCTAGAGTTTGTGTTGGCTTGCGTAGGCTTGCAAAGGTTTGTGGTCGACCCGACGAGTGTCGGTATTGTGCACAAGCCAAAGGGAACCAAAGAGAATTTGCCGCAAGCGCTTGCGAAGCGTCCGCATGCTTGTGACTTGTGAAGGCTTGGGGCTTGCGGCAAGTCACAAACGTGCAGTTCCGGCTTTAAATACTCTATTTAGTATACTTTCTAGTTTAGTTTCATTGTGTTTGCACTTTGCTAGAGGTTTGCAAGAAAAAACAATCCTTGATTTAGAAGCTTTAATAATTTATATTAAAACTATTAAATATCTGTACTCATTTACTAAATAAAAACTAAACACAAGGACAACATGGAAACATACTTATTTAATAAAATACTGAAATTTTATGCTGTTTTATGATAATTTATTAGTTTATAAATGAACTGATATGTAAAATCTTACAAATTATGAAATTAATTTTGTAATATATCTTTATAATGATACTATCTATTTATATTGATTAAGACACTTAGGTGATATAACTCAGCATCATTTCATCGAACCATTAATTATTATTAGCTATTTAATATCTAAAATGATGACATAATATTTAGTAATTTACTATAGGATTACTGCAAATACTGCAGTAATCCTATAGTAAATTACTAAATATGCATTCCTTTTATACATAAAACAAATAGTAATAGTTTGTTAAATTAATATTATAATAATGTACAGTAAAAAAGGGGTTACATTATAGTAGGTTCAGTTAACACTATTTTTTGTGTATTACTTACTGAAGACAGATTTATACCTACAGAATTACTACCAATATTTTGTAATACCTATGATAAAAAAATATTTCCTATATTTTAATAACTAAGTGGTGTTATTCAATTTAGTTAAAAACGAGTTTATGACGAGTTGGTTTTTCTTGGGTTCCTGAACTTTCTTCACTTCTTTAGGTTTTTTCTCTTTATCGTTTTGTTTAACTTTTTTTTTCTTTTCACTTTTTGGGCTGTCCTGCTCTCCTTCAGCTGTAACCTTCTTTTTCTTGACCTTCTTCTTTTCACTGTCTTCTTGTTCAACTGGTGGTTGTAAGAGTGGTGTTGGATCGTCCATGATCATGGCTAATTTCCCAAAGTAATTCCATAAAACATCAGCACAATTTTCTGGTTTCCCACCATCCTCTGAGACCCAAAGTAAACCATACATCCGAGGTTTTAATTTCTCTGTTGGTTTTTTCATTTGTGTTTCAAATTCATCTTCCAAATGCTTAAGTTTAGCTTTCTGTGTTTCTGGTGATAGTGACAATACATCATCTTCATCCATTGTTGCCTCCTGCAATATTTATGAATCAATAATTTAATTTAAAACATCTGTATTAAATTTATACTATGATATGTATATTACGTACATTAAATTAAGACACTTAAAATAATAGCTAAAATGATATTACAAATTGCTATTGCTAGCTAGATTTATAGTTATTTCATAAAATAATCTTGTTAAATTTAGGTGATGCAATTTTAAAGTATCTTTGACATGTTACAGATTTGTTTTTATATGTAAATACATACTTTTTTTTAATAGATTTTACTTCAACTTGTTCATTTTTGTCTTCTAATATGAATAGAAGCAATAAAACCGAATATAATAAAGGTGGTGCTATAGCTTTTTGCTATAATATAATTACTACATACGTCGCTTTTTCTGTCCCTATATCCCTTTGTACGCTTAAATCTTTAAAACTACGCAACGGATTTTGATGCGGTTTTTTTAATAGATAAGACAATTCAAGAGGAAGGTATATAATTTATTAGGTTTTTATATACATTAGCTAAGATATAACAATAATTGTTGGAGGGCCGGAAAAAAATAGGCCGTCTATGAGTTTTGAATGAAAACGCTGTCTAAAACCCTTTAAGATATAACAAAATGTGAAACTGAAACAAAATAATGTATAGTGGAATTGTGTATCTTGAATAAGTCTACAATAAAGTCCGCGATGGCATATGTTAGGGATATCATACTATTTCCATTTAAAACCTTAAAAAAATGGGCAATTATAATGCGATAATTTGAAAGTTATTTACACAATTACGGTATGAATACCTATCATTTTAAATCAGTTAATTAGCTTGAGCACTTCATGAAGATTATTTTTCCCTTTTACATCATGCAAATTAAATGAATACTTTAGAAGATATGGCAAAATCAAAATAATAGGCAAGAAAATAAATCGTGTTGCCGTGTATCGAACGGGCGTGGCGGTTGTCTGGTGTCCAAGGCCGTAGTGTATCAATTCTGTATGGTGGAATGTATCAGACATGATAAATCTGTAAATCTTAAGTTCACGCGGGCGAAGCTGCGGGTAAAAGCTAGTTATTAATATAACTAAGTATAAAACTGTAATTTAATATTTAAAACACACCTCATCACTGAGATATCCATGTGGCACAAACACTTCATTGTCCACTTCATACTCATCTCCTTCGGGTTCATCATCACTGCCGGCAGCACTACCGTCTATACTTTCACCTTCTTGGTCTTCCTCCCATTCTTCATCACTATCCACATCATAGTCAAGAAGTTTCTGAAATTAATGATTATGGAAATTTATATTATGGCTTTAAGTCTTGCACAATATTAAATTTTGTCTATGTCACTAGCCTTTCTTACCTATTGCCTAAGGAGGCCAAGGCAAGGGCTTAATACTTCATGAATAATTTGCCTGACAATAAAAAAACTAGTAGATATGTTATGAAGTACTCTAACAGTATGCTCTAAAATAAGTTTTTTATAAAAAATGTAGAGTATTTGAAGGCATTTTCCTCGTTTTAAATTCGATGTAGTCTATTTCATTCATAAAAAAACCATAGATATACCTGATCCATTTTGAATGGCTGTTTCGGTCGAATGCTCTCGCTCTTTTTTCTCCAAGTACCCCAATATGGGGGCCGACGGTTTTCATGGAAAGCTAACAATTTAGGTCTTCGTTTTTCTCTTATAACTGGCTCACATGTTTGTATTTCCCCGGCTGTGTCAACTGGTGGCAATTCATCCTCTGCAATTATATTAATTCTATTATACTATAAAATTAAGACAATATATATTTATGAAACACCTATGTTATAGCATGGCAAGCATGTAACCTAACCTAAACTAACCTTGAGGTCAGACTACACAACCTTATTGAGTCACAACAAGATTTATAATAATGGTGACGATAAAAGCTACATTTATATTTAGAGAAACAATATTTTGTATTGACTTTACTTTCTACCTACTACTCTACACTTTACTCTACCCTATTAAATGCATATGAAATAAGCTTTATCTAACAAGTTTTAATTTCTCACTGGTTTTTCAAACTTTTTAAATCAATAACTTAAAAAATAAAAATAATAAACTTATAAATAAGTTCCAAATTTATAAATATGGATACATTAGCTACAGATACAATTGGTGCATTATTCATATATTAAGATATAATAATAATAATAATCCTCTTATAGTAGGATGTAGATGTCTCAATAAAAAGATTAAACAGAATTCCCTCACTTACCAACAATCATAACATCATCATCTTTGTCATCCAAAGGCCAGGTTTTTCCACTAGTTAAAGGTTTTTTAGAGCCATCTTTTATTTCCTTTAAGTACAAACTGTTTTTATCAGCATTTTGCTCTTTAAGATAATTTTCAAGTACTTGTTTATTATTATCCGACAATTCCGTTCTAATGGTTGGTGCTAATCTCATGTCTGTTTTAATTGTAAAGCTTGACAGCCTATCATTTTTACTTATTATGGTCTGGTCCTTTTCTACTTTCTGTTTAGGCACGAAAAAGCTAACAAATGCTTCTGCAGCTTTTTTCTTTTTCTGTTCCTGCTCTAGTTTCTCGAGTTCTAAGGCCTCCTGTTTTTTTCTCTTTTCCTCCTCTTTAGCTTCTTTCTCTTTACGTTTTTGGTCTTCTTTCTCTTCTCTTTCTTTCCTTTTCTGTTCTTCTTTCTCTTCCTTCTCTTTTCGTTTCTGTTCTTCCTTCTCCTCTCTCAATTCTGAAATAGCAATTAAGTATAAATAATACAAAAATACAACCTTAATTTTTTAAATTATTCGAATATTACTAGTATTATTTAACCATTTTTGCTAATTCTTTAAATTATATTACAAGCAATTTAAACTCACTACGCTCAAGCTCTTTTTGCTTTTCCTTTTCCTCTTTTTCTTTCTTTTTAGCCTCTTCCTTTTCTTCTTTCTCACGTTTCCGCTGTTCTTCTTTCTCTTGTTTTTGTCTAGCCCTTTCTTCTTTCTCCTGTATTTTCTTTTTTTCTCTTTCTATTCTTTCTTTTTCTCTTTCTTCTTTTTTCTTAGCCGATTCTAATTTCTTTTGTTGCTGTAAACATTTACAATTAAATCCATTTCCTTCTTACATAATAGTAATTTAATATGTCAAGTTAACATTAAACCTGTAAAACTTATTTCTTTAATATGATGATGATTAATATGATGAGTACCCTACTCATAATTAAGATTTAATTGCAAATAATTTATAAGGTACTGTATAGTATTGTATTTACTGGTATTTGTGTGGTAAAATCCTGTTCTATAAACTATTTAATACAAATTACAAGCATAACATTTTATGTATAGGTACATAAAATAAAAGAGCTTTGTAGCTTTGGTACAAAACTCTATCTGTTCAAAGATTATTCAATTAAATTAAAAATTAAATTCTTAAAATGGATGAAAAACATGCGCTTGACTAATCATAACAACATGAGATAATGAAGTATATTTTTTTGCACTGAATGTAGTGCAGATTGTCAAAGTAATTACTCTAAAAATCTTAAAACTCCCAAGGGAAGAAATATGTGGTCTAGCAAAAACAAGTAATTCTTAGTTTTATATATTTTTGTAGTAATTTTAATGATCAGAGAATTCCTCCACTATGCATACTTTACAAAATATATGTAAAACAGTGGTTCCCAACCATTTCTTAAGCAATGAGTACTTCAATTTCATTGTCAATAACCGGACCACAAGGTAAAAAAAAAAAAAAAAGATTTTAAATGCCAAAATATTGACAAATATTATCTTATTAAAATAAATTAAAATTTTGAGTAATGTATAAAGAAAGAAAATAATTGATTCTTGAAAGTAACATTTGTTATATGACAATGTTATTATTGAAAATATTCACTGATAAAGCAATAAAACTTACACAGGCATTATTAAAATAAATAAATTAAAAAAATCATATTACAAATTTTCTAAAAACTACAATGTTAGAGGCTCCTTTTAAGCAGCATTTGCCTGTGACTGAAGTCACTGCTATTATACTACAAAATAAGATAAACCTTAATATTTAAAATACAAAATAAACGAGAAAGAAAGAAAATAAGTACTAAGTTACTATGCAAATGCATATTGTTTATTTTTTTTAGGAGAGGAATTGCATATGCTTTCAGTTGTTCAGCTGTTTATTGCATACACATATTGTCTGTTAGAATATGAAATATTTAGTGAATCTTAGCTGTTGCCTACTACTGTTTTTTTTATAGCATAGGAGGGCAAATAAACAGCTGAAGCCTTGCAACTATCAAAGTCCATTAACATTCACACAAGCAAAGGTTATGCACATGCATTGCCTTCCTTTTCCCTATCCCCCCAATGGGCCACTAGAAACTCACAAACCCGCACGAAACCTGACAGCATAATTGTCACTTTACGCCTGTATAATGTAAGCGAGAGGTACCACCCCGGTCGTGCCGGCCCAATTCGGCTGCAAAGCAGCATAGCACTACCTCTATACAAAGGTTAGTAGAACATCAAAATATATAAAATGTAAGACATATACTTACTTGCTTAGGTGTTAGATTAATATTAGGTGTTTCATTTAAAGATGTATCACCATTACTGTTTACCACAGATGAACTTCTTTTGGAACGTCTGGGAGTTGAGGGTTCTGAGGATATGGATTCATCACATTTGTTTGTTTGAGATGTATTTAATTGTTTTTCTTCATTTATTTTATTTCTTGTTGACCTTTTAGGTGTTATACAGACCTCACTATTAGGACATTCCTTTATTTCATCTGTATCACCATTTTTATTGTTAGAATCTATGGGCATTTTTGAATCAGTCTCATTGTTACATTTAGAACTTGGGCTATTTGGTTGGATATCTAGATTATCCACAGCGTTTTTATGATTTTTAGGGTCAGTGTCATTTTGTTTTGGCTCCTGTTGTTCATTATCTACTTCCATAGCTTCAATACTGTCATTATCAATGTCTATACTCACAATTTCAGAATTGTTAGCACTTTCATTGTTTTCCGCTGTAGGTATGTCGTTGTTTGCAGATTTTTTTGCTACAGTTTTTTTCTTTTTAGCTTTAGATTTTTGTAATTTCTTTTTCCTCGCAGCGTCCACTAACTTAACAAACGGATTGAGGGTTTTGTTTTGTGTTTTTGAACCATCTTTACTGTCGTCGTCGCTAATTATTACGAACCCATCAATTTGATCATTATCTTCTTTTACTTTACCAACTTTATTTAATGTTTCAACACCCGTTGAGGACAGCTTGCGTTTTCTTGGTCGTGTTTCGTTCGATTTTGGTGATACATCGCTTATTAGTTTAAAAGGAAGACGAGCTTGTTTCAAAACTTTTTTTGAAGGAGTTACCTCTTCATTGTTGGGAGATTTAGTGGTTTTCATAATTAAATCTTTAACCAAAACCAAAGGAATTGTAACAACTCATACACAATTAATTTTTGTTTGCTAATATTCACCGAATATCTTAAATATCACCACTTTTATTTGTTTTTTGACAGCAACAAGAAAAAGCGGGAAGTATATCTTTTTAATTTTCGTTCCTATCGGAATAGCCTAAGACCAGACAAAAACACGCTGCTTTTTTGTCGTATTACTAGGATGAATGTCGGAAAACGTCAAGGCTATGGTTGGTGGAGTTTTTCTATTTTCCGTTAATTAATTATTATTTCGGAGTGGTTTCCTATAGTGTTTGTTTTAAAAATGCAATCTGTTTATATTATAGTTGGTTCGCGAATGCTGCGGAAAATGGTTCTGGGGCTGTTTTCTCTATGGGACTGTTTTGACGGTGTTGTATAGTGACTGTTCTGGTAGTTTTCTAATGTTTGTCTTGAAAACTCAATCCATAAATTATAGTGTGATGGTTCGCAAATATTGTGGCGAACTGTTTCGGAAATCTATCCAAGATTTGGAGTTATAATTGATTGATGGTGACGCCCCCCCCCCCCTTGGCGTTTCCCGCCATTCTTCTTCTTCTTCTTCTTTGGCTTAGCTCCCTTAGTATTGAAATATTTTCTACTAATTCCTCCATAGACCATTCTACAGGTACTTCACGTATAATTCCCATTCGAGAAACGCTGTATGTGGGGATTGTTGCTATATAGCCACCTGCAGGAAGTGCTGTATGTTCTAAGAATGAATTGGCATGCTCAGCTGTTTTCTTCTTCCTTCTTCTTCACAAAAAATATGTGTAGTTTACGTCAGACGTGGCAGCATAGCTTCTGGTCTTAGCCGGTTCCAACAGGAACAAATATACGAAAAAAAAACGGAAAAAATACATTACTAACAGTTTCACGCAGCTTCGCCTGCGTCAACTAAGTTTAAATACTCTTCCCTAACTTTTGAAAATGAAAATCGGTGGGATGCCCCAAATTAATGGAAAAAAGGCACTGCCACGTATCCCAATATTAACTCCCGTCGCTCTCGAATTTGTGACATTGTATGAATCGGTTTAAATATCACATCAAAGCGATAGTTGATACCAAGTTATAATAACTAAAACATAATAATATGTTATATGTATGTGTATTGCAATAGTCAAATTTTTTTAACGAGCGAGCGAATCTCGACCCCCATCCTCACAATTAGATTTATGGAGATCATGCGTTGCCTATTCATCTATTGCGCCACCGAAAACTCATAAACCGTATAATGCACTTTACCATTTTTTGCATATGATGTCATGAGTTTAAGCGAGATGTATCATACCAGTCGTGCCGGCCCAATTTTATTGCAAAGTAAAGTGGCACTTACCTCTTCATAAAATTTTCAGAGTTAAAACCTTTTTGGTAGGATAATATTTTAGATAAAAGAAGTTTTCTATTGCAGTTAATACATATAAAATTTAGATTTGTCACATTGAAGTCAAATTTTATATGAAGATTGATTTTTGTGTATCAGATATTATGTCAAAAAAACTTAAGTTCAGAGATGTTTATTATGGTCTTAGACAATTACGCGATTTTTTATTAGGCCGTAAATACACTCTGCATAATCGGTTCCCTCCTTTTATGGCTCCTCGGTCTATACCTGAACCAGATATCCCTAAAAGTACAATTGTGAAATATTCAAATAATTATTATGTCCAGAGAAATGCATTTGATTCTGTCAAACCTCCTGTGATTGCTCCAGTAGCTGAAGGTTCAACGGTCCGAAGAGGACACGGCCACAAAGGTGAAACTGGACCTATTAAACCAGATGCAGTAAGTATAGAAGAGGTTACTTTTTTAAAATGTATTAAGAGCTGGATACAAGTCCTTGGCCCTAGAAGAGGTTACATCTATTAATATCAATATATGATACCGTACGGTAGTCCTAGATGTGTATAATATTAACTCCCCAAAAACTTTCTGTAAAAAATAGCCAAGTCTCGATGGAGCTGCTTGATTATCTCTTAAAAGTAATAAAATCTATTATTATTATTATTAAAATCTAGACATAGTCGTGCCAAGTCTAAGGTTCCTTACTACATTTCTTTATTATTATAGTTAATGTTGTGTGACTTGGCCGGTTACATTCTTTATTAGTTAGTGGGTACAAGTCAATTTTGTTTACACGTAATGTTGTATCTGTTGTAACTACCTATGTTTGTTAAGCAAAATAAGAGAAACTAACCTATTCAAATCTTCGAATTGTTATAATAACAACCTCCTTATTAACCTTAGTAAGCCTCACGAAATAATAAGCAAAATCAACGACATGCTTATAAACGTTAGATTTGTAGCGGTTCGACGGGAGGCCGCAAGATGGCACTAGTGGTAACACTCGTATTTTCACAGGTATCATCAGGTACTCCAAATCTTCGATTATCCTACTTTTTATAGTTATCCCTTTATGTAGCCATTAAATCTTAATTCTGTACCAAATTTCAGCTCTCTGAGTTTATGGGAAGTTCTAGTTTAATTATGATGATCATGAGTGAGTGAGTTTCATAAATGCGAAACTTTGCTTGCCCTTAGCTTCGGAACTAAATGACCTACAGACTTGAAATTTTGGATTTTAAGTATGTGATTATAGCTTACTAGATGACGAAAATTTCTGCGTTCTAGTCTTATCCAGAGGTTCTCAAATAGGGGCCTGAAAATTCGGCGAAATGGTTCCAGTAAAGGATAGTACGGCGGTGTTTACTTCGCGCTCAACTTGGCACTTAGCGCTCAACTTGGCAGTGCCCCACTGCCGTGCCCCCAGTTAAATAATATAAATAACTAGCTGTTGCCCGCAGCTTCGCCTGCGTTAACTAAGATTTACAACGGGATCTTAGTACGCGAAATAACATTTTTTACACCTTGTGTCCGAAAAACCAAAATATCTTACGGAACCCTATTTTTATCAGAATAAAATTTAGCCTGTTACTCGTGAATAATATATAAGCTTTCGAATGGTGAAAGAATTTTTGAAATCGGTCCAGTACTTTTTGAGCCTATTCATTACAACCAAACAAACAAACAAACAAAGTTTTTCTCTTTATAATATTAGTGTAGATTCCACCATACGTCGATCATAATATTATTACGTCTACCGGAGTTGATACACTACGGCCTTAGACACCAGACAACAGCCCCGTTCGAATCACGGCAACACGATTTATTTTCTTGCGTATTATTTTGATTTTGATCTCCTAAAGTATTCATTTAATTTGCATGATGTAAAGGGCAAAAATAATCTTCATGAAGTGCAGAAGCCTATTAACTGATTTAAAATGATAAGGATTCATACTGTATTTGTATAAATAACTTTCAAATTATGGCATTATATTTGCCCATTTTTTTAAGTATTAAATGGATATAGTTTGACATATACCATCGCGGACTTTTTTGTAGACCTATTTAAGATACACAATTCCACCATACATTATTTTGTTATATGTCAAAGGGTTTAGGCAGCGTTTTCGTTGAAAACTCCCAGGCGGCCTATTTTTTTTCGACACGTCCAACAATTATTGTTATATCTTAGTCAATGTATATTAAAACTTAATAAATTATGCACATAAACCTTCCTCTTGAATTGTCCTATCCATTAAAGAAAACCGCATCAAAATCCGTTGCGTAGTTTTAGAGATTTAAGCGTACAAAGGGATATAGGGACAGAAAAAGCGACTTTGTTTTATAATATTTAATGATAATGATAATGATGATAATGATGATGATTAGTGATGATGACTGCAGCCATTTATTAAAAAAAATCCAAAATTGATAGCCTGAAATCTGCTACACTAATCGAGGTCCAGGTCCTAAACCAGGTCAGCCTAATTACTAATATACCTATATACGTGTGTCCTACAGGTGTGTTTCAGCTGTGCTCCTACTCCTGGAGCGCCATGGTGGTGGGATGGTCACTGCTATTACGAGGGGGGTGTACCAGAGAAGAAATGTAAGCACGAATGTACACCTGAATATGGAGCAAAATAGAAAGAATTGATGAATGTGGAGCAAAATAATATTTCTTAGCAGGAGAATAGTCTTTAAATAAAATGAATATAGATACATAAAATGTTTGGTTTATTATGTTGGACGTTGGTATCTACTAGGTACAATTAATTGCAATGTAATTCAATACTTATTTAAGGAAACAAAAAAACGCGTTACGATAACGTAGCACATAATATAAAGTTTTGGAACGAAGTTCCTTACGGCAGGCTTGGAGGGGATAGGGATTTTGCTGCGCGACCGAACCGAAAAAAATGTGACAGTAAAACCGTAATATTTTGTGCGTGGAATTAAAAAGCGTTAAATGAGACGTGCGCAGGCGCGACAGTCGCATACACAAGCGAGTAGTGTATAATACCTTTCTCTTTCTCCTTCTTTCTTTTCGTTCTCTCATCCCTTCTTTTTCTTAACTTCGTTCCTACTTGGTGTCCTACGACACCACATCATTTTCAAGTATTATCAGTTTCGGTTTCAAATATATAGAAAACCTTGTTAAAATAAATATTTTCTCAACCAATGTACCACAGTATAAATATTGCTTTGTTGCATAGATAGGGTTTAAAAATTGGTGTGTTGATTTTATTAATTAACACGAAGTTGGTATGGTGTTTACTACAGTTACCGCGATGGAAAGTCACAGGTTGATAGAATATTTGTATATAAATTTAACACAAGGATATTTATGTGATTATAGTTACAATTTATGAGTTATATAGTTAAATATATATCCAAAATATATTCAGCTCTATTCAACATTATTTTACAAGTCACGAGTCATAACGGGCTAACATCATTATGTTCGTCATCAAATTGTCATAGAGATTACCTTATTCTACCATAAGATCCCCTATGTTACGTAGGTAAAGAGACATTGGACAGAAAAAATCTGATGATGATGTTTAAGTGTTTAAGTGGTTAAGAGGTAGCTCTTGGCATACTACAACCATACTATTTGGACAGTCAAACGGTTAGGTGTGCACTTGATGATGAGTGATGATTGTCGCCTATAACAAATAATCAGTTCACCAGATACTAGGCCATGTGAATTGTGATCAGACCCGCCGCTAGCTGTTTAGTCGCCCGCGTGCAATACCGAATATGCCGCCTTATGACTACTTACGCCGTTTTGGGGGCGTCCATAAATTACGTAAGGTGTTTTTTTTAATTTTCTGTTTTCCCAAAAAAATGCGTGACATTTGCCGAGACCTCTCCAACGTAAGATTAGATGAGATTTGACTCGACCCCCTCCCCCCCTTTAACATCTCACGTCATTTATGAACGCCCTATCTTAAAATGTTCTTATCTATCGTTACATTTTGACACATCTTCTTACAAAATCTGTGAAAATTGTAAGATGGATAAGAAAATTTTAAGATAGGATATTGAAAACCGCCGTTAATGTTTTCTCATTATTATAGTAAAAAAGAATCATTATGAAGAAAGGAGTGCATCAGGGGGATGTTCTTTCCCCGATTCTGTTCACAAATGCTTTGAAGGACGTCTTCAAGACTTCAAAATGGGTACAATATGGCTAAACATTAACGGCGAATATCTCTCACGCCTTCGTTTTGCCGACGATGTCGCTATATTGGCCGAGTCGCTGAAAGGTTTGCAGGAAATGCTGCACAGTCTAGATGAATCCTCCCGACGTGTGGGTCTTAAGATGAACTTGGACACAGAGCCGTAAATAGGTTTTTTGCGCCCTGTGCAAGCTTCTATAAATGCACCCTTGTTTTTTTCCGCAGTGGAAATGCTTTGCGCATTTACCCGGGGATGGGTCGTCCGGGGATATGTGAGACTCCCGGTGCCCTCCCAACTATAACCGGCGCCGGTATACCGCACTAAAACCACTGTGGGTTGCCATCAGCCGCTTGAAGGAGTGTCCCGGAACTGACTAATACAGGACACCCCGCGCGACCGGCCGGTGTGTTGAAAGGACTACCCAGGCTTCTTCCTAGTATAAGAAGCTCCGACAACCTGGAGTACCCCTGCTAACGCCGGGACATTTCTACCGGGGCAGGTATATACGTATAGTATAATCCTACATACGAGGGGCAGAAGTTGCGTATAACGCCTCCTTCGCACTCCCGTCCTACGTCGACTGTCTTCTCTATCCCGCTCCGCGGCCTCCTACTGCGAAATGACGTTTTCACCTCAACGCTTTCGAGCATGCAGCACACCAAACTCGACAGCGAAAGGTCCGCTCCATCCACTGCCATGAGATCATTTCGCAGAGCGACCCATCTATCACACACCACTAGCTTGTGCTGGACTGAGACCTCTACAGCGCTACACTCGTTGCAGGCTGACGCCGGCTCTCTCCTGGCGGCGCATCCACGCCTCCAGGACCGGACGCAGTGCCTTGGCTGTACGTTGGCCGTACGATGACTGTACCAGGACCTCCCCCCACCTTCGCAACAGCCTTTGTTGCTTCAGCCCCCGTACATGTGAGAACTCTTCCCAACTAGACGACTCACCGAGTTGGGACCTCCTCTCTTAAAGGAGAAGGCGCTCCTCGGCGAGCACCGATGCCACGAGCTCCCACGGCGGATCTCCAGCCAGTGTAGTGGCTGCCACCCAAGAGACCGCACGGTAGCCCCTGATCACCCTCACAGCTATGACCCGCTGCATACTCCTTGTTACTAGTAGAGTGAGTATCCGCCCAAATTGGGGCTCCGTACATGTCTATACTCCGGCAGACTCTGGAGTATAGCCGCTTGCAGGCTTCACTGGGTCCTCTTACATTTGAAAGGAGTCGGCCTGAAATGAAAAATAATTTATAAGTACACAGATTGTTTTAATAAATCCATAATTAACGAATTAACGGAAAAAAAAACAACTTCAAATTTTCACAAAATCCGTAAAAGTTGTTTCATTATAACTATATAGGTTCTACAGATATCTGTGGTCTGTGAATACTATTAGAAATATTTTTTATTTCGGTGATTAATCAATTAAAACAGCACAGACAATAAGCTCAAATAACTAATCAAGCTCCAACGAAATCTAACATTATACATCTTAAGTATGACGTATAAATACACTCCTATAATAATACTAATAAGTTAATAACACCTTTTTGCTTTATGATTAACTAGCAATAATATAGCTACAAGCTATATTATTGTAAAGTTTCATTAAAATCCATTCAGTAGTTTTTACGTGAAATAGTAACAAACAGTCGTACTTACAAACTTTCACGTTTATAATATTAGTAAGATATTATCTAATTAGAGTGGCATCAAATTTACGCTAACCAGGCAAACTCACAGAATATGGTGTTACGAGCAAAAGATAAACAAAAAAACATTCTTACGCTTTCATGACCCCGATCTGGAATAATAAATATCATACAAGTCTCTCATAATTTCCCGGTTCAATAGAAAATGGAAAAGTCAATAAAATATTGCGAGACAAATGGATAAGTATGATGGACGGATCCAGTTCGTTCCTGTTTAGTGATTTAAGTTAATCTGTAGCTCACCTTAGGGCCCGACCGATCGGCGCATGAGCGAAACTCACCCAGCACTCAGCAGCGAGGGAGAGGACTTAGGCCTCAGTACCTCCGCGCTTCGTACGGGCAGCACACGCCTCACCTCGCTCGTTTGCCATTTAATTTGACGGTACAGTTATGACTGAAGCTGGCTTTAAATATCATTAACGAATATACTCTTAAATCTAAAACTATAATGTGAAAATATCAAATGTTTGCAATCTGTAATCGAGTTTACTAAGGATTTATAGCAATTGACTACATCTACCTGTATCAATAGAAAAATGAGACAGGAAGAAGAGAATTCAGATCTAAGCGAGAGAGTAGCGGCTTTCAAAAATGACCCGGACAAATTGCGTCAGGCCTCCGAATTTGTTGACGAACTTATACAACAAGCAAAGAAAGAGGCTGAGCTTAAGCAAAAAGAGAAAGACAGAGCGAAATTCGTAAGTATCAATGTATATTTATCTTCGTAAGGAACGCGGAATTGCTAGGGCGGTAAGTGTTGTAAGTGCCGTTGAGCATTTAGATTGCAAGATAGCTTAGCCACCTGCACAGGATTTAGATGCATGCATGCATAATCATATGAAAAAAAAATCAGAATTTAATTATGAACGATAATAACATCTCGATTACTTTTTTATGCTTGCTTTAGCGTTGTTTTTATAGGTTTTTTATTTGCGATGTTTATCGCGCGTGTACAATGCATCAATATTGGGCAATCGGATTACACTTATCTGATAAACGAGTTTTTGATATGTGACAGATATGTTTTGTCAATAATCCAGTATACTTCAAAGGTAGGATGGATCGATAGTCGGTCCAGTGCTATTACTATTCCTTCAATGACATTAAATGATATATCGAACCTTCTAGGAAAAGATGTAAAAATATTTATTTTAAACTTAATTATTGTAGTCCAAGGGCCCTAGAATAAGACATCCCGTCTTAGGCTAATGCCCTTAGACACACAATTTTTGGTGGTTCATGGCTACAATTAAAATAGACAAATAATATGGTGCTGGTCATTACGCCGAGTACCAGCAAGAAATATCTTTGTATATGCCCCCATGAGGATAGGGCCACTGTGTACAGACCCTACGTCGGACACGAAAAGACAGTTCTGATTTCATGTATGTTTTTACTCCATAATATGTTGATTATAAATGGTCACTCCCCGTTACTTGTGGTGGCGCTACTTCGTGCGGGTTGGTGAACTTCACATACCTTCAAAGGCTTTCAATCTCATCAGGCATGCAGGTTTCCTCACGATGTTTTCCTTCACCGGTGAGCGAGCGATGGTCTCGTGTTTGGGGTGCACTTAGAAATTAAGAAAAACCAATTGCAAAGCACACACGGGGGGATCAAGATCGAACCCAGAACCTGTCGCATAAGAGGCCGAGTCCATCCACCACTGGACCATCGTCGCTCTCCAGTTTTATTTACTTACCCTGAAATATTAAAATATTCTCAGGGAAAAAGATATTGTTAATTGCAAAGGAAGGAAGGCAGGAAATCAGATGTAATAGAATCTTATGACTTATCTTACTAAGGGCCTGTTTCACCACTTCCTGATAAGTGCCGGATAGGCTATCCACAACATATTTGACAGATACTCCATACTCTATCTGTTGGATACCTGGTGGATAGCCTATTCGGCACTTATCAGGAAGTGGTGAAACAGGCCCTAATATTATTAAGGGGAAAATTTATTAGTTTTGATGTTTGGATGTTCGTTGTACTTTTACGGCATAACGGCTGAACCGATTTTGATTAAAGTTGAAATGGCGATGGCTTTTACCTTGGATAAGGACATCTTCGATAACTTTTTTTCATGTCTATTTTCGCGAAAGACAACAAAACATAAAGGTTCCGTTGGTACCCTTTGGGGACGACCTAAAAAAAGGAATTCTCATTTAGAATGAATATTTATATTAAGAAAAATATATTGAGAAAAACAAGAAAAAACTAGCGCAAAAATATTTACTTTTGTGCATAAAACTTACCTATATACATACATAAATACTTACATCATTAAAATTGCTAATAGTACTTACCTTGAATATTTTTAAACGCATATAAAATACTCATGACAGTGCAAATTTATAAAGAAAGATTCAAAAGAAAATTATGAGAAAATTATGCATGCTCTTATTTATGCAACATGCAAGCCATGTTTGTATAATAGAAAGAAAACAACTTGGTACTAACTCTACACGCAGTAAAACAACGCCTGCAAGCGTGCGTCGATAAATGAAATATAGACCTAGAAATGTTACGACAGTTCAATAAAAAATTGAAGAAATATTTTCAGCTAACTGAATAATTAATATGAACGGTAAAATTAGGTAATGAGCCGTTTTCCGTTCAGGAAATGAGTTTTTCAAGTTTTTGGGAAGTAAATGTTCTAGAGTAATCTTTTTTTTGCCAATTGAAACTTAGTCATATTATAATCAATATTCAAAATAGAATTTACTATCATAACTTTAATAATTTATAGCGGGATTTTTACTATGCTTTCCACTTTTACTTCGAGGAGCTCTATGCTTCAATGTTATCTATAAGAATATCCTATTGACGAGACTAAACAAGGTAGCAATTTTTTTAAGAAGAATATTTTTCTTTCTCATTTTTACTATTAATCTAGGATCATTAAGAACTTTCAAACTAATACTTAGGTAGTTTAGTGGAAGGAACCAACAATAATGAAATGAATCGTAAGCTTGCAAATTCTATTTTTATATTAGACTGAAATGGGCTGATGAAAGTTGAAAAGTTTATTTTGAAACGCTTAAAAATAATTCACCAAAGCACAAATTTTAACTGTTTATTTTAGTGTCAGGAACAAAGTTACGACCCGCCTACATACACATCAAATAAATTCTTAAAGGATTTTTTTATGTCTTTTATATTATGTTACTTGAGCAAGCTAGCTGACTCTATATTTAGTGGTAAGTGCTCAACATAGCAATATTAAGAACAACAACTTATTTCAAAAAGCTGTCAAGGTCACTCACAAATGATTGAGAACATCCAAAATCAGGCCTCTATCTCCCTTCAGACGTTTCAACTCTGTAGGGCTATACTGTGAGGTCGTTTTGGAATCTTGAAAGCGGAATATTATGATATTATGACGAATTTTACGAATCTGTTTTCTTTAAAACTCGACTCTCTATACATATCAATAAAGTAATTCGCTTTCGAAGTGAGCGTAAAGTGAGCTCTATCACTCAGATGAAGCTCGATATCGAAATGGTTTTTAGTTTTTACAAAATAGCCCTACTGTATCGTTTTTAAGAAGGATACCTACAATACAGGGGGTATTGTAGGTATCCTTCTTTCTAAAATATATGAAAGCTTACAGCACAATTAAAATGCAGTATAATGGTACTACTGCATACTCGCGGTAAAACGCATATTATGTATAATTATGATTTGTTATTATTATTTTTTAATTCGAAAATATCGAATGATGGTGATGATAATGCCGTCCATGCTGATTTCGAAATTTATTTTCCATAACTTGTTTAAATTTATTGATACACTGCTTAAATATTTGGTCAAATCATAACCCAAAAAATACCAACTCCGAAGCTTGTGTTTTTATGTATTAATATCAATTGATTAGAAAATCTTTTTGTGTTACTATCATCCTTGTTGGAACAGGAACAGGACCTGCAAGAATTTTAGCCTAACAAAAAAGTTCCAAATCCATAAATCTTTGAGATTTATATAGCTTTTTTATGTGTTTATTTTAATTAAGCAAAAAAAGTATCAAGACTTTGTTTAGTTACTTGAGAGGTCATTTATTCACCTAATATCGGGACCATAAAACAAAAACCGCGGTAAGCAACCCTAACTAATAATATATTAGTTCGGGTGCTTACCGCAGTAACATGTATTATATTATATAGGGTATAATAATAATAATATCTATGGACGTTTTCACACCACGTCAATCTGGTCCCGTGCTAAGTTTCCGAAGAACTTGTGTTACGGGTACCAGATAACGGAAATATATAACATATTTAATAAAATTTTATATTAATACATCTAATTAATAGTAACTACTGAATGGACTTTAATAAAACTTCAGAATTTAAGATTTTTATAATATAATACACATCCATGACCCAGGAACACAGAAACTTTTTTTGTTCCCTGGCGAGATTCGAACCCGCTTCCTCCGTGCTTGAGAGCCAACGCGCTGACCATTGAGCCACAGAGGTAGTCAAATAGATATATATGTATATACATTTATTCAAGTGGGTAACTTTAAATTTCTTATATGTGGGCCCGAGTAAGTAAGCTCGACGGGTAGTAACTCGTAGCCCTGACAACTTTGGGAACCACAGCTTTAGGGACAAGTTTATCTCATAGGCATGCCTAGCTTTACTTTTATTTATTTTTTGATACATACCGGTGACTAAAATAACCAGCCACCCGCTGTCTGGACCTTGGATCCATGAGATTACAGACAAACATCTTTGACTTTTACGTTTCTCGTGATTGCCACCATGCGGCGGTTTCTTACTTTTATATCTTTATATAAATAGACAAAGGTGAAATAGCTCAATAGTTTTTCCCTTCAATTTTTATTTCCGTTGTATAGTTGTTTTTGATTGTAAATAAAAAATAATAATATCTATAGACGCTTTTTTACACCACGTCAATCTGGTCCCGTGCTAAGTTCTCGAAGAGACTTGTGTTACGGGTACCAGACAACGGAAATACATATATTTAATACTTTTTATATTAATACTTATATTTAAGATTTTTATTATATTATACACATATTTAATACACATCCATGACCCAGGAACACGGAAACTTTTTTGTGTTCCCTGGCGAGATTCGAACTCGCTACCTCCGGCTTGTGCGCCAACGCGCTAACCACTGAGCCACAGAGGTCGTCATGAAAGGAGTCCGCCCTCTACAATACTACAAACATATGTATTAAAGGAGACGGTCCATTTCTGGTCTAGTCTTGTACAGTATACTATAAATAAATAAAAATACATAGATTTAATTAAAAATAAAATAAATTAGTTTATCGTAATAAGTTACGCGCAAAAATTTTTAAAAAATATCAAGTTTTTCAAATATTAGTTATTCCACACAAAGATGGCGGCTATTACTTAAACATCATTATTGGCGTCACTCATGGTACTTTTGTAACTTTTTGTATCTAATTCAAGCTTTGTTATGGAGTTGTTAACTCGTGAATGTGTTTCTTGCATTTTTGTGGATATTTTGACGACTTGGACTTTTTATTTGGACATAGATTTATAGCTATAAACGCTAAAGAAAATATTCATACGCCATTGTTATATCATAATATAGTGTTGCATATCTTGGAAATATCAAATTATACTTACGCTGAAATTGAAAAGAATTTATGGATATGAAAAAATTAAAACTGTTTGAATATTTATTTTTCTTCATATCATTGTGTACAAAAGTATACCAAGATCCCATACAATTTTGGATCGTCTCCTTTCGACTTCATATGATTAAGGATCAGACAAAGGCTTGAAAAGGGTTAGGTTAGCGGAAGGTAGTTAGGTTAGTTACAAGAATAGCAGCCGCGTGTTATTATAATGAATACCTATTGATTAAATACTCGTCGCTCAACTAAAAATAAAACTAGACTTGTTTTTATTTTTGCATATATTACGCCCGCTTCTAGTTTTTCATACTTTGATAATTAAGTATGTCTATCGTCCATAAGTCCAGCCATCTCTTCTTCGGTTATTTGTAACTTTGACAATAGAATCACTTTGACATTATTTAAAAAAATATTTTTAGTATTTAGTAGATTTAAATAGATAATTAATTAGATGGTTTAACTCATTTGGTGGGTGGCGTTTTACGAGCGTGCGCTTGACAAATTGACAATTGCATAGCTATGACGGCCGCGTCACTACCACACAAATTATATGGTCCGAGAGCCAGGTGAAAAATTTGGTTAATTATTTCCTCCCGAGAGATAATTCGTGAGACGTATCAGAGAACAGTATCATAAAGCCTCGTGAACGTCAGCTGGCTCTCGGTTGGAGGTATGAGCGGTGGGAGCCCCCCACGCATGAAGAAAAAAAAAAAACAATTCAGTCATTTCCTCTCAGCTCAAATATTTGTTAAATTGTAGCTAACCCAATATCTCAACAAAAAAAATGAACTGGTTACGACATGGAACATTGTACGTCAGCTGGTGACTCGAACATGATTTTTTTTTTTTTCACTTCCAGTGGAGTGATTTATCTGGATGATAGCTTAATATATATAAGCATAATATGTAAGCATATAATACTAAGCTCAGCACCCAGATAAACCACTCCGCTCATCCCCCCAACCGCGCGCCAGCTGACGTTCACGAGGCTTTACGATACTATGTACTGATGCATTTCACTAAATATCGCTTAAGAGGAACTTGGTCATGAAGACCTGTTACTAGCTCCCGGGCTAATAGATATGACAAGTGCATGCACGCAAAGCGCCGCGCTCATAGCTGAGTTGAACTATCTACCTAACCATGTACAGCCCCCTGATTCTGTAAGAGTCATTTTCTAGGCTGTGCGCCGCGACGAGCTCGTCTCGGCGCATAGCGTTGACGTTGCTAGGGTGCTTGATATGGTTTGACAAGCTTAGTGAATACCAAGTTGAATCCACAGCGCTGTCACAGTGTTGTCACAAAAAATGACTCTTACAGAATCAGGGGGCAGTTCTCACATATTTCAGTGCTATTTATAAAGAATCGCAATGTCTGATGTCAATATCAAAGAATAGCAATATTTTTTTTTCTCAACTGTTTTACGAGTATAGGTATTATTATTATTTAGATTTAGCGCGGATTATTAAGGCTTGAATGTATTTTATATCCAGATACAGAAAAGGAGCTGATTGCGATGCTTTATCCGGCTTAGAATCGAGGAACATACATAATATACTAACCGTCGTCTGTGCAGGATTAGGTTTTGGTCAATTCGCTAATATCTTTATAAATTATTTTAAAGTTTTATTAAAGGCCATTCAGTAGTAATATTGTTAATAAGACACACAAACATCCATATCCATATAAAATAATAACAGAATGTATACAGTATGAAAATTCTGTCAAATTCTGTATGTTTGATTCTATTTTCTGATATGTATGATATTTTTTTCTGATCTTCCTCATGTACTTTGTATGAACAATTCTTAGCATTGTAATGATCTACAGATAAATTATTGACGTATAGCCTGACCAGAAATTAAAAAAAAAACGGAACTAACATTTGAAAATACTGAAAATAGTTCCAATCCCGATTTTGGTTAGGCTATATGACTAGTCTAAAAAGTTTCAGCTGCAAATATTAAAAAGGAAGCCTATTTTACATTCAGTAGGTGTATGATTCGAAAGGTATTCTTAGCATCTTATTATAGCTCTTACTATGCTTCCTGCCTTTTCGAGTCGCTTCAAATATTTACGAACCGAAAGGGAGGCCTCTTTTGTGAAATCAGTGCTCTTTTTACGGCCACTTCATTATATGGAACACAATTGTATTAAAATGATCAGTGAATTGAATTTTCCTGCTACAAAAGGTTTATTCGAATAAAAGCTACACTAATTTTGAATGCCTTTTGATGTGAAACATCTTTTAGAGCCTTCGCAGTAATTAAATCGAATACCGTCCATGTGAGCAATTGAACAGTACTTTTTTTTAAATTTTAACATATATTTTATATATAACGGGCATAAATGAGGGCCAATTTTTTTTCTTCACTGCCAAGTGTTAGCTTCGCATTTTGAACTTATTTATTCTATTTATAAAATTCTTTTTTTTTAATTTGCACTCTTCTTTGTTACAGGGATCTCAAGATTCTGGAGTTGGTAAGTACATCGAAGGCTGATTTGATATTTTAAAAATTTTTTATTTTATGCTTTATTGCCAACCATTCAATGAAAATTTACCAGCACTAATTATTTTGTACCTTATACCTCAACGGAGGCTGTGAATACACACGACGACTGATTATAGTATGTGGATCTCTTATTGTACAGAAACTATAAACAGTGCGAGGCCACGTTATACTGGTCGTAAGGATTGATGTGACGCCGTGTAACATATTGTAATATTATATTCTTAAATTCTTGAAGACGAAGGTAGGTCGACTGTCGTCTAGATGATATAATAATCTTCGTGTGTGTTGTGTGCGAGTTTCGGGGAATCGGCCGTCTCGGCATTCGTTGATATAGGTCATAAGAAAAAAGTTGATAATGATGGTTATTGATTTACCTAGCTTTATGGGTGGAATATGAACTATCGTGGGGAAAGGATAAGCTAATCAGGGTATATGTCTCTCTTAGTGGCCGACGTCAATCTGAAAATGATGATGATAAGCTTGCTTGTTTCTCCCATGAAGCAACTTCTTTTATCTT
This sequence comes from Lycaena phlaeas, assembly GCA_905333005.2. NCBI lineage: Eukaryota > Metazoa > Arthropoda > Insecta > Lepidoptera > Lycaenidae > Lycaena > Lycaena phlaeas. Next base: position 7,785,996 of record HG995180.1, on the reverse strand, counting down.
CACGTAATGAGTAAGCTTTATTAAAATATCGAAGCAAAATACGTTATTTGACCTCTGTGGTAAATAATACGTAATTTAACCTCTTTGCAATGTATTTTACAAACAAGAACAAGGACTCATCTGTATACGTATGTACGATACGACGCGAAGGTGATTTAATACAATTGTCCTATAATTTTCATGTACGTACTTTTACGTAACACCCAACGGAATTGTACAACTACATTATCATAGTATAGTTGAAACTAGAATCATGTCGTCGAATACTATTACATCGTATTATAAAATGCATACTTTTTCGAATGAACCCGGCTGTTGGCCTGTCGGCTTGACGCTTCATCGAAAGAGTAATTAAGCAAATGGCTTGTCTTCAATCAATGAGTGGCGAATACTGCACCGACAAGAGAAAAAGAGCAAGAGAGAGAGAGATATAAATAATTGCAAATGTAAGATAAACACAGATATAAAACTCTATGAGACGTTCGCGTTGCCCGCAGCTTCGCTCCCGTTTACTTGGTTTACCGACGTATCTGGATTGTGGATATTGCCAGTGAATATCCCGTCAAAATCGTTCCAGCCGTTTAAGAGACTAACCATAACAAACAGACAAAAATTGTAAAAAAAGTTTTTATATAGCATAGAAACGCAAACGAACATTCGAAGCTTTGCGACTTTCGTTGCCCATTAACATCCACATTTCCTCTCTTCTCCTTTTCCCTATCCATCCCAATAGGCCACCGGAAACTCACGAACCGTTCGCAACGCGACAGCTTAGCTATCACTTTAAGTTTATTTCATGTGAGCGAGTGTTTCCTCCCTGTCGTGCCGGCCCAATTTGGCTGCAAAGCAGCAAGGCTAATACTTTAATTTACATATAATTTACTTAATAGAGCCATAGATTACAAATAAAAATGATCTGCACAAATATAAAGAAACACGCGGACGAAGTCGCGGGCAAAAGCTATACTGTAGGATTTTCTGGAACACTCGCACCAATGTCTGCTCTTGATTTAGGGCCCTGACCTTTTAGAATAGTAATGTACAATCTGAAATATCGGTGTTACTTCACTTTGAGATTTTCTTTTTGATACCGTGTAGTGTGTACACACTACACGCAGTGGCGTAGGTTTATAGAGTTTGTATAATATATTTTATTTTTCACAGTTCAGTTCTTTTATTTTTATTTTTCGCGAACAGTTATGGAACTCCAGTGGAACGAATACGGCTTTTCAACACTGGAATCCCACTTCTGACACCACTATTACGGAGCGGTTCAGGACTTGCTTTTTCAAAAAAACTATTCTTTATTTCAACACTAAAATATATTATGAAAAAGATAACTTAAAATAGACCTGCACCCGACGGAAGTCCAATTCAATCTGATTGAAAAACAATTTGAATTATCAAAGAGAAAAATAGAGGTTTCCTATTGCATTAGGAATAATGCAATGGGAAACTCAGCAGTTTTACTATACATATGCAACCATGCGACTTGCGATATATCATATAACAGTGCCTTGGTGCCCCGTATAAAAATTTGTTTGGGGGCCATTATAAAAGGTAAGAATTTCTCACATTAAAAAACATGTTTGCATAGGATTAAAATAAATATTTATTCATCATAATTATTTACCTGTAATTTTTTCCAAAATTTTTACAAACAATTTAAAATAAATTAAATATTCTCTTTGCCTTTTTTCGGCAAACTGATTTTTTAAATCATTTATAGCTGATGATGACTTTAGTTTTTCTAAAGATTCTTCCTCTATGGAGAATAGTTATAGGTCTGATAGGCGGTCATTTTCTAATTTCTATCGAAGTTCTTAGGCAATATTGTTGGGGGCCCCCGTATAATTGATACGGCTGATACGACAGTAATAATTACGCATCTGACTACATGTCTTGTGTATATTTATACAAAAAAAAATCCCGTCATAGGAATTACCGATATCTATCTACAAATATTCACATTATGAAATTTAATGTCAAAAACATAATGTCATATTAGCATGTTGGTGACGCGAACGTATAATATTTTGCCTTACCAAAAAGTGTTCGCGGCTTAGGCTTCACTTCAAGAACTCTCAGAATCTGATAAATAAATAACTATAACCAAATATGTATGAATATTTCTATCAGTTAAACTGATTTCACATTAAGGCTTATTACATCACATGAAATAAAAACATAAAACGTGTCTCTTTTATTATTACGCTACTGTAATGACAATTTTGATGTACGAAACGACGTAATAAGTTTGATCAGCGCAGACCAGTAATATAAAATACAGGGTGTATTGGTGTCGCCACAGTTTTATCACATATTAGGTATATTGTGATAGGCCTCAAAATAGGCCCTAAATAGCCCCTAGATAGGCCCTGAATATCCCCTAAATAGGCCCTAATCCCTATCCATGCAGAAATTAGTTAAATATTCGCATTAGGCCGAGTGTGGTTAGTGGTGAGTCTATAAAAGTAAATGCATCTACGGTTAACAGCGTGCCGAGACCTTGTGCGACCTGTCTTATCTCTTCAAGATTGTTTTACTAGTTAATGCTTGGTCTAAAACGCTACTCCATTTTAGATAAGGAACATATTGATAATTGGGATGTTGACATATGTTACAAAAACATTGAGAAAATTAATTTTAAAATGCATTATTTCTCATGCATTATCACGTGACTGTAAACGCCAATATAAGGCGATGACGTCACTGCCCATTGAATTAAGTACATCATAAGTCTGTAATACATCGCGAGCTCTGTACATGGGTGTGTGATGTAATCAACCGCACATAACAGCTTGGTAGCAGTCGCAGCGTTTTAGTGGCGGTTTTAAAAACAATTTTCCTTTACATATTTTTTTGTTAAAATTGGACATATTTCAAAAGGATCCAAAAAAAATGTCATGTGTGAACTGAAATTTCGAGGAATTATTTCTGGTTTGACTTTAACTTTATTTTAAAAAGTGGTGAAAACGTCGAAGAAACCTCTTCAATCGCAACTTCTTTTCTCTCCTTTTGCCATCAGATCCTGGTAGACCTATAGCAACCCATATTATATGCCCCAGTGCTGGCCACGGATGAGAAGGGTGCCGGCCATAGTTCAGCGAGACGCCAAATGCGGGTTGGTGAACTTCAAAGACTTGTAATCTCATTAGGTATGTAGGTTTCCTCACGATGTTTTCATTCACCGATGAGCGAACGATGGTCACGTGTTCAGTGTTCACTTAGAAGTTTAGTACCACAGGGGGGGGGGGGGGGGTAAGGGGGTCAGAATTGAACTCGGACCTTCTCGCTCAAGAGGCCCAACCCATACCCACTGGACAACCGTCGCGTCCATAGAAATATCCAGAACTTATTTCAAATATCTGTGGTCGCGTCGGTCAGTAAACGCTTGTAAAACAATAATTGGAATTGAATTTATCGTTTCAATTTTATCTCTAACTGAAATTGTAAGAGGCTGAGAGAGAAACTGGCGTAAAGTGACAGTTATGCTGTCGCGTTTCGTGCGGTTTGTGGTGTCCCGTTGGGGGTATAAGGTACAGGAGGGCAATGAATCTGCATTACCTCTGGTTGTGTGGATGTTAATGGGCTTCGATAGTTGCAAGTCTTTTACTTTTTTTGTTTAATTTTAGCGCCTAATTTTAGTCGCACCTCAAACATGGAAGCCGAGTTTACAAATTTAGTTCAAGGTCACAAAAATCATTAACATCTGGAATTACTGTATTAGTCTTACTAATTAGTTACATGACATTTGCATAATAGGTTTTTTGTGAAGTAAGCATTCAAAGAATGATTTAGACTTTTCATTGTACAGTCAGCGTCAGATTGATCTTAGCAGCCAAAGTGCTCAAAAAGATCTGACGGACAGAAATTCAATAATATCTAAGCATTCAAAGCTGTCATATTGATGTTAGCATCCAAAGTAGTCAAAACATCTAAGCAACACATTTTCCATATTTATCGGAGCAGCCAGAGTATTCATATACATCTTAGCATACAGACTGTTCACAGGTATCTAAGCATCCAGAGTGTTCAAAAATATCTTGGCATAACAGGAAAATCAATCTTATTACCAGTACATAAAGTGTATGTGGCTTATATTGATGGCAGACGTCAGTCGTAGACATTCAATTAGTATCAACTGTCCTTATTTACTTAAACAATTTTTAATAAGCTATCCCTTTCCTTAAATGTGTTAGGTTCTTGACATGTCATTTTTCTATTTCAGAATTTGTTGAAAGCAAATATTTTATGTAAAATATTTATGTGATCATAAAGTGTGTTACACATTATCGCCAAAATTAATTATAATATAAGTATTTAAGTTTATCAAACACAAGAGTTCGCCTATTCGGCAAGAATATACTATGTAGTATGTGTGTAAATTTTGTTTGTGACCAAATCAGAGGACTCTTGTATTACATAAAACTAATATAGATATTTAAAAATATCGATTAGCTTATATGAAAACTATCTTTAAACTTGTCGCTAATGATAAGTATAATATCATCATCATCATCATCATCAGCCTTTATCCGTCCACTGCTGAACATAGGTCTCCCTCAATGAACGCCAAGACGACCGATCCCTCGCTACTCGCATCCAACGCGGACAAATAAAATAAATATAATAATAATATTTATCGATACGATAAATATATGTTGTAGTATATTACATTACAAAAAAACGTGTATAATTTAACGAGTGAAAAAGTTCTCTGAACAAAAATGTGTAGAGCTGACCCAAACTTGCTGACTCTCAGAGTATAGTACGCTCGCTGAAATCTTTTGTCGAGAATGTAGAGCGTCCTGAAAAATTACCATTTTGACAGCATAAATGATTTATTAAAAAACTAACTTTCTATCCATTATCATCATCAACCTGTAGCCGTCCACTTACGTAAGCCGATATGTATTTCTGAAAGTTGCTTCTTACCGAAAGATTTTTAAAAATTTACAATGAGCATCAAACCATTATCTAGGCATGTGATCGTCAATCAAGTTTTGAAGGTTAACTTTCTTACTGACTACAACTAGAACAAGTCTACCTAAACGCTAGAATGTCCCACTAGAAATAGGGTGGAAACTGAACTACGGAAAACTTTTGGACCAATTGCCTGTTGTTGGTCCGACTTCTTAGCTCCTTCTATCATATTCATCTGATACCTAAAATTGCGATGCATATTTGAGAATTATCTACGTAAAATTATTATTATTACTATTGCCTATACAGTTTATTTTATTTTATCATTTATTTATTATGCACCGGCAATAAAACTTATAAGAAATCAAATTCAACAAATCAAATTAGGCAAATCAAAGTTAACAAGTAAATACAATATATACATAAAATAAAAGATGACCAGCTAAGGAAATGAATAACACAGCAAAAAATTAAGATTTGATACTTTAAAATGTATAATAGCAGAATAAATGATGACCTAAACTGTTGTTTCTTTACAAAAAAGGAATCGAGAAAAATAGATAGAAATTTATATAGACGACTGATCTTAATGTTCATTGAAAAAGACCTATGTCTGGAAGTGGTCAGAAAAATAATAATGATACAATAATCGCGTGTAGCCGCCATCAAAGCGATCAGATTTAAATGTCTGCTTTCAGAAACATCAAACACCATCAAACATATTGTTTGATCCAGTCTTGCTTTGTGGAATAAGCACCCATCTTGCAAGAACGTCAGCTGGTCACCTAGCTGAACGTAGGTATTGTCTTGGCCTCTTCTGGAGTGAGGGCTCGAGGTTCAATCATGACGTAGTGATTTGTAACGTGGGTTTTTAAATTTAAGATTACACTCTGAGCATGATACCATCGCTCACTCGCCTCTCGATTCACTAACCAGGATTGAGCCAAAGCATCGGTGAACTGTAGTCCAATAGCTTCTTCGTCTGATTTCGAGGAGGAGACCTGTGCCCAGGAATAGGACATATTATATGGGTTGACACTTTATTTTCATTTATGAATACTCCGGCTCTAACTCCGATAAAAATGTTTTTTTTTTGCACGTCTATCTTAACTGCTATAAATCGCTGGAAGGCTTGCAGGAGATCCTGCAATCTAAGTGAATACACTCGACGTGTGGGCCTTAGAATAAACATGGACTAAACAAAAGTTTGAATTTCGAGAGGGAAAACCTTTGGAATGGTGCCCGTTCTACGGAAGCTCAGCCATATTCTCGCGTCGTCTACACCTCAAAGTTTCAAGACGAAGGACTTCAACCAATGATCATTCACCGTGATGACGTACGGGGCCAAATGTGGCCTGTAAATATACGACTTACCAGAAAGTTTGTCGTAGCTCAAAGTTCTATGGAGCGTGCTATAATGGGTGTTTTTTTGACAAATAGGATTCGAAACGAAGATCTCAGAGACCTAAAGTTACCGATATCACGCGAAAAATAAGCGAGTTGAAGTGGCAGAGAGTTGATCAATCAAAATCAATCAAACACAAACCGGGTTGTCGATGGGCCGGTAGGTAAGTTTGGTCAAAGAGTGGAGGTTGTATTTAGTTAGACAAAGTGTTGGTCGACCATTTGCTAGGTGGTATGATGATCCCCGTGCACTGGCAGTTTTAGATGCTAGTCGCAAGGGGTCGGTCGTCTTGGCATTCATCAAAGGAAGCTTATTTTCAATAGTGCATGGATTAAAACCGATGATGATGATATTTGACGTGACAACAGCAAGATGACAAATGTGAATGCTCAAATAATATAGAAGTACCAGGTTGACCGAGCAAATATTTGGTTTTTATTTGTTTTGTTTTGGATACCCTTATATATGATATTATGATAAAGGTTTTCTCCCAAAAGAAGGAAGAAACAAAAATAAAAAAATAAAAAAAAATCTTTTGCACTAGAGATACGAACCAGGCTCTTTTGGATTTGAAAAAGTTGGATTTTCTAACTGAGCTACTCAATCTTAATGATTATTTGCGAAATTTACGTTTGTATCCTAATGATATTGTAGCGGTTTATCATTACCTGATAACACGAATAAAACGATATTTTCCAACAATATATCCTAGCTAGATCTATTCATCGCCATTCATTAACTATTTCATTTCATGAAAATCATTGGAGCCGTTTTCGAGATTCTGATTATATATTATATAAAAGATATAGAATTTGTGTCCATTACATATTTATTTTGCTATTTAGTATAATTTCATGTTCGCAATATCGTCTGTTGATTATTATCTAAAATCTAAATTTAGACAAAAACATCGAAGAAAAGCAAAATTCTTTAAATTACAACTTTGACAATCAATAGTAAATATTGTTTGTCTTAATTAATTTTATACTCTAACTACGTCTAATAAGGTAATATTTTCCTTTTAACAAGACATTAATTGTATATCCTAGACTGACGTCTGCCAGCAATATAAGCCACACACATACACTTTATTTACTTGTAATAAGATTGATTTTCCTGTTATGCCAAGATATTTTTGAACACTCTGGATGCTTAGATACCTTTGGGCAGTCTGTATGCTAAGATGTATATGAATACTCTGGCTGCTCCGATAAATATGGAAAATGTGTTGCTTAGATGTTTTGACTACTTTGGATGCTAACATCAATATGACAGCTTTGAATGCTTAGATATTATTGAATTTCTGTCCGTCAGATCTTTTTGAGCACTTTGGCTGCTAAGATCAATCTGACGCTGACTGTACGTACCTAGTATCTACGTAAATATGCAGCTGACTGTTAAATAAAAAAAAAATGCTTTTTAGAGAAGAGCAACATTTTTTTTTTCAAATATTTTGGCAGTTAAAAAATACATATTATGACATTATATATTTTTTTAAACAGAAACTTCGTAATAATATATCAAAGTGTTCAGTATGTCACCGTTATACTTTACTAAATCCATGGTCAATGTGGACTCCTGGCATGGCCCTCCTGAGTTGGCTTGACAACCTGAATGTACGAAACTCTCTCCATTACAATTATATCTCCTCAACTTCCGTAACGCTCTCTTCAAGCATTTACCAGCTTATTCCCCAAGTCATGCATGTGTGAAGAAGTAAACTTCGTAAAGTTTGCATCTATAAAAATCATATCCAACCTTTAAAGCTTAGATCAATAATATGTCTAGTTAGAGACAGGTGTCCCGCGGAAAACACGTACAAAAAAATAGCGTCCAACTGTTAGCGTCTAAATGCTTTCTCCGTGTTTAGTATCCGTCCCGCTGTCATAGAATACGCATGAATTGTTACGCATTATTGTTTTTATTAATAATGAAGGTTTGTGTTGAAGTGTAACGAGATTAAAAAGGATGATTGTGGGAGAACTGTAGTAGCTGGTATCACTATTTACGAACACAATATGATGAAAATGTGACGCGAGTGTGGCGACACTCCATCTAGACATAATATTAATGATCTAAGCTCTAAAGTAATAATGATAATGATTAAGAACTCTTCGTGGACAATCTGTGATATAATCCCTCGCTTTCCAAGGCAAGTTTTTGGTGGTAATTGATCCTTTTTGTCCTCAGATATTGTTTCAGAGGGTCGACTTCATTTAATATTGATGATATATAAAGGACTATTAGCAGCGACCCGCCGTATCACCCTTGTACTCCTCCTTCCCGTGGGAGTTCGAGGATAAATTATATCCTGCATGTTATTCTGATGTCTAAAACATATTATCGTAAAGTTTTATCAAAATCGAGTCAATAGTTTTTGCGTGAAAGAGTAACATACATCCACGTTTCATACATTGTTACAAACTTTCGTTTTAGAAGGATGTAATGACCTACATTAGTGTTCATGCAGAGGCCTATGTTCAGCAGTGGACGGATAAAGGCTGATGATGATGATGATGAATGACCTACTTCGATATATTTATTAAATCTAAGAAAAACAATAACACTCGCTTACCGGTGTCGCTGATGAAAATGTTTCGAGTCAAAATTGGAATCTGTAGACATTGTATTGGATCGTTAAAGAGACAATAAAATATAAATTGCCCTCTTAAAGTTGAACAATGCTAGTGGAAATGCGAAAATTGATTTTGAATCACCTTTACGCTGACATCATTATTTCGGTCACTAGACCAAATAATTTTACTCTTTTAACCGACTTCAAAAAAAGGAGGTTATCAATTCGACTGTATGTTTTTTTTTATAAGTGTTACCTCATAACTTTTGACTGGGTGAATCGATTTTGATGATTCTTTTTTTATTAGAAGGCTGATGCTCCCCATGTGGTCCTATTTTAATCTAGTCCAGTTCTGATGATGGTATCCATGAGAAAACCACATAAGTATTAGATTTGCATTAGGTACGTGTGCGACAAATAGATGAATAACTCTATATTACGCCAATCGATCTTGACGATTATTGTTTTATTTGAAAAAATGTACTTCAAGGGTAGTTTGGTGAAAACTTGGTTAGGTTCTGATCATGGGATCCATAACAAAGTAACGGAACTCTTCAATTCTTAGGAGCTAATTAACGATACTCGGCTGAATCTTTTATAGGCTATCCGGATATTTGCCTAACGTAACGTTTTTATGGTCAAGTGGTCAGGTAACTGTCGTAGCTGAATATGAAGATCAGTTCCTCAACGCCTTACAGCAAGGATGCGATCTGTGGTAGAAATTCTGTAGTAATCTGTAACCTGTGTATGCACTCTGTAAAATTGTGTCTGCAATACATAATATTACTATCATCGTCATCATCAGCCTTTATCTATCTACTGATGAATATAAGCCTCTCTCAATGAACGCCAAGACGACCGATCCCTTGCCACTCGCATCCAACACGAACCGGCCACTACCCTGAGATCGTCTTCCCACCTGATTTATGGCCGACCAACACTTCTGTCTATTAGGTACGTGGCCTTCACCCTTGAACCCCATTAGTTCATCAGCCATCCGTTCTCCTGAGCGAGTGACCAGCCCATTGCCACTTCAACGACCTTCTTCTTCGCGCTATCGTAATATCCATTGTAATCGTCTTGATTGCTTTTGTCGCGGAGCCGCGCTTAGATAGACGAAGTGTTGATCGGCCATTTACAAGGTGGGAAGACCATCTCCGAACTGCGGCCGGCCCTTGTTGGGTGCGAGTGGCAAGGGATCGGCCGTCTTGGCGTTCATTGAGGGAGGCCTATGTTCAGCAGTGGATGGAGAAAGGCTGATGATGATGATGATAATATTATGTATTGCATACACAATTCCAAATTGCTTTTTGCTGTGTGTTAATTTAAATCCTTTCTTCATTCGTTTTTCATTAGGCCTTGATAAATTTGTGTAAGCCCTTATCTGAGAAAGTTTACCTACTAGCCTTATTTAAAACTAAAAAGTACAAAATAAAGTTAATTTTAAATAAAAAACCAAAACCGACTTCAAAACTATACCATTAAATTATGTACAACTAAAAAATTTAAAATAATATTTAAATACTTCGAGGTGAAGTTTATTAACAAAAATAATTAATAAATCAATATAATGAAACTTATACGTCTTACTTATACTTTTAAAAATTAGTTATTTTTGGAGTCGGTACCAGCCAAAGCATAAAGATAATCTTAACAGACATCTACTCAATACTGGGTGTACTACAAAATCAATACATAATTGTAAAGGAATTTATAATAGATGTGAGAGTATAATATATTTATGTATTCAAATGTTGTGAATTGTGATTAAACTGTCCTTCTTGGCTGGCACCGACTCCCAAAATAACTAATTTTAAAAAGTTTAAGTAAGACGTATAAGTTTCATTATGTTGATTTTATTAATTATTTTTGTTAATAAACTTCACCTCGAAGTATTTATATATTATTTTAAATTTTTTAGTTGTACATAATTTAATGGTATAGTTTTGAAGTTGGTTTTGGTTTTTTATTTAAAATTAACTTTATTTTGTATGTAGGTAGAATGTGTAATTGTAAATAAAGTTTTAATCTATGATATAAGCGCTAGACCTAAAGTTATTATTATAGCAACCAATTGCTTATGGCAGCAGCTTAAACTGTTTGTTCTGTCCTCCAATCCAAAACAAACCACAGCTACTAAAGAAATACATAGAAATATGGTACTTTTATACAGGCTTGGCACAAGCGTTTCCACCTATTGGAGAAATATGTTAAATATTAGAAGAGTTTCATCTCCATCTTAATAAATCATGCACGTGCATGCGTTGTACACAAGTATTAACTTTATATTGAAATAAAGTAAAGACAAAATATTTTCACAAGCTAGTTGAATAGAATAATAAATAAAAAAAATAAATAATAAATAAAAAATAAAATAAAATAAAAATAAAATAAATAAATAAAAACATACAGTTCTACAAAACAGCAAACTTGTTAATCCAAATGAGGATATAAGATCAATATAATTGTAGATTGTTAAACGTTACTTACTGGGTCAACTCTATAACTCTATATTTATACCTGTCCATTAAAATAGTACGGATTAATGAAAGGTAATAATTATTAGAATTCACATTTGTATTTCACACAAAGTACAAACAAGATTTATAGTCAGCGTAAAATTTAGAGATTTACTATAACGACAGAACATCCATATAAATTTTATATAGAAGTACCTAAATAGTGCTACTACCAAGTAAAAAATGTTGATCTAGAAATTCCAGGAAACCCACAGGTAGCCCATGGGTAATATTAAAATTAAAACGGAATATTTGCCATGTTTTTTAATATTATTTCGCGGAGCTTAGTTTTAAATAGTTTAAATAATGAAAATAACCAAACCTTGTTAATTTAAAATCCTACACGGTGTTACGGGATGCCGTCGAAGGTAAATAAAAGATATACTTTAAAAGTATTATAGCAAGAATTGATTTTAATTTACTACTAACTTGAAGGATACCTAACTACAAAATTATAACTAAGGCCTGGCCTTGGCTAGAATAGTCAGGGCAGGGCCGGATTTAGAGGTAAATCCGGCCCTGATTCAGGGCGTTATATATATATATATATATATATATATATATATATATATATATATATATATATATATATATATATATATATATATATGCTTTAACATGATAATGGGTAATATGTAATGATAAAACGAAATCTCATATTCATATTTCGTGTCTACTTCAATGACTATTAATCGCGTTTTTATGACCATTTATATTACCACAAATATAAGGTAAATATAATTATTATGCGCGTACGATATTCAACTTTTGTGTAGTGTAGTTAGTAATATACTATTTTACATCTACTATTTCATTAATAGTATCACAGAATAGTATTTATTGCACTTTATACATCAGTAGTTCCTTGCCTTGTAAATAATTTACCCTCGTGACGTCTAAGAAAATCTGTAACACAGCTTGAAAATGTATTATTTCATTTTCCAGATCTAAGGTATATTTAAAAATCAAAAATCAAAATATTTTTTTTTATTCAAAATAGATCCACCAAAAAATCTTTTTGAACGTCGATTGAATTGATTGAGAGCTTGGATTGAAAACCGGTTCCTAAGCAAGCTCACTGAGAAGAACCGGCAAAACGAATTCAGTGGAACTAACCTTTTCAAATATTCTGTGACTTTACATGGCATTCTAAAATGCCCGGGAGGAACGCCCTATTCCCAGGGTGGCGGTAAATAGCGAACCCTTCAGACGTACTACGACTACCTCCTGCGGGGGTAATTAACTCGTACTTATACGTCCTAGAATTACCCAATGTTTCCTGCACACTGTCGTTATCTAGTGACCATATGAAATAAATAGTTTTAACATATTTTTACTTTTAAATAAAGAAGATGAAAAAAAGAAGTATATTTTTCGAGATATTATAATGAGTTGATATAGTCTTTCTGGTAGTCTTGTGGATTTTAACGCAAATTTAGAAATCTAAAAAGGTCTAGTTTAGCCACCTAAAAATTAAATATAACTAAAAATATATATTTGTTTTTAGTATTATACTTGTTGAACACAAACAAATATACATTCAAATATGAACGGTGATCCATTTTTTTTAGAATACAGCCTCAAAAATTCAAAATAATTCATGAAAATTATCTAAACATTAGAAAATTTTCGTTCAATGGTGATCAATTAAATGTATGAAGGGAACTGACCACTCCCACTGGCCACTTGGAATGGCGTGTCAAGTCGAAATTATTTGACAATATTATTCTGTTTGTATAAATTTTAATTATATAATTAATTATTAAACTACATTATGTTCTTCGCGGTTTGTAACGCGTTAAAAATTTAATTAGATGATTTTATATTGTTTTCTTATGTTTACGCGAATTTCACTCATTCTAATGAAACAACTTTTACGGATTTTATCGCGGTTTATTTAGTTGTTTATGAGCCCGACGTTTCGGACTCCTCCCGTGACCATGGTTGCTGTAAAGTATCCGAAACGTCGGGCTCATAAAAAACTATATAAACCGCGATAAAATCCGTAAAAGTTGTTTCATTATAATAGAAGATGTTACACTGTCAAACGAAACCATAGTACTTTAAAGTTTTAACACATTGCCAGAAAATATGAGGAGGATCTCAAAACTTTAGTCTCTGGCAAATCATCGTCCCTCTAGCCTTTTCCCAACCATATTTTGGGGTTGGCTACCAGTCTTACCGGATTCAGCTGAATACCAGCATCTTAAATAGAGCGACTGCTTATCTGACCTTCACACCCAGTAACTAGTTGATACGGTTAACGGTACCCGTGGTAAGACTGCTAGTCAGACTCTCAGGCTTTGGACGATCCGATCACTGTCAACTATCCAAGTATGACAGCTGGGACCAACGGCTTAGCGTGCTTCCCGAGCTACGGTGGAGTCTTGGTAAATATGATCACGATCCCCAGACCAACTTTAACCCAGCGAATCGATCCGCGCGGCTATTGCCACTGAGCCACGAGCTCCTTATTTTAGTCTCTGGATGCATTTCGTTGATCAGAAACGCACACCACTACATAGCCCCATAGTATACATATAAACCAATAGCGCAACTACGAACACACGCTCAACTGCACACTTACACAAACACGCGCAACGACGCACCCACGCGCCACGTACTGACAGCACTGCGAGGTTCGCTTCGTTGCTTTCACACGAGAACTACTAAATGTATTCTAGTGAAACTTTACAATCATATAGCTTATATATGAGAATAACACAAGCTCTATATCCTCACGAGAATGGGAAGTACGTAGGTAAAACCGCGAGCGCGACTAGTGCTTAATAAACATGGCGCCCGAGAGGTTGTGTTGTGAGCCTTCGAGGCTTTTACTCCTAATGCATTATTTCCAGTTGGTTGATCCCTAAGTCTTTGTCTAGGGACGAATGGGATCGATATTGTCCGACGACATCGACCAGAATAAATAATAGAATAACACAACATTTTGTATAAAATTTACTTTATTTATTTATTTAATAATTTATGTACACTGAGAAACATATAAAGCGAAATAGTGATGAATAACACTGGTACAAGGGTACTACTTAATGGAATTTCTTCCAGTAGTCCTACTACAGGAGAGTTTAATTAACAATACAAAATCAGTGTGCACATAACAACCTAATGAATACTCTAAATACAGTAGAAATAAAAAAACAAATACTAGATAAAATATACATATTGTATGTTTTCTAAGATTTTTAGTTATGATTTTATTGCACTTTTTACTTTTGTATCTATCTATGGTCCAATTAAAATAAAATAAAAGTTTGCTACAATTATTCTTATACAATATGAAGATATTAAGTGAAATCATTGTATAGTTTTAATGATATTATTATATGTAAAATTGAGTTTTAATTATTATTATTATCATAATACAAGATAGATTTACTTGATGGTGGATTAACATGGAAAAAACTCCAACCCAATTATTAATATTTATTCTTAGAAGCACCTCCAGGATATAAGAAAATTATAGATTAAAAATAGAATAGAAATAAAAATAAATATATAAATAAAAATAGAATAGAAAAGATCGGTTGGATAAAGCAGGTGGATACAAAATTATAACATCCCCCGTTTTCCGGCGGGGGTTCAAAAATTCACTGCAGCAGAACTTCATTTCGCTTACGAATTGAATTTATAGGCTCTACGTACACGAGGATTAAAATTTAAAACATTTAATTTAGGGTCTGACATTTCATTATTATACTAATACAGAATACTTATGATATAAGTAATAATTACTACGTTTTTATTAGTGTTATAATTAATAAATGCATTTGCTATTCCTCTGCTGTAGCGGGTGAATAGTCACCATTGCCATCACTAAAATTACAAAAAAAAAGAATTATTTATTCATTCATACCACCAAGCGACATCTTGTTGGCCCTTCGGACATGTTTTTTCTAATAATATAAAAGTACGTGTTCTTAGTAGTTAGTAGACGGTAGTCTTACGTTCAAACACAGTCATGTCTACAAGTTACTATATTTCATGTTAAAGTAACTATTTTACATAATTATACACGCCAAGTACTTACACTATATCTGTGACAGTTTTTTTTTTAAATTTTGGTATAAAGGTACAGAATAGGGTTACTTGGTAATTTTTTCGGGATTTCATTATTTTTTGTAAAGAATAAAAATATTTTTTAAATGAACGTTTAACGTGTTGGATGACGTCGGTTCTTGGTATTTTCCAACAATACCAAAGAGTTATTACTTAAAGAACATGTTATTATTTCCAGTTACCATACGTATTACGTATTATTATTCAATGTTACGAATTTATTATAAGTATGAGACGTCTGGAAGACAATGCATAGCAAATAATAAAGGTTCTGTAATCATGTAATTGTTTCCGTATTATATCTTAAATTTTACTTATATTAATGACTTTCTTGATGTTGTGTTATAGAAGTAGCATGACAAGGTTTTTTTTGTCATAAAAACGAATAGCGTAACGTTGAGAAGTAATTTTTTGTATTAATTTAATTTTATAGTCATAAACTATTTGTGTATAATATAGAGTAGCACTTATAGGAGAAAGAGTCACATAATAGGGAATTAAGTTACAAACAAATTATACATAATTATTTAATTTAATCAGATACCTAAGTCTAGAGTTTATTAAACATCTATGAGAATTTACACTCCCCTAACTGCCAAGACAAAATTATTATGAATGTCGAGCTTACGACACGGGGAATTTAAAGCGCGATTTTAACGCGATTCCGAAATCGCGTTAGAAAGAGCAGATATTTTATATGAATAGTGTAAGGTTGTTTTCGAATCTCGAAAGCGGAACCCGCGGTGATATTACGAATTTTACGAATTTGTATTCTTTAAAACTCGACTATCTATCTACATAGGCTGCACTAAAAGTCTCGGGAATGGAATATTTCCACTATTCCTGTCATATTAAAATCTTTTTAATTGAAAACTCCTTGGTTTTGAAAATCGAATACCATTTATTTATTTAAAAAAAGATTCTCGGTCTTTTCACAAGGTCTTGTCAAACTTGTTTAGTCGTTAAGAAAATGGAATTGACTCGAGAAAATTCTAGAGCGATGATTTATTACGACTTTCGAAGTGGTTTAACACAAAAACAGTGTGTTGACCAAATGATTTTTGCATTTGGTGATGAAGCCCCATCCAAAAACACAGTCTATCGCTGGTTTGCTGAATTTCAACGTGGACGTGTTAAGCTCAGTGACGATCCCCGTCAAGGTCGTCCAAAAACTGCAGTCACCCAAGAAAACGTGGATGCTGTGCGTAAGCTGATTGAGGAAGATTGGCATGTGACATACCGCGAAATTCAGGCAACCTTAGACATTGGCATGAGTCAAATACAAATAATCTTGCATGAACAATTAGGTGTAAAAAAGTGGTTTTCCCGATGGATACCGCACTTGCTCTGTGAAAAGCAAAAAGCGGCTCGCGTTACTTGGTGCGTCAGAACTCTCGAAAGATTCCACGCAGGATCCTCAAATGCTGTATACAACATCGTATCAGGTGACGAATCCTGGATATACGCGTACGAACCCGAAACAAAAAACCAGTCACGAGTTTTGGTGTTCGAAAATGAGTTAAAGCCAACAAAAATTGTTCGTTCACGGAGTGTTGCAAAAAAAATGGTGGCCACCTTTGTCTCCAAAACCGGCCATGTTGTGACTATTCCTCTTGAGGGACAAAGAACGGTTAATGCAGAATGGTATGCTAGCATTTGTTTGCCACAGGTCGTTTCTGAACTCCGTAAAGAGAACTGCAACTGCCGCATCATCCTCCATCACGACAATGCGAGTTCTCACACCGCGCACACAACAAAAGAGTTTTTAGAGCAAGAAAACATAGAATTATTAGACCATCCGCCATACAGCCCCGACCTAAGCCCTAATGATTTCTATACTTTCCCTAAAATAAAGAATAAATTGCATGGTCAGAGATTTTCATCACCTGAAGAAGCTGTGGACGCCTACAAAACGGCCATTTTGGAGACCCCAACTTCCGAATGGAATGGTTGCTTCAATGATTGGTTCCATCGTATGGAAAAATGTGTCAAATTTCGCGGAGAATACTTCGAAAAGCAATAAATACATTTTTAAATTGTAATGTTGTGTCACTTCCTTGATTCCCGAAATTTTCAGTGCCGCCCTCGTAGAACAATAAAGTTCACTTTCGAAGTGAGCGTAAAATGAGCTCTATCACTCAGGTGAAGCTCGATATCGAAATGGTTTTTACAGAATAGCCCTACAGAGTACAGATTATAACTGTAACTAACTTAATTTACTATCATCATCAATTCACTAACAACATTTTAATTTGTACGTGTTCTAGTTGACTAATATGCAGCGTTTGTTTTCTTTTGTTATATTTCCTTATTTTTGTTACTATCAGTGGGGAACTATTGGTAGCTCTTAGTTTCTATAATATAAATGTACGTTTTGTAATTGTCAGCTGTTTTTCTTTCCAAAATAAATTATTATATTTATTCTGTCGTTCAGATTTAATCACGTGGCTACCGTCACAACCGCGTGTCAATAGAACCATCTTCTTTTCAGTGTATCTTCGTTGGCATACACCAGAATATAATCACTACGTTTATACATACACTTTAAAACTAACGCCAAAATACATACATAATTTTGCGATTTGTAAACCGCAAGATTATCTTACACATCGTGTGGCTCCCGCGTGTCTGAAGCTTAAAATGTCATTCATTCATAAATAAAACATTATTTCTTCAATGAAAATAACATTACTGTATGAATATTTAAAAAGAATTTCCCTACGTCAAAGAATAACATTAGGTGAAAGAGGCCAAATCCTAGACTAATTGTTATACTTTACTAAATCCATGCTAATTACTTACTTACTTAAAAAAAAGAAAGAAATTCACCAACTTTTAAATACGTACGTAATATAATTTATATTCATAAAATGTCGATATTAGTGACGAGCTTGCTCGTTTGTATTGTATTGTTACGAGAATCTACTGTAATTGACCTTAATTTTTCACTTCACTATTGTACGCATCACAATCCAATACGTACAAAATTACATAACTTTATTTTTGTTTTATTCTGAATCAAACCTTACTACTGGCGCTTAAGTATGATTTGAGATTTCTAAGAAGTTTCTAAGAAGCATAGATTACTATTACTACTCGAGTAGGCAGGTAATTATATAAATTAATCCTGAAAAAGAATTGCAACTTTGAATTAAGAATGCATTTATTGCTGCCTGCTGGCTAGCTCTACGATCGAAACGTGCTCAAGTGTTGTAGAACCTGTCATTGGCTATTGAATATAAAAAAATCCTAACAGATTCAAAATGGCATTATGAAAAGAAAATTACCATAGACGTACTTAACTAAGTACCTAGTAGTAGACAGTTTTAATATTTCTTACAAGGATGCTGTTTAATGATTTTTTTTCCACCGATCGTCTGGCCGGCCCACCGCGGGAACATTTTATTTTGTAGTGGGCTTCGGACGGCCTAAGTTAACGCGGGCGAAGCCGCGGGCAACAGCTAGTAGTAAAATAAAAATAAAAACTGGGTGGCAGTGGTGGTTTTACGCCGGGAAATGCACTGACACATCCCGCTGGGGAGTGGGTCCCCCAGGCGGGTATGTGGGACTCACTACGCCCAAAAGATGGTAAGTGGACGCAGCTCTTGGTAAGGTGCCCCGGATCTACAAGTAACAGGGCACCTCGACGCCTAGTCAGTCGCTACCTCCGCAGAGCGGCTGCTCCGCACCACAGAACAACCACTCCCAACGTCTGGACAGTACCATGAGGTGGGGTTCCCATCCTCACCCCTTGCCCCCTGCTCTGTTGTCCACTCTTGTAAGATTAGGGCTCATTTCGCTTCGCCCAAGGTGTTGGAGTCACCCTGGGCTACTGAGCCCCACCGCCACAACAAGGCCTGAACCATGGTGGGGTGTGGCCTAACCTAGTCCTAGCTAGCCCAGGATGGACGTTAATATAGGACTATGATGTTAATGATGCATGTTATCCCTTTAAATATTCATCCATGATATTTTATTGTGGCCTGCGGGCTGCGGGACTGTAATTGCAACAATAAACAGTGATGTTTTTGTTATAATTCCACTGCATTTCATCGCATGAAGTCACGCGAGCTGTTCATAGGGGCTGATAAAACTGTTTAATATTTAGTTATCTGCTTCGAATAACTTCGACTGTATTCGTTTTACTGTATTAGTTAAGATAACAAACGAGTTCAAAGGCTTATTGTTCTAAATTCGACAGTAATAATATGACCAGATAAGATGTTCCCAAATTTAATTTCAGTGGACCTCTGCAGCTAAATATCTACCATATTTCTAAAACTCAACAAAAGTGTCAAGATCTATAGAAAGTACGTTTGAGTTGCGGTTGAGTTTCCAAATTTTAAGTGATCCTACCATAAAATGGCAGTTTTAGAAAAAAGAAAATGTTTTTTGTTTTGTTACTTACGTGATATTATTCCCTTACGAATTGTGAACTCAAAGTTTCGTTATGCTGACATTGGCTATTCAGTCTCATCCTACATCCAGTAAAATGGTATAAATTCTAGTAGTTTAGAAATAGATTATAGGTACTTATTACTAATAATACAATTATTAGTATAATAATAATTATTCTAAGTTATTATCACAAACAAGGATCTTACACAGGGCCGGATTTAAACTGATCGTCGCCCCTGGGCACCGGAAAAAAACTTCGAAAGCACCCCGTCACACTGAATGCTAGTTAAACTTTGTTCCCTAAATAAATAATGGTCGCTTAGACAGGCTTAGCTTAATTCTGTTTAATCTACACTAATATTATAAAGAGGAAAACTTTGTTTGTTTGTTTGGTTGTAATGAATAGGCTCAAAAAGTACTGGACCGATTTCAAAAATTCTTTCACCATTCGAAAGCTACATTATCCACGAGTAACATAGGCTAAATTTTATTTTTATTACTTATTTTGCGTAATAAGATCCCGTTGTAAATCTTTGTTAACGCAGGCGAATGTGCGGGCAACAGCTAGTATTTACATAATAAGGCCACCATATTCCTACAAGTGGATCTATACTTTATTAATTGTATAGTATTTATTGAAAAAAATTGTAAACAGGAATCGGAGGCAGGAAAAAAGTAATTTATTAAAGATCTTCTTAACTTTCACACTACTCGATATCCGGCAAACATCCCGTACTATTAATATCTTGGAAATATCTTAGCAGTATTAATATTATAGGATATTCTGACTTGTATGCAAGCATTATTTTTATTGACATAATATGGCTTTATTATTTATTTTGTGAAGGACCAATCAGCACCGTAGTCCTGAATCGCGCTATCGGAATTTCACAGTTCGCCGCGATTTATTATTTATTTATCTAGATCGCGGTGAAACGATAGCTGTACAACAGCTAATAATATTTCAAGTGGGCTCCGGCCTGCTGAATTTCGCGGGTGACCTACAATGTGCGCTTTTGTTCGTGGTTTTTGTAGGTACTGTAGCATTTCTATACCAAGCCCTAGTTAGGACTTAGGCTGCGAGTGTTGTTGTGACGGTTACCCATCAAAAATCAGCAGGTCATAAAAGGTCAGCGGTATATGAATTGCGTGGCGGTGATGATTGCTTACGTAAATTACTAGAAGTACATAATATTTAAAAAATATTGTTTTTGCGAATTTGAGCACTATACTTACGTACTCCCTTTATAATATTAGGGGCGAGGTCGTGACCTCGTTAATCGGTGTTTTGCTTTCGTGTAACTACGGTATAAGTAACATGTTTTGTAATTGTATTTATAGTTTATAATTACAAATACAAATTTACTAGGACGAGAAATACTAGTATGGAAACTACAACTACTTGAAGCGGTGCACGCACACAAATGGCTGATTAACTATCAAGCCCTTTAACACTGACACATGTCAATATAAATTCATACATACGCTAGTTCTTCAGCAGGAATTCTGCATTTCGCGCGCATTAATTTTTGAGGTCAATATTTTATTGGCACGTCTCAGAAAAATCTACTCAAATGCCGCGACGACAGAAGGCATAATTGATGACGGTTTCTTTAATTTTAATTAATTTGTGTAGTAGATTTTTACTTAGATTAAGATCGATGACTTACATCTGCCAAATTACTTTGCACAGGTAAAGATAAAGCCAACTTTAAAAGAAAGGCGTAGGACGCCTTTTCTCATATCACAGGAACATTCTTTATTAATGTAGCTAGGGTCTTCGGATAGTTCCTGACTCTATCTGACATCTAGGTCCTACCTAGATTAATCCACTGCGTCCGCAGGCAACAAGATCACCTTAGCGACAAGCTAGCCCCGGCGACAGACTAGTCCTCGTAAAGGGGGATTGCCCTGCCGCCACTATGCAGTCCCCTCGATGTCGTGCCATATTAGAGCCAGGTTCCCATAGGCATAGGACGCCTATGTCCTACCTTACCCAATCTTCTTATCAATGATACCCAAGGGTTCAAAATGTGGAAGCAAAATTCTCAAAAATATCTAGAATTCCATTTATAACCTGTCTATATAGAGCACAGCTAAACCTACGCCACTTTTGACGTGACAACGTCTAATAACTCGATATTACGGACAGCATGCACGAAAAAGATGGCGTCATGTAGCGTTCCTCCAGAGAGAGCGCGGAACGAGAGAGGCATGATCGGCTCAGTTCGGTTCGTGATCATAATTTTTGACGTTGTCACGTCAAACTACCGTCCGTAAACCGACTTTGCAGACAACCATTTTTTTAATATACATGAATTTGTGTTTCAGGTAACCTAAAGAGGAGGCTGGGTCGTGCTAGAGGATTCGTCTTGCGCATGTTCGACGCGCTGTGCAACTGCACGCAGACCGCCGCTGCAGCGGCACGCACTAGCGCGCGCAATAACCCGTTCAAACGCTAAACGCTCGTATCTTCGCATTGATGGTGAAACAGACGCAGGGTTGAGTGCTCTTGCACCAAAGAAAAAAAAATGAAAACCAACATTTTATTTTATATATCTCTTGTATTTTTGAGAGCTGAAAAAATTGAGAGTTTTATAAAATTCAAGTTTTAGGATCAGTGTTTAAGTTTAGACAGCAGCAACTTGTAAAATAGCGAAGAATTAAGAACATTTTATTTTATATAATGTATTTTGTGTTATAAAAATCTAAGTATTTATTTAATTAATAAAGTTCCATTGTAATCCGCATCCAAGCTTGAGTTTATACATAAGCAGTAAAATTGCTTGTAACTTGATGGTTGTTTGAATTATTTAAGAAGTTTGCGTATGAGATAGGGAACCTGAAAGGTTTATTAAACTAGTGTTCAGCATTTGTAAGCGTGAGTTATCACGGCAGCGTCTCTAAATTTAGGATTTAGAATCAGAGTAAAGGCAGCCTAAGCGCTATACAATTTGGGTGTCTATAACTTATGAGCGCTTTTTCTTATCACAGAATCAGACATATTTTGAAAGTTTTCTCTAGTATTTTCAAACATTCTTTAATACCATTAATGCGAAAGATCAAGTCCGAAAAAATCTAAGGACATAACATATCTAATGTTTTCTATGAACGAAATATATGGTCCACGAAATACATAAGAATTTCAAAACAATGATTTTAATATTGGGATTAACATTATAATGTTATAACGATACCAACTTATTATTGTATACTATATAGCCCCTTGATGCAGTGGCGTAAGTAATGCTATGACTCCTTAAGCTAAGGCTACAGGGGTAAATAACACCCCCAAGCTCTGAATGTTAAGAATTCATTTTGCGGACGCATTAGAAATGACGAAATTGTTCCAAAGAATATGACAGCAAAATGTTAGCTTTTTATTCTGCAGTGCTATTCTGTAAGAAACGCAGCGCTGTCGCAACGCTGTGACAGCGCTGTGAATTCAACTTGGTATTAACTAAGCTTGTCAAACCATATCAAACACCCTAGCGCCGTCAACGCTGTGGGCGCGACGAACTCGTCGCGGCGCACAGCCTAGAAAATGACTCTTACAGAATAGCACTGCTGAAACTATGTGTCCCTAAGACCTCGTTCACACGAGCGCTTAATAACCGTCGCGGTAAAACCCGACGTCGGCTTGAGTTGCGAGTATGGCATGCTAAATTCGATTTAACGTCAAACACTCAACGTCGAAAATCCAGCAATGCTCACTAAAAAGCGTTGCGTTTTAAAAACGCCTTCGTGTGAATAGATACATGGGTGTCCATATTATGTCTCATTCAAACGGTTTTTTACCACTCGGTAAAAAAGCGCACGTGCGAACCGGTCCTTATAAATGTTTACTTAACAATAATATTTACCTATAGAAGACTTTCGCATGTATTTACGCCATGTATGACCAATGTAGCTTTCAAATTACCATTGCATATTCGTTTCCTTCCTTACCCACCTGGAATAGCTTGTCTCAAGATGTCTTCCTGCAGACTTCTGTATATTGTCATACCCAGTGTTGATGTGATCGGTGTGAAGACGCTTATAGGAATTAACGTTTTATATTTAGCATATTATATAGAGCTATAGACGTAACTAGGGTAATATATGTATAGAAGTACCTACCTACTGTTTTTTGACGTGACAACGTCTTATAATTCGATGGAGACGGCTGCACGCTCGAGTACGACTCATACGGCGTTACCTCACTCTGAGGCGTTCGATTTAAGGCTTGAGCGACAAAGAGGCACAATCGGCCCATAAGTATTTTCTTATGACGTTGTCACGTTCAACTATCGCCAGTAAACCGACTTTATTTATTAAAGGCTTTTAGTTCGGTTATCGACTTATTTATAAATCAACAAAATATTTATTTCAAATTGCGATAGTCTATAGTTAAATTGTTTAGTCAATTTTTTTTTCTATTAAAATATTTTATTCACTAATTTGTATTGTCTCTTTTTCGAAAACTGTTGAAGTAAAATATTTTTCAGATTATTTTGCTATCGAATTCAGAACATGTCGATTTTATCAAATATAAATATATAAATAATAGGTAACTTAGAGGTTTTGCTAAAATATCAGTGTTATTGTTGTCACAAAATTAAGTAGATAAAAGTTTTATAATGTGGTCTACATCTTTTCTAAATAGCTTTCAATATTTTATACACCTATTCCCAAATTTCATTGTAATGTGGAAATATATACATAAAAAATATATCAAAATTTTAGTATTTAAAATATTCGACAGGTGTTATATTAAAACAATTTTTATAATCTTTATAAATATATATAACACGCACAATGTGTACTTAAATTTTCTTTAAGAATAATTTTTTACTATACACGCAGCCTATACAGCTATATTTTTTATATTATGTTTATTACAAAATAGCGGTGTTGATTTTTATGACATAAACAAATTTACATAATTATAAGTGATCTAAATATATATTGAAATCAATAACGGCATGTTGGAAGTTGTTGAAGGCAGCTTTATAATTGGTATGTTCACTCTTAAAATATTATATGACATATCGATCATAAATCGAATAAGGGTTCGTTATTTGAATTTGATCTTCGGCTAATGTAATGCACAACACGTAAAAAATTATTGTGATGACCAATTCTAATTAATTTTAATCAAACTTATTTATGTGATTAAGAATTAGATTTCTTCTTAACTTTAAAATACACACATTAGAATAGTTTAATTTACTTTTAAAATATCGTCGCAATAATGTAGACTAAATAAAATAATTTTACAATTATTGCGTAATGTTTGCAAAAGAATTGGACTTTTGAATTAAATGCAAAATGTGCAAGCAAGCAAATTTAAAAACTGGGTTGCCAGGTAGATAATTTTATTTCTCGGAAGTAATTTTTTTTTCGATTATCTGCTGTATTTAAAAAGTAAAATATCGGTTTCAAAACGATCTATATATCGAATTGTGTTCATGATTATTTGATATAATGATTAATGATATATTTTTCTTACTCCCAACCTGTATAGACCTAGGTTTAATATTAAGTAACTGTAATTGTGTACCGAATAACCAAATCTAAATGTTAATACCTAATAGAATGTCTCTATGTGATATCCTGCCTGTAAACCTACTTCTTATGTGATCCGAAAAGCAAATCTTGAAATCTTCTATGAATATTAAAATGATTTTGTGACTTACTTGTTTTATTCACATCCACTTAGTTAAGCCATGTTTATAAGTAAGGAGGGATCTTGCATAAAGGTACAAGTTGAAAAAGTGTCCACTTATTAACGCTTTGCGACAAATAACAGTTTCAAAAAGAACCTACAGTAGCGCTGGTGTAGCATGTGAAAGGATTGTTTGTATATTATATGTGTGATGTTTGTCGCGAAAACACCTTTGTCACTTTTCGACGGACACGTCTTTTCATACTTCGAAAAAAAAAATTCTAAAAAATAAAAAAATAGAATTTTCGGGTGGTCCCTTAACATTTAGGGGGATGAAAAATAGATGCCGATCCTCAGACTGATATGCATATAAAATTTCATAAAAATCGGTCGAGCCGTTTCGGAGGATTATGGTAACACTGTGACACAAGAATTTCATGTATTAGAGATTACACGAGCAAATAAGTTATTTGTAAAGTAGGCAGTTTGTAATAGTATATAAGCTGATTGCTGAAGAAAAGAAAGTGCTTGACAGTGCTTCAGGGGTCTCATTTATATCTCCCGCGTCATAGCCCGTCGGGCTCATCGGAGCAGTCGGGGTAGGCATTTGAGATTAACAAGCACTCTACGGGTTTCATTCTCTTCTTCTGTACACCTTATAGTGTAACCAAGGGGATCTTCGCCTCACCTCCAAACATCGCACTCTACGTGCAGTTACCGCTACATTTATGGTCCTTCGAGCAACGAGAGCAAGCGATCTATGGATTTACAATCCTCGCTACTTCGAATTTAAGAAGCCTGAGCAAACACACAGTAACGTCTGGATCAGAGGCAGAAGAAATAACAACAAAGAAGATATGGTGTTAAAGGTAATGGGTATTGGAAAATCTCTAGCGCAGTAGCGAATCGGTCCTCCCACCAGCGGGTCCCGCCAGTAAGGATTGAGAAGACGCATATATCGTGCTACAGGTACCATACCTCAAAATCCAAAGTTTCAAAAATGTTCGATCCTCTAGGATGGCTATCACCGCTGACTATCCGAGGGAAAATTACTTTTCAACAAACCTGGACTTTCACCTTGTCATGGGATGTTTTATTATCCGATTCCGCCCAAAAGGAGTGGAAGGAATTCAAAGGAGATCTCGTAAAAATAAATATATTTAAAATCCCATATGTGGGCGAAAGCAAACCTTTTCAAATACATGGATTTTGCGACGCGTTTGAACGGGTCTACGCATGCGCAATATACCTGTTAGATAAAAATCAAGAGGGCGTACGCGCGTCGAGGCTCATCACTGCGAAAACGAAAGTAGTACCAGCCAAAAAAGAAAATAAGAAGCCAAAAAGAAATATCTCTACCTCTCTCTACCTACCTAGGTTGGAATTACTGGGGGCAGTTTTGCTGTCCCCACTTATGTAAAAAGTCCTAGACACCATGTTTTTATCCCAAGACCTTAACAGTTAACATCAATGTTTCGACTCAATGATAGTATTGGGGTTATACGATGACCCAACCAAATGGAAACAATTTGTGGCAAACCGGGTGAGAAAAATCACAAATACAATATCTGCAAATTGCTGGAACCATGTAAGGTCTGAAGAAAACGCCGCAGACTGTGCTACAAGGGATTTAAGCGTCAATCTCTCCACCCATACTTTATGGTGGGAAGGACCTAAGTTCCTATTAGAAAATCACCGATATAATAAATCTGAGGTATATCCAGAACCGTTAATGGAAAGGAAAAGAATCCTCAACATACATATAGCCATGCAGTCTAGTTCCGATTCAATTATATATAAAATACCTACTAAATGGAATGAATTCAATTACTCTATCATAAAAACAATTGCTTGGGCGTCACATTTCATCAATCGAGCACGCATTAGGACGAATTGCGGTACAGACACATTGTCACCTGAAGAGACAAAAATCACTGCATCCAGGGGCTCCAGGAAAATAAGCGTTGGTACAAATACTTGAGGTACACCCCGGTAAGGATGGGCATACAAGTGTGGTCACGGTAAAAACACAGAATACCATACTAAAGCAACCTATAAACAAATTGATTCTATTACCAGTTAATTCAGAAGATTCGGCAACCGAGAAAATGAAGAATCAAAAAATCAAGAGCACCTTAAAACTAAATA
This sequence comes from Lycaena phlaeas, assembly GCA_905333005.2. Classification (NCBI taxonomy): domain Eukaryota; kingdom Metazoa; phylum Arthropoda; class Insecta; order Lepidoptera; family Lycaenidae; genus Lycaena; species Lycaena phlaeas. Next base: position 7,758,298 of record HG995180.1, on the reverse strand, counting down.
ACAGCCTGTTACGAAACATCTTAATTAATTTACTATTTATCATGGCATTGATTCCATCAAGTCATCAAATGTTTATGAATATAACGCACATTGATCAAAAGAAGTCGCTCTACTTTGGCAAGTTTGCTGAAATGCAAATTATTAAAGATCAATGGACTCTTGTGGCCTACTACATGACCTAATACTGGCAATATAGAGAATATGGAAAACTATCTTATTAATTTACATAACACCTGCAATGTAACCAAACTAGAATTATGTACTCTGATGTTGTTACACCTCGAAAACGAGCTCAAAGAGATCCAACACTTTTTTTCTTTAACGCCGGAAAATGCGCTTAAGCGTCCCGCGGGGAGTAGATCGACCTCGACGGCTAGTCAGTCCCTCAGGAGACCGACTCCACCTCTACAGAGGGGTTGTCCCGCACCACAGAACAACCCCTCCCAACTTCAGGACAGTACAATGAGGCGAGGTTCCCATCCTCGCCCCTTGCCAGTTGCCCCCTCTTCTTATAAAAGGGGTACAAAGATCCCCTTCGGGTCAATTCGCTTCGCCCAAGGTTTACCCTTAACTACTGAGCTCCACCGCCACGACAAGGCTTGAAATATGGTGGGGAACGAGATCCAACACTACAACAACCTCCTTCTAAGTCCGGAGCGTTATCATCGGTAAAAAAGAGGATTTATAAACGCTATCGGCAACATGGCCAACTCTCTCTTCGGAGTGCTCGATGACTTTGCCGAACAGTATAAGGTAGACATTGAAACGGTGCAGAAAAACGAAGATCATTTATTACAATTAATGAAGTTTGTTTTTAAATTAAAATATTTGTTAAAACAATTGTTAAGTTTAAATATTCTGTTGTTGCTATCAAAGCTTGACTAGATTTCAATTAAAATAATAATACTGTTTCGTTGAGATATTTCTGAGGCATATTCATGACTACAAAAACTTATGTTTGAACCATGCACTCAACATGAAAGTCAGAGTACTTTCTCGTCAGTTTATGTGAATTCAGATAGATGGCGCTTTTATACAAATACATTTATATAAATTCGCCTTTTTGGGTAGTTATTTAAAGATAATGACTGATAAATGACTTCATAAACTTATCGTATACTAGCTTTTGTCTACGGCTTTGACCACATAATCATTAATTATTAAAGGAAATAATTATTGTTACATAATTAGAATGTAGTTAACATAATTTTAAGTAGTATTTAAAACCTGTGCCAACATATTTATAAAGGAACATACGTGGACGGGTTAATAGGCTTATGTCCTTGTTATAATAATTATCACGAAGTGAAGTTAAAAAAAAAGGAGAAAAGAGTGATGACAATATTGTAGTAAAATCATATAAAATCTCAAATTTTATTCTCATGAAAAAATATTACTTATGTTTACTTCTTATGTTTCCTATAATTTGGTGACCGGTCTCTGTCCCTCTTTTTCTTTTTCCCTTTCCTCTTTTTGTCAATATCTCGCCTTTCTCGGGAAGACTTACTTTTGCTTTTCTTGTATTTCTTTTTATAACTGGAACCAGAAGAATCACTACTACTGTAATGTTTCCTTTCAGTTGATTTATGATTATCAGACTCTGAACTAAGAGATTCGTTACTACTGTATTTCTTTTTTTCTTTCTTCCTGTGTCTACTTCTTTCTTCCTCACTGGAGTAGGAATCAATATTTTGTCTTCTATTATCTCTACTTCTACTCCTACTCCGCCTACTACTGCCGTTTGAATGACGTTCGGGTTCATATTTTTTACTTTCTTCCTGCTTAACATTATTGCTGGTTGATGATCTCTCTTTATTCCTGTCATTATTTTTTTGAACATTTTCTTTCCTTTTATATTCCTGATACGATTCCGTGTCTGAAAAATAAATGGTATTGATAAAAAAATCCTGTCTCCCTTTATGGCATAAATTCAATGTCACTACCCCTGTGAACAAGTATGGGAATTGAGTTTACCCCCTGGTTTGTTGGACATTAATTGCCTAAAGCCTTCGACAAGACTTGATGACTTAAGTCAGCATCTCACGTCTATGTCAACGTTAGCAGTCAGTTTTGCCCATAAACATACAGTAGTTCGCCTGGAACTAGCACAGGAAATGCATGTGTGTTACCTATATTAAGATATGAGGTGGTAAGTCTCGGTATCCACTATTTACTTACTTATAACTTTTGACTCCTTATCAAATTCCGATTTTGTTACTGCCTGCACCATAAATTCACTTAAGCTAATTGTTTCCTTTTTAATACTTAATTCAATCACAACACGACCATTGTCTTCGTCTAAGCTTACAACCTGTAAAAGAAAATGGATCTATGCAATACAAGAACAGTACTATGTAAATTATCCAATCAAAACATATTTTGAGTGCAACATTTTAGATTCATACTTCCAATATGCAATATAAGTAGTGGCATATCTACAGGGTGGCAAGTCGGCAAAATGCCACGGGCCCCCAGCTGAAAGGGGCCCCCGGTCGGAGGAGAATTCCAACTCCCAACATTTATTATTACACATTTAGTAAAAAAAAATGTGTCCTTCTTAGCATCCGATGAAATGCCACGAGTCCCGAACGATATAGTTACGCCACTGAATATAAGTTTATTTATTTATTTAATGACATAATATTAATAGTTACAGTTTTACTTTTGTTACGGTGTAACAAAAACCCTCAGGGGTTTGTCCGTACACCGGCATACATCGCCAACGCTCGGAACACTGAATATTACTAAATCTTATGTGAGGTTGATAAGCGATCAATGTGTGCAGTAAAATACGCGGACCGGTTTTGCACAGTACAGGCACAGGAGGCACAGGATGATTATTTAGTTTTATTTTACGTACTTATCTATACTTAGTTATAATATAATATTTTTTATATAATCATATATTTTTTAAATTATTATGATATATAATTAGTATTTGGTTTCGTGTTTTGCTACAAAAAAACCAATATTGTTTGTGATAATTAAGGGTTGATGCTTTAAGCATATTTATAATGTAGAAATATCATTAAAATACTAGTTCATATCCATAAAATTAATCAGGTAAATCAACTGTTCCTTTGTCCCTTCAATAAAAAAATGTACTTATTTTATCATAATTATATTGAAACATGTCCATTTGTACATCATAACATTTTAAGTTTAAATAATAGATATAAGAACAAAACCAAGAAGCAGGTAAAAAAATGTAATATTTTACCTTTCCATAATAACCAGAATGTTTACCGGTTGTGATTTTTACAAATGAATTTTTTACTATAGGTAATTCCTCTTCTTTATCCTTATTGTTATTTTTATTCTTTTTCTTATCAGTTATCACTTTATCTGCTCCTAATCCAAGACCTTTAGGACGCAATTGTGGCTGTTTGTAAGATGATCTGAAAATATAAAACAATAATATATCAAATATTAATTATATGTATTAAAACCCCAACACTATGAGAAAAAGCTGGTAAACTTAAACAGCTGACCCAATGTGATTAAAATGTTTATGTCACTGCTAAAAACCTGTTTACCAATAAATAAAAAAACATTCGAGAATTCATCATCATAATCATCAGCCTTTATAAGTCCACTGCTGAACATAGGCCTCTCTCAATGAACGCCAAGACGACTAATCCCTTGCCACTTCCAACACGGCTGACCGGCCACTGCATGGAGATCATCTTCCCACCTAGTTGACAGATTTGAGAATACCATGTCACAACTAACAACTCCACAGCCACTTTAGTGGTTTAAAATATAGCAACAGTTTTGGAATAGGTTTGAAAGCTATGTAAAATGCAGGACAATGTCTGCCAAACAACTGGTCACATATATAACAATACTCACTCTTTGCCTTGTGTCCAGCCCATGCCACGGAGCATAGCCATACCAAATTCTTGAACAGGGACTGATTCATAATCATCAAGTGTGGACTGAAATTTAAATGTTGAAAATTAAAATATGATGAAACTGACTGACTAATACACATTCAAACTTTGTGGACGAAATTGGCGGAATAGCAATTCATGAAAAATGGCACATAGTACATGCCTTTTATCAGTATAGCTATAGTTTCATGATCATCAGCACCAGAACCCTTTTGTCTTCTACTGCTAGACATCTTTTTCTTTCAACAAATGTCAAGATGACTATCACCAATCTCCTGGTACTCACAAACAATAGGGATGTTGACACATGTTACAAATTCATGTAAAGTTATGTTTTACATATTAAATACAGTATTTGAAAACCTAAAATAACATTTTAAAAGTCTACTTATTTGTCTTAAAATTTAGAAAGTTTATTTAAAATGCGTTATTTATCATGCATTATCACGTGACTTTAAACGCCGATAAGGTGATGACATCACTGAACATTGAGCTAAGTACAAACTCACCTAACATAGCGCAAGCTCTGTATGTGGTGTGTGACGTAATGACACTTGGAGCCTTTTAACGGAAATTTTAAAAACTATTTTCCTATATTTAATTTTTTGTTAAAATTGGACATATTTCTTTACAAAAAATTATTTTTTCGTGTTTATCTATCAAATAAAATCAATTAAAAAATATAGTCAACATCCCTATTAGAATCAGCCACTGCACTACAATATTCATAAAAAAGCCAGTGATAGAAAGTAGTTGCTTGTTTCTCCCATGAAATAGCTTTGCTGTTTCAGTGAGAAGGGTAAAACAGGCAATTATTGGCACCAAGGCAACACATAATTAATTTCCTAGGCTAGTTCCAGGTAAGGTAGGCTATGTTTAATGTTAAGGAGTGATGTCAACCACTTGCAGCCTTGACAGTTTTGCCTAACTAACATAAAAAAATACACAATACACGCTGTAGTAACCATAAGCTATTGCATAGGCCAAAAAACTGGTGGAATAATAGTGTAATATTATGTAACATTTAACTGAAGTGATATGAATAGGTAGTACTTAATGTAAAAGGATTCGTAACATGTAATTTAAGTAGTATAAATAAATTATTTTTTTACCTCTGATTGTCCTTCAATAATAGGTTTAGCATTTATTGGTACAACTAATTTTGGTGTATCAACAACCACTTCTTTTTTAGCTTGTTGCAACAGCTCTCTGGTGGCCATTTGCTCCAAAGTCTCATTTTCTGGCACCGGTTGTACTTCCATAGGTTCTTCGGTCTTTATGACAACATCATCAAAGTTTTCAGCTTTTTCTGCGATTTCTTTAAGTTTCTCAGCAGTAATTAATGTGTTTGGTTTCATCGGTATAACCAATGGTTTTTCTTCTTCAACAACTTCTCCCCTAAAAGTCATTGAAAATATTAGGACTAAATAAAACAGAAACTATGATCACATTTAATACTACCTACATATTCCATGAACCTATATTTATTATATTTTAACAAAGTACATCCTTTTATTTAAATTGTTTGTCATGATAGATAAGTAGCATAAGTCAAACAAATTATTGCATAAAATTGCATTTTTTTTACATTCTGTAACATGTTAAAATCAATTGCATATAATGCAGTATTTATGCTTTAATCCAAATCAGCATGATATTAATTTTACACACAACAATAAGTCTATTCAAAGTATAAGTTATAACCTAATTTTATAATTTTGCTACCATTACAATTAATAAGGAGAGGATAATGAACTTACCCCATAACTTTAATAGAGTTTTCTTCAACGCATTCTATATAATCTTTCTTTTCTGCAACTACTGGTTTGTCTTGTTTTTTGGTTTTCATAAAACCAAATGATATTTTCTTTCCTTCCATCTTATTGTTTATACTATGTTACTTTCCTCTCACAATATGCAGTGTTGTTGTTGTTGTTTCATTTATTTTTTTAGTTGTTATTATTTGTTAATGAGTACCTACATAATCATAAAAATAGTTTAGCATTAATGCAAAATGCAAATTGCAATCCACTGACCACTCTTCTTCTTCTTCCTATAATATTAGCTTCCTAAAGGATTGGCCAATGTCAAAGTGAGTGGAATATTGTTCGGTGAATTATTTTGGTTAACGTGACTCTATAAATTCAGACCTTGTGAAGATGCAAGGTAAATAGAAAATATGTAATAAATACTCACCAGTCACCAATAAAAATAAAACAAAGTTATTTGTTTTTTAATTTATTAAGAATTGGGTACAAGTTTTTTGCCCTATTGTCAGTTGTTGAATGTTGCCATTCGCTAATAAGTTAAAATATGCTTTTTGTCGAAATAAAGAATAAATGAGGTCTCGTTCTTGATTATTATTAAATAAACAAAGCGTGTGCTGTGTTAAGTTTGTGAAATTTGATCTGTATTCTGTATAATATTATGTACGTTCCATCGGTCAATCATCAGATGATGTGGCGATCAGACGACTGACCAAAAAGAAAGTAAGAACCGGCGCAGCATCGCAGCACACATTTAGCGGAATTTGTTTTCATACATTCCGGTCAATTAAGTGCAGATTTTTTTGAAGTTAAACTTTTGTTTTTTTATTTCAAGTCTGCTAGTCATTGTATTTTGATGTGTTTGAGTGCATTTTTCGTCACATCATTTTGAAGTGAAACTTCTTTAGAATCGTTCGATTTTAATCGGGCTCACTTAAAATCAAAAAAACTTTTCAATATTCAAAATGTTAAGCAAAATTATTGGTATAAAAATTGGGTGTTTTCAGTAAAACATTATTATTTAAATAACTAGCAGCGCCCCGCTATATTAACCTCGCACTTTAAATTATCGTGGGAGAACGTATAGCGGAGCAAAATATTATAGCCAATGTCACTCACAAATAAATTAGCCACCTACTGGTATTTTTTTTAAGTTGTAGTATTGTTCTCTACCGAGCGACCTGTGGTTTAGTGCAACTGAACTATCGGCGGCACCTCTCCGGGATTATATCAAATTTTCTTTCTCTGAAATCTAGATTGTAACGAGACTGAAATATTATCTAGTTTATTCAAACTTACCTTATCTGCCTGTTACGACACCTCGGTAAGAGAGAGGTAAGGGCTATTCTACTCTGCAGTTCACCTCACGGCACCTGTCATTGATTAAAAATACATTTATCGGTATGTATTTTTTTTAATCAACGGCTTATTAACTATTTAAAACGGGATATTTACCATGCTTTTTAATATTATTTCGCGGAGCTCAATATTTCGACATTGTCTACGAATGTCTTGTTCACGAGACGAGAACGAGAAAGGAGACGTTAAAAAATAATCAAAATAAATATGATAATTTAAAATCCTATCTATACTAATCTGGGTGTGATCTCTGGATCCAATAAATTGAAAAAAATATTTTAACAATACTTGTTAGGGAATAACGTAAACTATATCCCAGTTCTCCCACGAGAGTATGAAGTACACGTGTGAAACCGCGGGGAGCCGCTAGTTTTGAGAGGGAGGTGTAACTTAAGAAAGATTTAATAATTCCTTTCATTTATTTCTTTCCGGATCAACTTATTGATATTCATGAGTGCTCTTAGCCATTTACCTTGTATATCGTTTTACCTATCGATGCTAATAAAACTTTATTACATACACATTTAACCCTATTTATAGGCACACATTCTATAATTATATTCTATTGAAATTACCAATGCTGTCATAACAGCTATGCCGTGAGGGCTTCCTTATCAATATAATTATCCTAATACAATATACCCTTAAAATATTTCTAGTAATATAAAGTGATATTAATGGAAATATTTGTTGTTTAACGGACAATGGGAAGACGTTCCGAAGCATGAAAGCAAAATGAAATATCTCTGCGACAATATCGACATAATGTTGAACTCCGAGCATTCTTCGCGTGCCAGTAGAGATTTATATAAGTGTCTATTATAATAAAATTGTTCTCGTAATGAAATTAGTGATGCCTAATTCTGGGTGTAAATACGATTAGTCCGTGCCAGATATTTTTGTGTACCAAATTTTAGTGGACAACCATGTCCAATAATCGGATTATGAGTTCATTTGTTTTATTTTTGAGGTATGGAGGAAAGAGAGCAAAAGGCAGAGAGTAGATCCCGATGAATCCGCAATAAATATAAGATAATCACCAAATCAATCAATCAAATCAATAAGGTTCAAGAGTGGAGCCTGGAGGCCGTGCTTAGGTAGATAAAATTTTGGCCCGCCATTAACCAAGTGTGAAGACGATCTCTATGAAGTGGCAGGTCCTCGTTGGATACGAGTGACAATGGATCGGTCGTCCTGGTGTTCATTGAGGGAGGCCTATGTTCAGCAGTGGATGGATAAAGGCTGATGATGACGACAATGAATCACCCATAAATATTGTATTAGGATTTTAATAAAAATTGTTAGAAAGTTACTTAAGAGTTAAGACCTACATTTTTTGAAAATCAAGTTGTCAAAAAACCATACAAATAAGATGGATAGGTACTTAAGCTAAGTTTAAGGTTAACAAGATCTTCACCTATAACAAAGAGGGGGTAGCCATTAAATCCCTTTATGTACGTGGAAATTATACGACTAGCATACTGTTAATTAATACACAGTTCTTGTTTGGATCTAAATCCAACTGCATTATTACTTCCTTGAATAATTAAACGTATTTCAGTGCGGGGTGTCTTCACTGTCTGCGAGTCTCTAGCTTTATTACTGACACAGATATTGCTACTATTAACCTACACAATCCTTTATGCTTGTGTTATACATGGCAATATTTCCTGCACCTATATTACAATTACAGAAATTTAAAGGGAATGTAATTTTGAAAATGGTAGAGGTATATATAGGTAATATATGGTAGAGAAGATTCAATTGCGGTATCGATAGGTGTAACTGAGTAAAAAACTGGATAACAGTAGGGCTATTCTATAAGGTCTTTTTTCGAATCTCGAAAGCTAAATCCGCGGTGATATGACGAATTATATTCTTTAAAACTCGACTATCTATCTATATGAATAAAGTTCACTTCCGAAGTGAGCGTAAAGTGACATTTATCACTCAGGTGAAGCTCGATATCGAAATGGTTTTTACAGTTTTTTTTTTTTTTTTTAGTTTGCCGGGAAATGATCTTACGCATCCCACGGGGAAGCAGGGGCTCCCCAGGCGGGTATGGTAAATGGATGCAGCCTGTACCCACTAAAACCCGGCGGTACTCCTTCTCTCCGTCATACTACTGAGCCACGGGATGGCGTTGGCGTACTCCGCGACTCTGCTTTGCTGATGGTGCAGACCCTCCTGTGCGGGGCTTAAGGATGCCCCCTTTGTTTCCTCTCTGTTGCCGAGTTGCGCAGGAGTACCTTGCGCATCTCGGTCCGCTCTGGCACTAGTTTAAATGGGCGACTGCGTCCCCACACCGCCACCCTGAGATCTCTGATTAATTCGGGACGTTGCGGTCATCATGGTTGACCGCACGACGTCTTCGTCTTACAGAATAGCCCTACTGATATTGTGAACGTTCGGACGTTAAACGTCATTAACCCTCATTAACGCCATTTCGCCGGTTCTTCTCAGTGGACTTACTTTGGAACCGGTGGTAGGCTCAATTGACCTTCAAAAAGATACTAGGATAGTACTATTTTGAATAAAATTTTTGACTTTGACTAACTATTTAAGAGATATGTGGTGCCCACCAGCCACCATTGAGACCTTAACTTTGAGACTTATGATGATCAATCATAACAAACTTTAATTAATTATAATCAGCGAAAATATTTTATCATTAAATAGGACCACTTGATAAAGTTTGACGACCTCTGGGGCTCAATGGTTAGCGCGTTGGCGCTCAAGCTGGAGGTAGCGGGTTCGAATCTCGCTAGGGAACAAAAAAAATCTGTGTTCCTGGGTCTTGGATGTGTATTAAATATGTGTATTGTATAAAAAGTAATAATAAAATCTATGGACGCTTTTACACTACGTCAATCTGGTCCCGTGCTAAGTACTCGAAGAGACTTGTGTTACGGGTACCAGACAACGGAAATACATATATTTAAAACTTTTTATATTAATACTTATATTTAAGATTTTTATGTAGTATATTAATATAAAAAGTATTAAATATATGTATTTCCGTTGTTTGGTATTTGTAACATAAGGTCTTCGGAAACTTAGCACGGGACCAGATAGACGTGGTGTAGAAAGCATTCATAGATATTATTATACTTTTTAGATAATAAATCTTAACACGGTTAATACATTGAAGAATGCATATTCCAAATAGTTATTTGTGAAAATGTAAACGGCCTATAAATTTGCGACTGAATGTACTAAACTACGCTAACAAAAAAAAAATCAATTTTTATCCAATAGAATGGCGCTTTTCTCCTATGTTTAACGTAGATATCTCATGATTTACGTGGCAAACGCAGTAGCTAAATTTTCACTCGTAAATGCCGGGTAAAATTCAAAATTCGAATCCGCCATTTTTGCCTCGCATAACATTCGCGTAAAAGATAAGCGCGTTGATGATGCGCCTAAAGTATTCTGAAATACAGTCATTTTCGAGATGGTAATTTGACGGTAATTTGGCTCGACAGATTGAAGATCACGATAGCAGTAGTTCTGTCACATACCTACGTCAAAAAAACTGATGTCTGAAGGACTATTATTATTGAATAAAGAAGGAGTAGAGGTTACGAACGGCGATGGTCCAGTGGTGGATGGACTCGGCCTCTTATGCGAGAGGTTCCGGGTTCGATCCTGACCCCCCTCGTGTATGCCTTGAAATGGGTTTTTCTAAATTTCTAAGTGCACCCCAAACACGAGACCATCGCCCGCTCACCGGTGAAGGAAAACATCGTGAGGAAACCTGCATGTCTGATGAGATTAAAAGTCTTTGAAGGTATGTGAAGTCCACCAACCCGCACTGGGCTAGCGCGGTGAACTATTGGCCCATTACCCTCCTCGCCTGATTTCGAGGAGGAGACCCGTGCCCAGCAGTGGGACATAAAGGGTTGATACTTTACTTTTTTTTTAGAGGTTACCGTAAGGTCTAAGATTATGGGCACACTCGAACTGAATAAAATGACAATAATTATGGTGCAGTGGCTGGTCGTATCGTTCAGTGAAAGATTCGTAGTGGATGCAAATGCCTGATGATATTAATAAAACTCTTACATAAGATAGGTAGTCTTGTATTTTCTGCATAAGAAATCCTAATTTCCGACAGCAGCGCACCTAATTAGCGCAACGTGAGATCTACATCGGGTTCAATTTGTATTCGAAGTTAGTTTCTAATTTAGTACACAAATAAACTAGTTTTCATGCTGAAATTAATCCATTAGTGCTAGTATACTGGTGTATGATGCCATGTGCAAGCTTTAACTCATTATAGGTTACATTGTTTACAAATTAAAGGATTACTTTTGTATTTACACATTTCGTTTGGATTTTTTTAGATTGGATAGCAATTTTTATATTTATAAGTGGTAGTGCCATGCTGATTTCCAGCTAAATTTGGACAGCACGACCAGCGCGGTTCTTACCTCTAGCTCACATGATACCTGGCGTATATACCATGATACCTGGCTGGATAGGTAAAAGGTGAGCAACGCATCTGCATTTCCTCTGGTTTGTGGCTAATTATGGACGTCGATATTCGCCAAAAGACTACGACAGCTGTTTGCCCTTCTATGCTAAACATAGAAGATTTATTAAAAACTTGTTGTTGCCCGCAGCTTCGCATGTGTTAACAAAAAATTATAACTACATCTTAGCGGGATAATATATAGCCTTCTTTGATAAATTCGCTCTCTAAACCTGAAAGAATCATTCAAATCCGACCAGTAGTTCCTGAGATATCTTACTATGTTACTCTTACTAGTTACTTAATATATTAATCGTGAAAGTTTGTAAGTATGGATGTTTGTTACTCTTTTATGTAAGAACTACTGAATGTATCTGAATAGCACATAGGCTATAATTTATCCTTGTATTCCCACGGGAATGGGAAGTACACGGGTGAAAGCGCGGGGCGCTTCTAGTATTAGTATAAGATAGATAGAGAAGTACATAATTTGCGAGAGGCAAGGGATCGGTCGTCCTACCGTTCACTGAGCGAGGCCTATGTTCAGCAGAGGATAAAATTATTTGAACTCGGGTAGCTAAACACATTTTAAATTTAAGAAACTCTTTATGGCCAACAAAATTAAGTGTAATTTTGTTGGCCATAAAGAGTTTTTATCCTGTCAAAACCAGAAAGCGAAATATTTTATAAACATTTCACCCGTGTCCATGGTATCTGTGAACTGTGAAGTAATGGCAACGTCGGGAATGGAAAATCTTGTAAAAATAAATTACTTGATTGTGAGTAAATTCGCGCGAACATAAGAATTCACGGCCCTTAAATCTCCCGTGATAATCTTTAAGCACACGTAAGTTTCAACTAAATAATGCAACATTAAAGGAACGCCAACGATTTGATGCCCCGAGCGGTTTTATTTATCTTAAGTTTAGCAGGCTAACACATAAAAGTAGGTTACAGTAAGCTCCGTCGCCTGAGGTCCATTATTCTCAACGTCAACGGAATTCTAGCGCTTTGTAAGTGCCAAGTATTTAATTTCCTATACCAGCTGTATTTTACCGTCCATTCGGTACTTTAGTTTTAGTGACAATGTAACTTATCTTTATTTTGATTGAGAGTGATCTGATAGTCCTCGTGGTATGTAAAAAAGGTTTGTATTAAACAGATAAAATAGTTTCACCTCCTCAGTTTTATAAAACCCTAAGGGCCTATTTCACAATCTCCAGATAAGTTCCCAATAGGCTATCGGCAACATATTTGACAGATAGAGTATAGAGTATCTGTCAAATATGTTGCCGATAGCCTATTGGGAACTTATCTGGAGATTGTGAAACAGGCCCTTATAGTACTAGATATATTGAACTATGCCTCAGCCTCATAATATTATTTTATATCACTGCACAGCGATAATCAATATTAAGGACCTTGCCTCTGGTAGGCAATGAACGAATCTCTTTCACTAGACCTAACAAGTATTAGCTTCAAATTGATACCTTCTAAGTATAAGGAAATGTAACTGATGTATCATGTAATTCTCTGATCTCTCTCTGATACCTTTTTTAGGTCCCTTGAGCGAGTGAGTCCGGTTCCGATCTTCCGGTGCCTTGAAATAGGTTTTTCTAAATTTCTAAGTGCACACACAAATACGAGAGCATCGCTCGCTCACCGGTGATAGAAAAATCGTAAAGAGACCTGCAAGCCTGATATGGTTAAAACTTAAAAGTCTTTGGAGGTGTTGGCCTAAGTGGGCCAGCGCATTTGTGAACTATGGCCCAATACCTTCCTCAAACGATTTCGAGGAGATAAAGAATTCTTTTTTTAAAATACGACAGTAGACTTTAGTATATTCTTACTCGCAACTCGTAAACACAGCTGATGACGTCATTTCACGACAGTTTCAAAGTGGTAGCATACAATAATCTTCTTGGTCTAAGCCAATAATACAACCAGTTCTGGACGGTAGTAAGTAGGTAAATGGTAAGTATGTTATCCAGGTAAGCTAAAACAAAGGCAAAGTAGTCTAATGCACGTATTTTCGCTTTCATAGGTGCCTTGAATCCTTTTCCTTTACTTCATATTCCTACAATGAAACATTGTCGTTCAAAATGATCCAAAAAGTATTGCGACATAATAATAGGGATTCTCGAAATAACCACACACACAACAAAGGCTGGATTGCACCCTGACATTAAGAATGTTCATCTGAGGAATTCCTTTAAGCGTTCGTTGCAACTGCACTAAATACTTTATTTTATTTTGTACACCTAAATTATTGTGTGGATGTGTTTTCTGAACACGTTTCCGAGGTTATTATAGTTGAAATACTGCAAGTGGGTTTAATATTTTCCAAGCTTTTATAGTTGTTATGTTTCCAAGATATTTGAACTTACATTGCACTATGTATTAGAACAATGTAGAGATGAAAAGCTTAACCCCTGCGCAATAACGATAATATGATAATAATAATGATATTGAGAATGATAATGATAATGATATTGATTTATAATTTGAAGTGATTAACAAATAGAATTAACCAAGCAACGGGCGGAGACTAGCATTCAAATAAAAAAAACCGCAAGGAAAATGGGTCTATTCGATTGAGAGTTACGATGCCACAGACAAACATCAACGTCGAACTTATAACACCCCTCTTATTACGTCGGGGGTTAAAAACCGGACTAATGTAACAAGAACTGTCTAAGTTAAACAGTACATTCCAAAAGCAAATGCTTTCTAATTTCCTTACGTGATGAATCAACTCGATATCGGATTAGCTTCAAAGCATGCATGCTATACGTCCAACATGCTTGATTAGATTGAATCGTGCAGAGCAGATTGTCAATTGTCAACCCTAGATTTTATATTACCTTAACATAAAGCATGGTTTTTAGGAATATTAATAACGTATTAACATCTATACTTAGCAATTGGAATCTAGGCAGATATTGTCATCTAACTAGTCCAACCAACGGCGTCCAACCAATTTTTTAAAATATGTATTCGTGTAATATTTTTTAAGTTCATTAAGCGTATTAATTATTATTAGTATTAATTATTAAAGCTACAGTATAATATTTCCTACTGATTTTAAAATGCATAAAAAATGGCCTAGTCCGTAAAAATACTATTAGCACATCATCATCAGTTCACTGGTGAACATAGTCCTTCCAAAATAAACGCTAAAACGAGTGATATCTTGACATTCGAATATAACCAAGAACGGCCACTACATGGATATTTTTTTCCCAACTGGTTAATGGCCGACCAACAATTCGTCTACTAAACGCGGTACTAAACTCTTTACTTTATTAGGCCATCGGCCACCCGTTCTTCTGAGTGTGTGACCAGACCACTGCCATTTCAACGAGGTTATTTTCGCATGATATCGGTAATTTTAGTTCTCTGGCGGAGGTTTCGGACCCTATCTGCCAAAGAAATACCCAGCATAGCAACGTTGAGCTACGGCAAACGTGCGGACCAGTCGTAATACTTTACGATGCCATGTTTCGGCCCCGTAGGTCATCACGAGATGCTAAAATGCATGAAAATGGGCCTAGTCTGTAAAAATATTTAACCACATAGTCATTATTATCAACATGATCACCAGCCTTTATCCATACACTGGTGAACACATCCACACTCTTCCAAGATCCCTTGCCATTATCAGACAAGGACTTGCACGGCGATGGTCTTACCATCTGGTTAGCAACCCCCCCCCCCCCCCACGCGGCATATTCGATCTTATTTGTCCGTCGCTTGAAGCTGCGATATACTCGCCCCTCTTCAAATCCGAATCACGACTGTTTAAGCCTCTGGAAAAACTGCTACAAAATATATGTTCAAGCGGCTTCCGTACTACTAAAATAACTATATCCATAATAAATCTTGTACAAACGTTTCAATAGACATGGGTGGCGGGACTGGCGGGTAAATTCGTTTCTTGATGTGACCCACTTGCTAAAATGTCAGAAACGAAAAACTATTAAATATATTCGAGCCCATTTCCTCGTCCCATATATTCTTGGAAAAATATAAATAATGTTTCTGGAGAGTTAGATGACCGCTTTGATATTATTTAAGACTTTATTTCAGGAAAAACTGTCAGATAAGCCACTAGATATAACAACCAGTAAGAAGTGCCAATTTCTTCATGAAGCTCAGACAACTTCTGATACTCGGAGCCAGTAAATATCTATCTGAACTCTCTTTCTGTCAAATAACATGTCGTAAGCTAGTGTCGTTCTCATACAATAAGCTTTTAATACTATTCTATTCGTTAGCGTTTGTGCCACTTGTCTAGGGGGGCAGAATATCTGCAAAATCAGCTACATATTGCAATTTGATACAAAAACATCGCTAGGATTTTATGAGCAAATTAATAATTATGGCTATTTATTATTAATATTCGGAAAATTCTTGTATCTATATTTACATTAAAATTAAGTTCTTTAAAATAATTAAATTAGTTTCACAAGAAATACATGAATTAATAGACTTAAACTTGTGTAGTTCATTATTAATTATGGCTTCTCTTTCTTTCTGGCCTCTTAACCAAAACGCTTTACTTTCTTGTCTTGTATGTTTTTGGAAATCCATAAAATGCAGTTAATCAAATCAAATCAATACTCGTTTCAATAAATTAAATAGAATTACAACATAACACACCCAAGATTCTATTCAAGTAAGGGCCTGTTTCACAATCTCCAGATAAGTTCCGAATAGGCTATCGGCAACATATTTGACAGATAGAGTATGGAGTATCTGTCAAGTATCTGTCAAATATACTCGGAACTTATCTGGAGATTGTGAAACAGGCCCTTAGTTTAGTATTTATATAATAAATGAGCATTAATTATGTTAACAAGCCATAACTGCTATTAACTTTGGTCACTAAGTGGCACTATTTACTCATTAGAGCTATGTCTAATGTTAATTCCTGTCTCATCCCGTGGGAAATTCAAAATGTAGGTCCGATCTGTAATGTCCTAAATGGAGACGTTTCGCAAGAGTCCAGTCATTTAATGAAATTATAAGTAACATTGTAATTACAAATTGTAATATATTTATCCGAAAAACATTTATGAATAGATTTTAAAAATTATACACGACTATCTAATGCGGCAAACGTATGCCATATATTATATTTAAGAATTCTAAAACCATATACTACATCTTAAGGTTCAAAAGTGGAGGCCGCGTTTAGTTAGACGAAGTGTTGGTCGGACATTAACCAGATGGGAAGACGATCTCCATGCAGTGGCAGGTGGCAGGTCGTCTTGGCGTTCATTGAGGGAGGCCTATGTTCAGCAGTGGACGGGTAAAGGATGATGATGATACTACATCTAGCGGTATCAAATATTGCAAACAACCTCAGGGCTTAGACAAAATAACATCGTTCCGTTGCGAAAATATACTGATATTCTTATACATATTAAATATACGTAAAAAATACATGAAAATCCGACAAGCAGTTTCGAAGGAGTGCGACGAAAAACACACTAACCCGGTTTACACTTTGGATATCCAGAATCCTAAAAATACGATAGAGGTAATATTTACGGCACTTAATTTGAATTTAAAAATAGAACTGAGAGAACACTTTAAAGATTAGAACACTATAAAATGGAACATGATGTAAAATTTGAATCAATTTATGATAAGTAAACAACTTACTAAGTTACTAAGAATGAGTAGCCGAACGACACATTTGTCAAATATTTTCCAAGTTTAATGTAGTTGGTGAGTGGGTAATTTTGGTTCCATTATTACCAATATGGATAGTAAGATGCTCTCAAGTTTGAAGTTGAGTGCAATTAGGGGAAACTTTGCAGAGAGGTCAGAACTTAGCTTAGATGATGTAATATTGTGCTGTGGCCGTTGAAATTTGTTCCAACAATTGCTTCATAACTTCGCTTGTTAAATGCATAACCGATATCAATATCGCTAATAGAATTTATAGTTTTATTTATTCCGTTTTAAAAGCATTTTGAGTTATATTCGGTTTTCGCTTGTTTGGTCGTTTCGTAGTTTGTTACGAATCATTTCTAAGAATCGAACTGGTTTGGATTTAGTTATGTACTTATAAATGCTATTTCTTATTATATCTTTTATGAACTAAAGTTACCGATATCACGCGAAGAATAAGCACGTTAAAGTAGCAATGCGCTGGTCACGCACTCAGAAGAACGGATGGCCGATGGGCCATTACGGTTCAAGAGTGGAGGCCGCGTTTAGGTAGACGAAGTGTTGGTCGGCCATTAACCAGATGGAAAGACGATCTCCGTGCAATGGCAGGTCCGCGTTGGATTCGAGTAGCAAGGGATCGGTCGTCTTGGCGTTGATTGAGGGAGGCCTATGTTCAGCAGTGGACGGATAAAGGCTGATGATGATGATGATGATGATGATGATGAAATGCTATTTCTAGGAGGAGGAGCCATTTACCTTCCAGTGCTTCTCATTAATGGAGGTTGGTCATTATTTTAAAACTTGTACTTAGATTTTGGTATGACTTAAGATTTTCTGTTAAGGATCAGCAGATATTTAATTTTGTTTATATAATATTAATAAATAAGTACCCACTATAATTAAGTACTATCTGACTTGTCCATCATCATCATCTTTTCCATCAGCCTCTATCGGCCCACTTCAGAACATTGACTTCTCTCAATGAACGCCCAGACATCTTAAGGAAAAGAGAAATGACCATAAAATGTTATAACAAAAATATCAGCAATTCTGATAAGTTTATTTTGTTCTAAAACATGGCAACACAGAAGTCTAATCTTTACGTGTAGTTTATTTGAACATTTAGGTAATCTTAATTATGCTAAGCTTTATTAATACAAGCAATCAGCCATCTCAATCAAGCCTTTCCAATTTTAGTCCGCAAATAATCTGGATTTACCTGGAAATCGTTATTAGACGGTGCGGTAGTAGGAGGCTTTTACTGTAGGTTTTAATTATTAATGTACATTTATGTTATACTAGCAGTTGCCTGTGACTTCGCCCGCGTTAACTTAGATTTACGAGCTTATGCGGACTGACGATGATTATTTTTATATACTAAGTTATTATTTGTTACATCAACTATCTGCCAGTGTAAGTCCCATCAAAATAGATTCAGAGATTAGCCAAACCTAGATTAGTATGTATTTAGAAAAAAGCTGTTATTGTTGGTGTATCAAGTAATTTTATGTCTATACGTCGCCTGATTTCGAGGAGGAAGGCCCAGCTTGATACTTTGCGTTCACTTTACAACGTTAAAAATAAATCTACATCTACACTAATATTATAAAGAGGAAAACTTTGTTTGTTTGTTTGGTTGTAATGAATAGTCTCAAAAAGTACTGGACCGATTTCAAAAATTCTTTCACCATTTGAAAGTTACATTATCCACGAGTAACATAGGCTACTAGGTATAAAGATCCCGTTGTAAATCTTAGTTAACTCAGGTGAAGCTGCGGGCAACAGCTAGTCTTTAATATATTGGTTTCGCGTTTAGGTAGACGAAGGGTTGGCCGGCCATTAACCAGATGGGAAGACGATCTCCGTGCAGTGGCAGGTCCGCGTTGGATGCGAGTAGCAAGGGATCGGTCGTCTTGGCGTTCATTGAGGGAGGCCTATGTTCAGCAGTGGACGGATAAAGGTTGTTGTTGTTGATGATGATATTGGAATTTGATATGAAAAAATAATTATAGCATTATATTTTTTAAATGTTCAGAAAGTTTTATTTGCAAGGTACTCATATGTATGAATTCTTGAACACCTTGACGAGTAATTTAACCAACAAAAAAAAAACAAATCCCATTAGTGATGTAACTTAGCCAGCTTTTAAATTGTTGACAGGATACAGAGTAAAGTGGCCATATCTTGGTTGTAAACGAATTTTATGAGCGCCATCGTTGGTTGTCGTGTCAAGAATTGGACAGTTTTAAAATAAAATTCAGTCAAGCGTGAACCTTTCAAAATGTTTTGTGATTTCTTAAAGTAGTCTTCTTCTTGAGACACTTTTTTTCATATCTGGTTACTTATTTAAAGTATGAGTACCTGGTTGACCGAGCATTTGCTCAGTACCCTAAGTGATAAAAAATCTTTCTTCCAAATATAAAATTTTTCTTCCAAAAAAAATGATCTTAAAAAAAAGGAAAAATAAAGTTCGGACTGGAGATTCGAACCAGGCTCTTTCGAAATTAACTGTCTAATTTCACCCCTAAGCTACCATGACATATTATTCGACAGCGAAATTTACGTTCGTATTCTAATCATATTTTATCGATGCCTACACGGATAAAAAAAGTTTTCTAAAAATGTATCCTAGCTAGATCGATTTATCGCCGTTTTTAACACATGTACACAAAATTTCATGAAAATCGTTGGAGCCGTTTCCAAGATCCCGATTCTATAATATATATTCAAGAATTGCTCGTTTAAAGGTATAAGATTGTTATGTGGTTTTTACAGGTTACATTCACCGTGACAAAATTTGAAGTAGCAGCATACACCCAATTAACAATCATTTATTAATTGCACTTAAAACCTTTTATTTCTATAAATTCTACATCATCATCATCATCATCGTCATCATCATCATCATCATCATCATCATCATTATTATCATCCTCATCACCATCAGTCCTTATCCGCCCACTGCTGAACATAGGCCTCCCAACGTCAAGACGTCCGACCCCTTGCCACTTGTCTTCCCACCTATTTAATTTATATAATATTTATAATTTAAGTAAGCTCAGGGCATAATATGCTAAACTATCTGGAACTTTTTTTTCTACTTTCTTTTTTTCTTCTTTTAAGCGGGAAATGTACTGACGCATCTCACTGGGGAGTGGGTTTCCCCAGGCGGGTATGTAGGACTCGCTGCACCCGAAAGATGGTAAGTGGACCCACTAAAACCCGGCGAGTGCCACCGCTGCCGCTATTGGTGAGGTGCCCTGGATCTACAAGCAACAGGGCACCTCGACGGCTAGTCAGTCCCTTAGGGGACCGACGCCACCTCCACAGAGCGGTTGCCTTGCATCACAGAACAACTACTCCCAAAGTCAGGACAGTACGATGAGGTGAGGTTCCCGTCCTCGCCCCTTGCCCTATTGTCCCCTTTTCTTGTAAGAGGGGACAAAGAGCCCCCGCGGCTCAACTCGCTTCGCCCAAGCTTGCCACGGCAAGGCCTGAACCATGGTGGGGAAACTATCTGGAACCTAAGTCTACCTAAAGTATCTATATTTCATCACGTTTCTTAAAGTAATTTAATCGTTGATAGTAATTATTTTTATTAAAATACGATAGAATCCGTAAAAGACAGATAGTGGGGTATGATACCACTGAAAACACACAGACAATTACACATATAATAGCTTTCAAGCTCACATGACCGCGCTATAAGAGACCCCGTCTAACAAGTAGAGTTCGGTTAGAATTTTTTTTAAGATGACAATATAGCTCTTGTTTTGATTTTATTTATTTGTCGAAGGATTCCTAAAAGTTTATCAAGAACTGCAGACGAGGTGTCGTTTATCTAAACGCTTAGTGGCCGATGCCCGTAAAATGCGCTTTTCATTAAAACTTTATGAAACTTTGAAAAGGAACTGAATATCAAATTTGTTCGGCAAATGTTCGGGGAAACACATTTCGAATAAAACTGTACGAATATATGTTAGTATATGTTTATTCTCTTTTTATGGAGGACACTGGCAGATGTTAGGCGGGAATAGGAAATATATTTTTTACTGCTATATCAATTTTTTTGCCTTATTTGTATAACCTTATTCTTAAGAAATAAAAAAACGTAAATTTCATATATTGTAGGATAAAATGTTATGATTTACGAGTATTTATATGTAAGGTAATTTAAATATTATAAATAAAGTGATGATATTATTAAGTGATGATACCAGTTTTGAATACGATCTCCGAAGTCCAGTGCGTGTTGAATGCAAGTAGGAAGGGATCAGTCGTCTTGGCGTTCATTGAGGGAGGTTATGTTCAGTACTGGACGGATAAAGGCTGATGATGATGACTATGATGATGATGATGATGATAATATCATTAATTATTATAATCCTCTATCAAAACTCCGTAGTCATCCTTATTTGTACTAGATTATTATATATTTACGAAAAGTATAAAATGCACATAATATTTTTCTATTATTAACTGCAACATACTTTTTCGTACGAATACGTTGTGCTTGTAGGTATGTAACAATAAGGTTACGTATGTGCAATATAGTATATTATATCGTTATCGTTACCTCCACTTAGTTTTGCGATTTCCCATCCTCAGCGGGGCGTTTATGGCCAACTTTATATAGATGAACGCCAATAAAGGCAAACGGCAGTTAAGTCCAGGCGTATAGTCGTCAGCTTTTATAACGTGCTTAAATGATTGTATCACTGTCTTTGATTTTATTAAAGAAATAGGTACCTCCTTAAAATTTCATCCGTGAAACAGCTTTGCTGTATTTCTGAAATTGGCAGGACTTTTTTTTTTTTTTTTTTTTTTCGGTTGGATCTATGCTAATGGTCCTAGTGACCGTTATGCGTCATCGGAAATGGGGTGATCCGGTTGGATCATCCTATGACGTTAAAAATTTGGGGGGTTGCCCCCCGCCATGTTCATGGCGTCGGGTTTGTACCTAACTTGGTAAGCTACGGTCGACTGGTTTGGAACGGGTGACGTTAGAAACCTATCGTGAGGGCCGGCCCTCCCCTCCCCCGGTAGCGGGGGAGGCGGGTCAAGCGCGGGACCCGAGCAAGCTGCCGATAGCAGAGTGCTATCGGTGATTACACGGTCTATATTGGTGTCGACTCGTAGCTGATCTGAGCCTATGCTGTCGCGGTTGATCCGGATCAACTGGTCAACGGAGTGTAGGGTTCGAAATTGGCAGGACAGACTATGATAGACAGTATAGACTCTCTTGTAATCTGTTTCTTGTCGAGTCGAAGTGCTATTTTTGCTGGGTTGACTCTGAGAAAGGCCGCTTTTTAGGTTTTTTATACATTTCGCTTTCTTTATTTCTTTCATTGAGGGAGGGCTTATGTTCAACAGTGGATGGACAAAGGATGATGATGATGATGATACATTTCGCGGTAAAAGAATGTGTGTTACCGACTAGAGTGTCCGCAGATTGACCGTGGAACGCCCAGCGCAGCAAATTTTTATGCACCCTATTCGAGAACCCGTTTTTTTTTTTTTTTTTTTTTTTTTTTTTTTTTTTTTTTCGGTTGGATTTATGCTAATGGTCCTAGTGACCGTTATGCGTCATCGGAAATGGGGTGATCCGGTTGGATCATCCTATGACGTTAAAAATTTGGGGGTTTGCCCCTCGCCATGTTCATGGCGTCGGGTTTGTACCTAACTTGGTCAGCTACGGTCGACTGGTTTGGAACGGGTGACGTTAGAAACCTATCGTGAGGGCCGGCCCTCCCCTCCCCCGGTAGCGGGGGAGGCGGGTCAAGCGCGGGACCCGAGCAAGCTGCCGATAGCAGAGTGCTATCGGTGATTACACGGTCTATATTGGTGTCGACTCGTAGCTGATCTGAGCCTATGCTGTCGCGGTTGATCCGGATCAACTAGTCAACGGAGTGTAGGGTTCGACGTCGCATACGACCCCGGGGCCCATGCGGTGTGAATGTGTGGAGAACCCGTTTATTCAGTCCATTGGTTCTAGTACATATATCCTTAAAACTTATTAAGTTGCATACCCTGAGAGAGAAGATGTTATAGTTTTTATTATCATTATGATTATCAACCTTTTTCCTGTCACAGTTGGGCATACGCCTCTTTCAATGAAAGCCAAAACGACTAATAATTAAGGGATATTCGCATCGCGTGATAAATCTTTTCATCATAAATCAATAAAATTGTTAACTAAAAAATATGTCCCACAAAAAAATATTTTAGACGAATTGAGAAACATTTAGACAAGTCAATTGAGCATCAGCGAACTTAAAATATAACAATTTTAAAGTACAATAAACTTGCTCTCATAGATATTACTCAACAAAGATATTTACATACAAGATATTTGTCATTCCTTTCGCCGTCTCCGCGTTTCTAAAAGTTACAATAAGCGGCTTTTACAAATGTATTCTGCGAATGTTTCCGAAGGCTGTTATGTTCTACAGTTTTCATACCTGCACAGTGCACACCTGGTTGCTTACTTATGCAACAAAGAATTTCTAGTTCCGTTCCATGTTGAACAGTATGATTGCATCGTTGTTGGCTTGCGACATCCCCAAAGCATTTTCGGAACGTAACGCTATATTTGCAAGCATATTGGATTCTGTGCAACTTAAGCTGCATCTACACTCAATTGGTTTTAATTGATAGCCTTTGACATTAAAATTAGGCATTGTGTTAAGCTTCATGTTATCGATACATAGAGACAATTTACATGTCTTTATTTTAGTGGTAACTTCTCCTGTGTATGATAGTTGAGTTCTTTTCTTCTTCTGATTGCAGACTAGGGTACTGGCAATTCACTAGCATGTACTATTCCATGGTGTTGTGCGTGCATATTCTTTTATTTATTTTGTTGTTGTTCGCAAATAAACGTCCGAAGAAATCATTTATGACGATAGATAGATTTATGCTATTATCTTAGATCAATAATATGTCTAGATAGAGTGTCGCGCGGAAAAAACGTCCAAAAAAATAGCTTCCAACCGTTAGCCTCTAAATGCTTTCTCCGTGTTTAGTATCCGTCCCGCTGTCATAGAATACGCATGAATTGTTACGCATTATTGTTTTTATTTATAATGAAGGTTTGTGTTGAAGTGTAACGAGATTAAAAAGGATGATTATGAGATAATTGTAGTAGCTGGTATCACTATTCTCGAACACATGTTTGAAAATGTTGGCCTGTTCTTTTTGTTTTGATTGTAGGGCGACACTCCATCTAGACATATTAATGATCTAAGGCTATTATTATTTCGTCTCTTTATTCGAAGATATATAATATATTAACATGTAGTCCTTTCCTTGTTCGACTATTAATCGCACGTTAAGATGTTTTTTTTTTTTTTTTTAATATCGATTAATAAATCGATTTAAATTACTGGTAACATTGCCTGCAGTGCGCCATGCTTCATTCTTTCTTTGTGCGTGGAATTGATCGTACGTATTCTCAAAATGCCAAAACGCAGTGCGGAATATAAAATATCTAAATATAAAGAAAAAATTAAGAGATTAAAGACAAAACATCGAAAGAAGGCTATATCGGATTCTTCGGACTTTGAACAAGGTTCGGGTAAGTAAAATGTATAATGAAGGTACCTGGATATTTTTTATAAAACGATAAAAATATTTTTTAATCAATTAGTATTAAATTTGGTTCTTGCAAGCTTTCGAGGTGACCGTGAGTCGCCCAAAAGCAAAATGTTGATCTTAGAATTAACCGTGAGTTAATCAAGGAGGTCTTTAAACAGAGTTGTCCGTGAGTCAACCAAAAGCAAAATGTTGACCTTAGAATTAACCGTGAGTTAATCAAGAAGGTTTTAATAGAACTACAGAGTTGACCGTGAGTCAACCAGTTCAAAACATTGTTTTCTATATTTGCATCTACCCTGATAGATTTTATTTTATTTTAGGTGCAGAAAACAATGATATGCCTAGATCAATTTTCGAGAATACCTTAAATCCGTCAAATGACGAGGATAACGTTATTGTCGTTGAGAGGGGGGCGAGCCCTTCGCCTTCCAATGAGTTGCCAGAAAGTGATCCAATATCAGGCGTGGTTCCGTTGCAGCCTGAGATATTAATGGCCTTGGGAGACTTGCTCCCTGAAAGAGTAATTTATGGCCCAAACATACACACAGATTTAGCCCAGAGGTGGACTCCTATACTTCGCAAAGGCTTGACAGATAAGGATCAAAAAGATAAATTAATCAATGAATACGCAATCCCAGAAAATTGTAAGCTGTTTCGGGCCCCTCAACTGAATCCGGAGATAGCAGCAGCGGTCTCTGAGTTTGCCCGTGCGCGTGATAAAAAAATTGAAACTTTTCAACAACAGCTGGGGATTGGGCTAACAGCCATTAACAGGGCAACTTCCATATTACTCGAGTCGGATGACAAAGTGCGGGCAATAAAATGCCTATCAGACGCTACTAGAATCCTATCAGACCTCCACGCCTTGGACACTCAGACTAGATCCAAATCTTTGTTGCAAGGTCTAGATAAGTCTTTCCTTAATCTTATACAAGATTGTGAACGAGATGAAATGCTTTTTGGTACCAATCTGCCTGAAAAAATTAAAGCCTCTAAGGCTATTGAGAAGCAGGGCTCTCAGATTAAAAAACCAGAGAATAAAAATAACCCTGGCTATACTATTTCTCGTTCTTCCAAATCACAGGGAAACTGGATAGGCACTTCTCGCTCAACGAACAGGGGGGGGCGAGGAGGAGCCAAAAGGACTCCCTATGTGAACCAGAAATTTCAGCCACCCAACAACCCCAATCCGAACAGGAATTGGATCAGGCCTCCACGTGCAGGCCCACGGACATAGAGGTACACGCCGGTAGATTGAAATATTTTTATAACTGTTGGTGTAAAATAACCAATAATAAAACCGTTTTATCGTGGATTCGAGATGGCTTACAAATACCGTTTATTAAAAAAGTTAAAAGTGTACGTCAAACCTCCCGTGTGTTGAAAGTTAAAGAAAAAAAGGATATATCTAAATCCATCGATAAATTACTCAAGCTGGTGGCGGTTAGTATTTGTGAACCATCTCGTAATCAATATATATCTGATATATTTTTGACACCTAAACCTAATGGGGACAGTAGATTTATTTTAAATCTAAAATCGCTGAATAAATTTGTTGAGAAAATTCATTTTAAAATGGAGGATTATAGGACAGTTTTACAATTAATATCTGAGGGTTGCTACATGGCTACTATAGATTTAAAAGAATCTTATTTATTGGTCCCGATTAGGCCTGACCATAAAAAATTTTTAAGGTTTCAGTTAGAGGACGAAAATTCACAGTTAATCACGTATGAGTTTAACGCAATGCCTTATGGCCTTTCAGTAGCTCCTCGCATATTTACTAAAATTATGAAGGTGGTTATAGGTAATTTACGAAATAAAGGGTATAGATCAGTTGTGTATCTTGATGATATACTCTGTATTGCATCTTCGTTTGAAGAATGTCAAAAAAACGTGTATGCAACCAGGCAGTTGTTAGAATGTCTCGGTTTTGTTATTAACTATAAAAAGAGTAATTTAGTTCCCACCACATCCTGCCGATATTTAGGTTTTATATTTAACTCTATAAATATGTCTATTAGCCTACCTACAGAAAAACGAAATTATATTTTTAATATTATAAAAAAATATGTAACTCTGCCTTATTGCTCCATTAAAGAATTTGCACATTTAATTGGAATTTTAATAGCAGCTTGTCCAGCAATCTGTTACAGCTGGAAATATACAAAGCTTTTAGAAAGAGAAAAGCACCTTGTTTTGATTAAAAATAATTATAATTATAATGCGAAATTTAAACCGTCAGCTAATATATTACCTGATTTACATTGGTGGTATAATCATATTTTAATTTACAAAAATAAAATCGCGAATCCTATTTTCTGTATTGAAATATTCACTGACGCTTCAAGACAAGGCTGGGGTTCCTTTTGTAACAATGTCCGATGTGGTGGTAGGTGGAGAAGTGAGGAACTTCAATTTCACATTAATTATTTAGAGCTTAAGGCAGCATTCTTAGGAATAAAATTTTTCGCTAAAAATATGTCAGATTGTGCAATTTTATTACGTTGTGATAATACTACTGCAATAAGTTATATCAATCGGATGGGTGGAATTCAATACCCCCATTTGAATGATATAACTAGAGAAATATGGCAATGGTGCGAGAACCGAAGGATCTGGCTATACGCTTCTTACATAAATACTAAAGATAACATTGAAGCAGATCAAGAATCGCGTAATAAAAACTTAGATACGGAGTTAGAAATATCAAACAAGACATTCCAACACATCATAAGTGTTCTAGGAAAACCTCAAATTGATCTCTTCGCTTCTCGCGCCAATGCAAAGTGTAAAAGATACGTTTCTTGGCGACAAGACCCGGAATCCGTCACAGTCGATGCTTTTACAATAAGCTGGAGAGAATTTTATTTTTATGCTTTTCCTCCTTTTACTTTAATATTAAAATGCCTAAAAAAGATAAAAACTGATAAGGCTGAAGGTATATTAGTATTTCCATACTGGCCTTCCCAACCATGGTTTCCGGTGTTGAAGAGTATGTGCAACTCCGAAATTATTTATTTTAACGCCGATAAACACATCTTAAACTTCTCTTTCAGGAGAAGACAACAGTTCAAATTTACCCTGGCTGCCGCGAGGCTCTCTGGAAAACTTTTATAGTTAAAGGAGTCCCTGAAGAAGCACTCCATATAATGTTATCATCCCTAGCACAAAATACTTTACAACAGTACAATAGCACATACAAATTGTGGTGAAATTTTTGCATTAACTTAAATTTAAATCCTTATAATCCTTCTGATTCCATTATTTTATCGTTTTTAACTGATCTATTCGATAAGGGGGCAGCGTACGGTTCTCTGTGCTCTCATAGAGCGGCCTTGGGTCTATTACTTAATCGAGATTTTAACACGAATTGTTTAGTTACAAGGTTTTTTAAGGGTATTTATAAATTGAGACCGTCTGTACCCAAATATATATCTACATGGGATCCTCAGATAGTTTTAAATCATATAGCTAATTGGAAACCACACACTGATTTAAGTCTGGAAAGATTGACCAAAAAAGTTACAATCTTATTAGCATTATGTACTGCACACAGAGCTCAAACTCTGTCTTTGATTAAAATTGAAAATATTAATATTAATAGCACCGATATTAAAATAATAATTTCGGATGTTATCAAAACATCGGCAGCCGGTCGAGAACAGCCAGTGCTGTCTCTTCCCTACTTTGTAGAAAATAGGGACGTATGTCCAGCAACAGCTCTCGCAGATTACATACGACTAACAAAACCTCTCAGAACCAGTGACATAAATAGGTTGCTATTGACGTGGCGTGCTCCACACCGAGCGGCAACAAGCCAGACAATATCGCGGTGGGTAAAGCAGGTTCTGGCCGAGTGCGGCGTGGATGTGGCGACGTTCAGCGCGCACAGCGCGAGGCACGCCGCCACGTCTGCCGCACACCGTGCGGGTGTCTCACTCGATGTTATTCGAAAAACCGCCGGCTGGACGCCAGCTAGTCAATCTTTTGCCAGATTCTATAATCGACAAATTGTGGACAACAACCAATTTGCGAGAGCTGTATGCTCACAGACTAATTCAGTTATTGCTACAGATGTCTGATTATTTTGGTGTATTTTGCTATAAATATTTGTTATATTTACATAAATAGTATGTTAAATATTATGTTAATCGCTAACGATTATTTTGTATAAACTCGTTAAAAATAAATGTGATAAGTTATAAAAAGCTTTTATTACTAAAACATCACGATTAAATAGGCAAAACATAACTCTGAACATTACATGTTAATATATTATATATCTTCGAATAAAGAGACGAAATAATAATACTTGATCAAACGAACTTCTATGTGAAGTTCGATCAGTATTATATGAGTCTCTTTATTCGAAGATATACTAAGTTCCCACCCAACCCATCCCTGGGTTTTGCCTATAAAACAGCCTAACTCTGAAGAATGAAGCATGGCGCACTGCAGGCAATGTTACCAGTAATTTAAATCGATTTATTAATCGATATTAAAAAAAAAAAAAAACATCTTAACGTGCGATTAATAGTCGAACAAGGAAAGGACTACATGTTAATATATTATATATCTTCGAATAAAGAGACTCATATAATACTGATCGAACTTCACATAGAAGTTCGTTTGATCAAGTATTATGAGTTGTTCTTTTTAATATAATTGTAATTTGACGGAGTTTATTACGTTAGTAAATTAATAAAAAGTTAGTCTAGTATAACTTAAGATAGTAATTAAATAAACTAATTCTTAAACTATATAATTTGATCTAAGAAGTTCTTACACCTACGAACTTTTGTTTGAGATGTTTCTTGTTTATGTTAGTGTCTAAGCTCGTGTAGTTTCAAAGTCTAAGTCAAGTAAAATAGGACATGTGATTTTAATTCTTCATAATATTTTACCTGCATGATATTTTGAATTCAGACTATGTTTAGTAAATAAAATGAAAAACAAATTTTTATAAAAAGCATACTTACTCCTTATTTTTTAAATAATCTTAGAGATTATAATGAAACAACTTTTACGGATTTTATCGCGGTTTATTTAGTTTTTTACAATCCCGACGTTTCGGACACTTTACAGCGACCATGGTCACGGGAGGACTGAGGTGTCAGATGTCCTACTGTTACAAAAGTTATTCGAAACTACCCTATGATACAACAATATTTTTATTTAGTCCTATCTATGCAAAAGGTGCTAACTGAGTCTTTAGTCTGTGACATATTATTATGCTTGGATTTAGATTTTATTATTTTTATTATGGGATCCCAAGCAGATGGTAGTGGCCAGCCATCTTCTCTATTGAAATTAGGATGTTTTTTAATTTCAATAGCCTCGCGAATCATCCTTGGTTGGAATCGGTGTTCTTTTGCGAGGACCTGTGGTTTATCAAATCTGATATAATGGCGGGCATTATCTAGGCTATGTTCACAGATTGCTGACTTAGTATAGCGACGGTGTTTTATGTCAGCTATATGTTCTTTAACTTTAACTTTTTTAATGGTCGCTGTAAAGTGTCCGAAACGTCGGGATTGTAAAAAACTAAATAAACCGCGATAAAATCCGTAAAAGTTGTTTCATTATAATGAGTGAAATTCGCGTAAACATAAGAAAACAATCTTAGAGATTTTATTAAAAATGGGTTCATTATATTTTTTGAATAAAATTAATGTTTTCTCGTATAATGAATAGCGTATTAGCTTTAGATTTTTTTTATTTATAGCTTTACATTTTTTATTTATAACTAGCTGTTGCACCAAGCTTCGCCTGCGTCAACTAATATTTATATACCCAACAGTGGGCGTCGATTGGCTGACATGATGATGATGATGTTCACCGGGGATAGTGTAGCCTCTCAACAGTGAAAGAATTTTTCATATCGGGCAAGTAGTTTCGGAGCCTATTCGATACAAACAAACAATCAAATCTTTCCTCCTTATAATATTACTAGCTGTTGCCCGCGGCTTCGCCCGCGTAAGCAAAGAAAAGATCCTTTTTTTAATGTATCCTATGCTACTTTTACTACCTCCGAGAATATGTGTACAAAGTTTTATGATGATCAGTTAAATAATTTTCGCTTGATAGCGTAACAAATATCCCTTCTTTCACATTTATAATACATATTAATAGCATTTACCCGCGACTTCGTCCGCGTGGGATAGTTACTTTTGGCAATATTTTTTAATTTTTTTTAGGGTATATATCATTGCAAATTACACATACAAACTGCTGTGGTGGTGGTGATTGTAAATAGTTTATTTTAATACATTTTTATAAACTACGTTTATTGTTTTTCCATTCTTTGCTAAAACATAAAGATTTTGCGGGCTTGATACTCGTGAGCACGCCACATAGAGTTGCCCATGGGAAAAACAATTTTTTTCTAAATGTACACCTGCAACTTTAAGCGTCTGTCCTTGGGCTTTGTTTATTGTCATTGCAAATGCTGCTTTTAGGGGAAACTGCACTCTTTTGAATTGAAATGGCAAATCTGTCGGAATTATTGGAATACGGGGAATTAAAACATTTTCTCCTTTTGCCATTCCAGTCATGATTATTACTTTTATGATGTTACGTCCCAGATGAGTAATTTGTAGACGTGTACCATTACATAGCCTTGGTGCGTCAAGATTTCTCATTAACAGTACTGGAACACCGACTTTTAGCCTCAACTTATGGGAAGGCACGCCCGATAATTCTAAAGAGTTGAGAAACTCTATAGGATACGATGTCCCTTGTACAGTGTCGATGACATTGTCGACTGAGAGGTACTCGACAACATCTCCATCCACGTCTGACATAATTTGGTTATTTATCTGGCCTACTGTTTCATTTGTCGGCGCCAAAATTGCCCTTTCACACAACCAGTCCCGATTGGCCATATTTATTTGTAAATCAGGATAGACATTATTTTTTAAATCATCTGTGTTATCGACAACTTGACAGAATTCACGTCTTAATGAAATCATGCCGTTACAGTCCGTTGGCATACAATCTTCTCCGATTTTTAGAAGAGCAGTCGCATATTCCCCTGCTTGAGAATCATTGTGCAGTTGTACTCGCATATTTGTAGTCAGACAAAACTTTTTAACGTGTACCCATAATACAGACGCTTTCAAACAGGCACTTATTTCATCGGCCGGTGTTCCCCTAGTGATGACCGGCAGGGTCTGTCTGAAGTCACCAGCTAAAAGTACCACCATCCGCCCCATGATATCTTGGTTACTTTTGATGTCTTTCATTGTGCGATCTAGTGCTTCGATTGCTCTTTTGTGGGTCATCGTACATTCATCCCAAACCAACAGCTTACACTGCTGCAACATTCTTCCGCGCTCGCTGCTTTTGCTAATGTTACAAACAGGCATTTCCTCATGAGCTAAGTTCAATGGGAGTTTAAGAACTGAGTGCGCTGTTCGCCCCCCACTAAGTAGCGTAGCAGCTATTCCAGAGGAAGCTACTGCAACAGCGACTTTTTTATCTTTTCGGATTTGAGCTAATAGTAAGTTTAAAAGAAAGGTTTTGCCAGTGCCTCCTGGAGCATCCAAAAAGAACAAACCACCTTCGCCACTGACCACTTTTTGAATAACTGTGTCAAAGACTAATCTTTGTTCTGGATTCAAAAGTGGAAGGGCCTCCGTTATTTGTCGCCTTAAAGAAACAGTATCGTAATCTAGTTCTCGCATTAAATCACTACTAACTTCCCCAATTCTTTGTGGTCTGCTCATTCCAAAATCAGATAAATCTTTTCCAGTGATAGTTAACACTTGGTCTTCAACTTTCATTAGCGCGTCATTGTAAATTAAATCATTGCATGAAGCATTCGGATTCTGTTCTTGTAATCTGTGTAAAATATCATCCGCCATATCATTTTTATACTTTTCCCACAATTGTTGAGGGTTGGAAAGTCCACATGTTGCTATTAATATAGCGAAAAGCTCTCTCATCTTGGGCGCAGATCTACATTGTGCAGCCTCTTCAAGAGTTATATTCCACTGATTGTCATTCTCTAATAACCCTCTTGCCTCACATGTCTCTCGAAAGGTCAAAAATTCCTGATTATTGAGCTTTTTGAGATCTGTGAAAGAGGTTGGCCCACGCACATGGTGTAAAAGCATTCTCAGACAAAAACACTCCATATTACTTACATGGACCGTGTAAACTCTACCTAAGGCATCTCCAGATTTGACACCGGGCCAATTTTGAATAGGTGTTCCTTGAATTCGGCGTTTCCATTCTCTTCTTGTTGTGTTCCAAGTGTAATATCTCGGTACCTCAACATAGAGAAGCGTTCTTGCAAATTCGTCTCTTGCACAGAGATCAAAAAATGCGGTGAGTGTCGTTTTTGGCGGAGAAGATAGTCTCTCTCGCAAATTTATTTCATTAAAATAGACACGTTCACCATTTTCTAGGTGCACATTTAGATGTATGACGGTTGGGTGCCTTTCGTGTAACGGGAACCCTAAGAGCCGCCACACAGCTTCATTGCTGCTGACATAACGACCAGACTGATATATTTGTACTTCATCTACGGGAATCGCGACCTCTGTGTTTCTTAAATTAAAAATAGCTTGGTCGCTACCTTTATTAATATATTTGCAAATATATTTGATAGCGCGTACTGAGCTGCAAGCCTCGACATTTATATGGGCGTTAAACATTTTTAACAGAATCGGCGAATAAGGGACCACCCAACTATTATCTATAGCAATGTACCTACTATTTCGGAGTTTTACAGATGCCGTTTGACCACCGTTTGCTGGCGCTCTTCTACGATACAGTGGATATCCATTATCATTGTGGACAGTATCTTTAATGAGGTTGCGAGGATATTTCTTAAGGCATTTCCCATCCTTCATGCAAGGGCTTTGGGGATTTATAGGACCGCATGGACCATGTATCATATTTTTAACAATAATTTCGTAGAGTGTCTTGTCAATATTTGGATCCGGTATTTCAGCGCTGATGATTTTATCTATTTGATCGGGTCGTATCTTGTCTTTCAACCACACTAAAATATGCACGTGTGGTAGGCCGCGTTTTTGCCATTCTATCGAATACATGAAGCACAATACTTCTCCAAATATTTTTCCTTTGGTAATAATTGTGATTAGCTTTTTAACTTTTAATCTAAAAACTCTCGCAACTATATCATGTCTATCTATCGCGCCTTGTCCCGGCAGCAACTCATCAACTATTTCAGGCCAACTTGGGTTGCATGTGAAAGTAATAAATAAATCAGGGCGACCATATGTACGTACATAAGCGAACGCATCCTGTGTATATTCGTGTAAATACCGGGGGCTATTTACAAATGAAGACGGTAAAATAACCATTTTACCTAAATTATTAGGATTAACATTACCATCATTTCCTACAGCATCTTGAAGATGGATGTAGTTCTCCGCTCTTAGTTTGTTTTGATTCAACGATATGTATCGTAATCGTTCGCTTTCAACTTTTACGTACATGTCAACATAGAACTGATTGGCTAGTTGTCTGCATCTTGATATTATATTAAAATTATTGTCTCGAATCATGATACGATAGGCATAAAAATCCATGCACGTTACTTTTTTATTGGGTAAGGGCAAGCCTGTTACAATATTAACTTGGGGTATTTGAAAGTGGTATCCTTCTTGCCCTTTGCTAAATATTAACGGATATTGTAACGCGTCGTTAAATTTGTGTGTGTCTGGTACCCTGGTTAATGTGTTATTACGGGCGTGTAAAATAATATCACGGGAAGTAAACTGTTCGCCAGAGACAACGGCTGCGACTTCGTTGATTAATGGTGCATTATACCGTCTTTCATGTTCCCCATTTGGCGCACGGT
This sequence comes from Lycaena phlaeas, assembly GCA_905333005.2. NCBI lineage: Eukaryota > Metazoa > Arthropoda > Insecta > Lepidoptera > Lycaenidae > Lycaena > Lycaena phlaeas. The sequence goes on along the minus strand of HG995180.1, from coordinate 7,723,690 downwards.
CAGGGTGCATAACCAACTTATAATTTTCCCCCGGCATTCTTTCTAATGCTGTTTTGAAAGTGTTGATGAGGCTGTTATGATCGTGCAACATTCTTTGAATTTTTAAAACGGTATCTCTTTCAATTCCCTCAATATTTTGACACCTGCGGTCAACTTCACTATTTTCGTCACCCATGAAGTAAATCTGCAAAAATTTTGGCTGATCATTTGTAGGAAGTAAAGAGCCAATCCTATGATAAATCTGACCTTGGATCGTAAACGTAGTTGAAAATCCAGGCATAACAACCTCATTATCTACTCCAAATGACGTCATTTGAAAACAACAATTATATTTTCTTATACTTTTTAAAAAACGCCGTGATTCATAGCTATCATACAAAAATAAGGATTTTAGGGGTTCCTCTGGCTCATCAAGTGATGGAAGTGAAACTTTACCACCAGAACAACACATTCCCGGAGTTTCCTCTTTCCATTTTAGTGCTTCACAATGTGTACATTTTTTATTCATCCGTCCTATGAGAACTAATCGATGATTAATATAATCGATCAAATGGTCATAATCAAAAGCAGCATCTTTAAATGCCTCCCATGTAATACGTGTAAATGCACTTCTTCTTTGTGACTGCCGTTCAGCATTTAAAACACGTCGTCTTTGTGATTCTTCGTGGGATTCTGTAGCAATAAGTGAAGCATGACGCTCAGCATCTAAAAGCCGACGTGTCCGAGTTTGCTCTAATGTTTCAGCAGCCCTTTGAAATACGTGACGCTCGGCATCTAATCGTTGTCGTGCTTGACTTTGCTCCAAGGTCTCAGCGGCTCTTTGAGCTCTGTGGCGTTCGGCATCTAAAATTTGACGGGCCTGAGTCTCCTCTAATGTCTCCGCGACTCTAAGAGAAGCGTGACGTTCGGCATCTAAAAGCTGACGCGCATGCCTTTGCTCTTCAGTCTCCGCAGCTCTAAGATCTGCGTGACGTTCGGCATCTAAAAGTTGACGCGCTTGCCTTTGCTCTTCAGTCTCAGCAGCTCTAAGATCTGCGTGACGTTCGGCATCTAAAAGCCGACGCGCTTGACTTTGCCCTTCAGTCTCAGCAGCTCTAAGATCTGCGTGACGTTCGGCATCTAAAAGCCGACGCGCTTGACTTTGCCCTTCAGTCTCAGCAGCTCTAAGATCTGCGTGACGTTCGGCATCTAAAAGCCGACGCGCTTGACTTTGCCCTTCAGTCTCAGCAGCTCTAAGATCTGCGTGACGTTCGGCATCTAAAAGCCGACGCGCTTGACTTTGCCCTTCAGTTTCAGTAGCTCTTTGAACTGCGTGACGCTCAGCATCTAAAGCCAAACGGGTTTGAGTCTGCTCTTCAGACTCTTGGCTTCTAGCAACTTTCGCTGCGCGAGCTCTGCTAGAACTACGCGCTAGATTAGACTTGCGTTTTCTAGGCATATTAGAATAAAAAGAAATACAAAAAAAAATCTTCTACCTGACCTAAACGAATCAAAACTGTGCCCACTTAAATTCAAAAACTACCTTTATTGAACCAAATGAATAAAACCGCTTTAACTATTTACACTATATTTTACTTATGAACGTAAATAAAGCAAAAATTATAAAACTACGGATTACGAAAATAACTTATTCACACTAATTTATTTATAAACGAAAATAAAGTTGAAAAAATAATAAATACCACGTATTATGAAAATATGTATATACCTACTATAAATTTAGCGAACAAAATTAACAAAACCAACGGTTTTTATTTACAGTATTTTACATAATATTATGAAAAAAATTAAAATAAAAAACACGTCGAAATCTAGTTACTTTATTTGAATTGGCTAATGGCGTAATGATATCTGATTCAATTCGAAAATAAATTACTTCTGACGAATGAATAATAAAACAAAGTACCCAAGGAAAGCAAAAATGTAGTTTATTACCTGCAAAAACGGAAATATTTTTTTATGAAGAACATTAACTTAAAGCAAAATTAACTAATCGAAATCGATGCAGCGGAAAATTTTCAATATTCGCATACGTCCGACACAGTCGTCTGCCCTCACGTGTCTGCCCGTTCGGGTATCCACACTTCGCGACATTTCCTCCACTACGCCGCGCACGGCGCCGCGCATCATTCATTGTGTATGGCGCTTTGTCGATGTGCTTGCTCGCACGACGTGTATGCATTAAGACGGTATTTTTACTAATAATATACATGTTTCCGATGAATATGCGTAAGCCCCAAGCCTTTTTTCGCGATTAAAGGTAGCCTATATCCTTTCCCAAACTCTAGTCTATCTCTGTACTAAATTTCATCAAAATCGGTTCAGTGGTTTAGGCGTGAAAGCGTAACAGACAGACAGACAGACAGAGTTACTTTCGCATAATATTAGTAAGGATTGTATGTTTTGTATTTATTATGGGAAATTCCTCGGAGCTACATTCCCATAGGACTGAGTAACAAAGTGTCAGAAATCAATAGATTCTGTATTTTACGACAGACATAGTCGTATGGCTTCTGGTCTTAGCTGGTTCCAACAGGAACAAATTTAAAAAAAAACGGAGGGAAAAATATGTCATCCAATAATGAAATCCGTAAAAAGTAGTCAATTGAATTACAAATAATAATTGGTTTTGTTTGGTGGCTTTTATCAAACCCTAAAATATATTGGTAAAATGTAAAGAAATAAAATAATTGTTTTTCTTCACATGACATTTCTAGATGCTTCAAAAATATTAAATAATATTTCGCCATTGTCCTTTCCATACAAACTTTCATCCCCTATTTAAACCCCCCTAAGCTTTTTTTTCGCAACAAAAAGTAGCCTATGTCCTTTCCCAAGCTCTAATCTATCTCTGTTCCAAGTTTCATCAAAATCGGTTCAGTGGTTTAGTCGTGAAAGCGTAACAGACAGACAGACAGACAGAAAGACAGACAGACAGAGTTACTTTCGCATTTATAATATTAGATATTAAATAATATTTCGCCATTGTCCTTTCCATACAAACTTTCATCCCCTATTTAAACCCCCCTAAGCTTTTTTTTCGCAACAAAAAGTAGCCTATGTCCTTTCCCAAGCTCTAATCTATCTCTGTTCCAAGTTTCATCAAAATCGGTTCAGTGGTTTAGTCGTGAAAGCGTAACAGACAGACAGACAGACAGAAAGACAGACAGACAGAGTTACTTTCGCATTTATAATATTAGTAAGGATAGTATAGACTAGTTACCGGTCGATCCTTAGCGCTCCCTCTGTGTATAGTTTATACTCTTTACTATAGACCAGTGATTCCCAAAGTGGTCCAGGTGGACCCCCAGGGGTCCACGGAAGAGTCGAATGGGGTCCACGATGAGCGTGACAAAAAATGGGGGTTCACAATCATAAGCCGGGAGTCCATGAAAATTGAGAAAATTTTTTTGGTTTTCATAGTGAAGAACCAATGAGCCATTCAACCAAGAAGAACTTTACTATATATATAAATATATACTACTTTTAATAATGAAATATCATTAAACGGGCAAAAAAAGGCCAGCAAGGGGTCCACCTGATGCAGGAAAAGTTTGAAAGGGATCCATGAAGCAAAAGAGTTTGGGAAACACTGCTCTAGAATAACGCAAAAAGCGCTAAGAATCGCGAAGTTGATACTAGTCGAGAAAAAGGTTTCATTTAAAGAGCTAAATGTCAATTTCCTCATTTTATACAAGTTGAGTTGACCTTGTTCGACCTCTCATTACTTGATATCGGCTTAGACCCCAATTAATTGTAACCAGTCAACCTGGCATCCTGCAATACCTGTAATTTGTGGAGCCATATATCTCTTGCTTCATTGTTAAATACATGTTGTATTGCAGCCATTGTATTAAATAGTGTCAATTTCTATCTTTAGATTGAAATTACGTAATACATATGTTACACGTCTTTTTGTATTATAAATTTTATTCGTATTATATTACAATTAATTAAAGAATATATTATGGCAGGTCCGCGTTGGATGCGAGTGGCAAGGGCTGATGATGATGAAAGGATATATTAACTAAAAGATGATAATGATCATCAGCATTTATCCGTCTACTGCTGAACATAGGCCTCCCTCAATAAACGCCAAGACGACCGATTCCAGGCCACTTAATTTACTTAAGATATTAATTGTTAATCTATATAGGTAGACAATTTCTAGAGGTAACTGACAGCTAATAAAGCGACGTTGACATATTTCAATTAATAGATTTATTACTAAAACCCTTTGGTTATAATTTAGCAAAGTTATTGAAAGAGGAAATGTAATTATAATTATTGATGTTGTAGGTTATTAATTACTAGCTGTTGCCCGCAGCTTCGCCTGCGTTAACTAAGATTTACAACGGGATCTTAGTACGCGAAATAACATTTTTTACACCTTGTGTCCGAAAAACCAAAACATCTTACGGAACCCTATTTTTTATCAGAATAAAATTTAGCCTATGTTACTCGTGGATAATGTAGCTTTCGAATGGTGAAAGAATTTTTGAAATCGGTCCAGTACATTTTAAGCCTATTCATTACAAACATACAAAAATAGGTACTTACAAATCTTTCCTCTTTATAATATTAGTGTAGATTATTAATTAATAAGTTCAGACTAGCGAGTAACGAGGGGTCGTTTGGCCAGTATTATTAACAGAAGTAATTTATTCCCCCTTGGAGAGATTTGACGTCTTAGGTCTCTAGGTACCATCGCGTGGCATTTCTGCCAATTTGCCATATACAATAAACATAAAAAAATCTGTTGTAAATATCTGTTGTAAATTGAGCTATATTATATTTCATATTTTAATATAGTAATCTATATATGACATTAACCAGGTGGGAAGACTCCGGGCAGCCACTCGCATCCGAGACGGGCCCGGTCCGTGTTGGATGCGAGTGGCATGGGATCGGTTGTCTTGGCGTTCATAGGTAGAGGCCTATGTTCAGTAGTGGACGGGTTATGGCTGATGATGATATATTATGACATGGGTTGTATATTAGTACATAAAAAGAAATGTGGTCTCGTGGGACACCAGGTAGGAATGAAGTTCCTTCGGCTAAAAAGAAAGGTATTATACACTACTCGCCTGTGTATGCGACTGTCGCGCCTGCGCACGTCTCATTTAACGCTTTTATTCCACGCACTTTTTCTTACGGTTTTACTATCACATTTTTTTCAGTTCGGTCGCGCAGCAAAATCCCTATCCCCTCCAAGCCTGCCGTAAGGAACTTCGTCCCAATATAAAATAAAGCTCTGTATAACGTACATTACATTTAAATCCAAGTACATTCTAATTAAATATGTTTTAAGTGTTCTACTGTTTGCCAACCCCTATGATGTGCTACTAAGGGGAAGTCCCAAGCCCAGCAGTGGGCATAAGTGTCCCGTAAGCTTACACCATTTATTATTCCATTATGCATTTGAGCTCTAACAAAACAGGAATTCAAAAGTGATTTATACGTATACTTTCAGGAAGTGCAATGTGTAGAATTTACCTTACTCTGGGGTATAGTACAATTTAGAGATAAACATGTGATAAGCGTAGAATAATGTTAGCGTCGCCCCTACAGTATGTTACAGTCACACAGTTTGTTCCGAACTGTAATTATATTTTAACTGGTTCATAAAGGATGTCTGTTTATGAAGTTTTCGTTTAATGAGTATTTAATTTACATTTTATGTGCACTTTTATTTTTATTACGGTTGATGTATGATCTCTTTTGGAACGAAGTTCCTTACGGCAGGCTTGGAGGGGATAGGGATTTTGCTGCGCGACCGAACTGAAAAAAATGTGATAGTAAAACCGTAAGAAAAAGTGCGTGGAATAAAAGCGTTAAATGAGACGTGCGCAGGCGCGACAGTCGCATACACAAGCGAGTAGTGTATAATACCTTTCTTTTTAGCCGAAGGAACTTCGTTCCTACCTGGTGTTACACGACACCACATTATATATTTATTTTTGAAGTAACTAATTAAAATAAGAAGTTGCTTAACCCCCATACGCACGAGTGCTTTTTTAACAAGCGTTAAAAAACAGTATGAATGAGACATAATATGAACACCCATGTATCTGTTCACACGAAGGCGTTTTTAAAACGCAACGCTTTTTAGTGAGCATTGCTGGATTTTCGACCTTGTGTGTTTGACGTTAAATCGAATTTAGCATGCCAAACTCGCAACTCAAGTCGACGTCGGGTTTTATCGCGACGGTTTTTAAGCGGGGCTTCTCTCGATACAATTATTGAAACAACTATTACGGATTTCATCACGGTCAGGAGTCCTCCCGTGATGATAGTTGCTGTAAAGTATCCGAAACGTCTAGCACAGGGTTTCTTAAAGTGTGGTCCACGGACCCCTTGGGGGTCCGTAGCTTGTGTTTCAGGGGTCCGCAGTACCTAGGTCAATATCTAAGCGTCGCACCCGATTGAACGCTGCAGATGACATGTACCTTGCGTTGTCAAAGACAATTCCACAATTTAATCTTCTTATTGAGACCAAACAGCAGCACCCCATTAAATTAGATAAGTTTAGTAGTAATTGTACTAAAAATACGAATAAAAGTATTTTTATAAATATAAATAAGGCAAATTTTTTAATTACGAAAATAATTTTTGAGAGGGGTCCGTGGAATTGTTTCAATTGTGAAAGGGGTCCGTGACTTCAAAAAGTTTAAGAAACCCTGATCTAGCATGTAAAAAAACACAATGAAGAGTAGTTAAATAGTTGTTTGACTAAAAATCCCTCCCTCTCAAACGTGACATCAATTATTTCAATCAATTTGTCTTAGTTATCATACGAGACTAAATTTACATTAAATACCATTTCATAAATTCCTTTTTAATCGACTGCGTATAGGCGGATTTACTGTTTTTTTCAACTTTTAGAAACATAGACATAAGAAAGAATTAAATGACAGCCTAATCTAATTTAGTACAATAATTAATTCTAAAAACAAAAAAACAATTAATATTTTACGCAACCAATGTAAACTTAATTATTGTACTAAAATTTGTGTAAGATTTTTAATATGAGAACTTTAAGTTTTTTAAATTAGATATTATAGACTTTTTATTTGATATAATATATTTTACACTAAAGCTATATTAGTCAGATATCAAAAAAAAAATACGCTTATACAGTGGGTCTGGTATATTAAACATAAAATTTAACAAAACGTTCACATAAATAACACCTCAGCGCGGAGCAAGGAATATGTCTGAGACAGTTACATATACAAGACATTGATCATACACGGCGTTTACCAATAACCATACTCAATATATCTATCAATAAGTAAGTAAAAAGTATAAGCGACCCTTACACAGAAGGAGACTTCAGACAAGGAGGGAATTATGAGGCCATGGTTTTTATAGGCACTATGGAATCTTTTTTTAGTCTAGTTTAGAGTTTTTAAATAATTAAATAACTTTTTACGGATTGTATCGCGTATTTAACCGTATCCCGTTATGGTAAGAATACGTATTCAAAATGTGAGGAATGCAAAAGTTATAATAAATCGCTATGAATAATTTTCGAATAGCCAATACCTGATGATGACTTTGTTGAAGTGTAATCCTTATCCTTACTAATATTATAAATGCGAAAGTAACTCTGTCTGTAAGAAATCAATAACCATTAATAATTGTTCCACTGTTTTCAGGATTTTTACATATATGGGCATGAAATAGGAGATGAAAGTTCACAGGGAAGTTAAAAAAAATCTGTCTTTGTTTACTATACATACGTACGGAACTGCGCAACTCCGATTATAACGCGAGCGAAGCCGTGGGTAACAGCTAGTAATATATAAAATAAATAGTGGAAAATCAAGGACCGATAGTACATTCAATCAATTATAATTTTCTAATGTTTACGCGATATTTTATTCTTTATACTGAAATAACTTTTATGCATTTTATCGCGGTTTAATAAGATTTTTCGGATAGTTCAAAATAACCATGGTTAAGGAAGGACTGAGATCCCCACCATGGTTCAAGCCTTGTCGGGGCGGTGGGGCTCAGTAGCCCAGAGAGAGCCCAACATCTTGGACAAAGCGAATTGAGCCGAGAGGTCTCTTTGTACCCCTCTTATAAGAAGAGGGGGCAAAAAGGCAAAGGGTAAGGGGCGAGGACGGGAACCTCGCCTCATTGTACTGTCCCAACGTTGGGAGGGGTTGTTTACCAAAGGCGGCATCAGCTGTTGATGCGTTGAAGCTGGCATTCACTGCTGGACATATTCCTCCACGAACGTCTTCCTACCTGGTTAATCGACCAACATCTTTACCCTTGCCATATTTTTTTAAGATTAGTAGAACTATTTATGTAAGATACAATAACGGTATCTGTAGTATACTCGGTAAACATCACCGATACCACAATTACACGGGCTCGACAACACGCGATACTTGTTGGTCGCAGGCGCACGTCCGCTCTCGCCCATGGCTCTCACTGTAGTGACGTGCGTCCCACCCGTACCGAGCGCCCGAGATCGTGACTATTTATGTAGTTATACACTAACTACAAACACTACAGTATCTATGCAAAAAGAATCATCCAACAAAGCACTTATCTACAGATAAAATAGCAGACTAATTCATTCATTAAGCAATTTCAGTATACCCTAGACAAATTACCCGGGGAAATTACATAAACCTGGTTTATTACCGTAATTACTAACATTTTTGTGTAATTACAATCCTAATGATAGCATGACATGTGATAACTAATAACTTATTGGGTTATATTGTCACGTTATAACGGATGGCGGTAATAACTCCATGCCAGTATTGAATATAATCGTTGAAGCTTGGGAGATGTTATGGATTCCTTTTGTCTTGTTATTTGCCATCATTAATCTTTCTTGTTGGCTGCCTCATGAGATATAATTTTATCGTGAAATAAAAGATTACGTCTTCTAATGAACGTTAAGACGGCCGTCCCCCCCCCCCCCCTAAACAGGATGGACCTTCGTCTTCCAAATATGGCTTCCTCTCTAATATTTGCATCATTCTAAACATTCGAACTTTAAATATGTATCTATATATGAAATCCCGTCTTTTATTATCAAAAAACATTCTGTATAGGTATTATGGCTTATAAATAACTAAATATTAAGATACCAGATAATGGTATAGCTTGATGTCGAGATTATATAATAATGTGTATATAATAATAATAGCGGCCCCTATGTCCATATATTTTAACACTTATAATAGTGGGTTTACGGTGGGGTTTTAAAATACATTTAACGTATTTACATCCCTTGCCCTTTACGGACACCTTCTAATACCTCGGAGCCTGATAAAGGTTTTGGGGTTCATTATGGGTCGTAAATACTAATATTGTATTGGAAATTTCAAATACATTTAAGGACCTTCTAGGAAAGAGTATATTTTAAAGGCCAGACGCACCTAATACTCGCTTCTGTAAAATTGGACTTCTTACTGGCCACTTAAATGAGGTTGATAAAGGAATGGCTAGAGACAAGAATGCATCATGTGCCCATTTGAACTAAGACCACGCTGATATTTAAAAAAAGGTATTCTAATTTATTCAGAAGGCCGCCCTTTTTTGCATCAACTTTATCAAATTACTATTTTAAACTCAAAAATTAATAATATCATTATTATCATCAGTCTTTATCCGTTCATTGCTGAACATAGGCCTCGCTTAGTGAACGCCGTGACGACCAATCCGTTGCCACTCGCATCCAACACGGAATGGTCTCCGCTCGGAGATCGTCTTCCCACCTGGTTAATGGTCGACCAACACTTCATCTATCCAAGCGTCAATCTTACTGGCCCATCGGCTATCCGTTTTCCACCATATAGAATTTTTTAAATAAAAGTAATTTTCACGATAAACAATTTAGCGTAATAGCCACAGAGAAAATAGTTCTAGGTTTTTGTCTAGATTCTAAATGAGTTTTTTTATTACCTACATACATTGACTTTTCACTTTTACGTGTTTCAAGCGTACAAATTCTTACCTTCGTAATATACACCCCCATTCACAAACAATACTATGTAGTGTCACAGTACTCTCGAACGCATAGGGTCATTCAAAACAATTCATAGTAAAAAAAGTATCAACCCTTATATGTTCCACTGCTCAGCACGGGTCTCCTCCTCGAAATCAGGCGAGGAGGGTAATGGACCATAGTTCATCGATGCGCTGGCCCAATGCGGGTTGGTGAACTTCACATACCTTCAAAGACTTTAGGTTTTCTCTCGATGTTTTCCTTCAGTGAGCGAACGATGGTCTCGTGTTTAGGGTGCACTTAGAAAAACCCATTTCAAGGCACACACGGGGGTCAGGATCGAACCCGGCACCTTTCCTTTCACATAAGAGGCCGAGTCCACCCACCACTGGACCATCGCCACTCTCATAAATTCATAGACAATACTTAAATGAATCCGCCCCTATGCGTCTGTCAAACTCATATAAAACCCAACTATTGATGCCAGGAGCGCATAGATAGAAGCGTTCTTTGCAAAGTATTGTTTCATTATTTACTGCGACACCTCAAAGTATTATTTGTGAACAGGAGATAGATATTTTGATTAGATTTGTTTCGATAACAGAGGTGTCATGATAACCCTTGATGGTCATCAAAACTTAACACAGCTCAGACCCTCGTCACTGTGACAGATTTCGTATTTAAGCTCATAACAGGGTATGTATCTAATGAGTATAATAGGAGAAGTTTATAATTACCACTTAATATAAAGTGGAAATCGTTTATAGCTGAGACAATGTTTGTTAACAACAACAACAACAACAACAAGTTTTATGTTTTTCACAAGCCTGGACGCATATACTCTAGAAATGACCAAAAACCCTTAGATCTTTAATATTATGTCTAGATGGAGTGTCGCCCTACAATCAAAACAAAAAAAAAAAAAACTGGCCAACATTTTCAAACATGTGTTCGTGAATAGTGATACCAGTTACTATAATTATCACATAATCATCCCTTTTAATCTCATTACACTTCAACACAAACCTTCATTATAAATAAAAACAATAATGCGTAGCAATTCATGCGTATTCGATGACAGCGAGACTGATACAAAACACGGAGAAAGCATTTAGAGGCCAACAGTTGGACGCTATTTTTTTGGACGTTTTTTCCGCGCGACACTCTATCTAAACATATTATTGATCTAAGCAAAAACCTGGCTGGCCTTGGCTATCAAATGTATTCAAAAAGTAACATGTCTTACTTTATTTTATAGATAATATTAACAGTTATTATAAAAATCATGCTTGGTATTCAAGCTTTTGCAAATTATAAGATTCAGTATTAGAATTTTAAGATTTGTGGATTTTTAGGTTTCGAAAAAACTGTTTTTTATGTTAGTAGTATAGGCAAATTGACAAACGTGATGGTAAGTGGTTCACGTCACCTACGAAATAAACCTAGTTTGCCTATACTAAGGGCCAGTTTCACAATCTCCAGTTCCCAATAGGCTATCGGCAACATATTTGACAGATACTCCATACTCTATCTGTCAAATATGTTGCCGATAGCCTATTGGGAACTTAACTGGAAATTGTGAAACAGGCCCTAAGACATAAGTTTTTGAGAATCTGTGCAAGTAATTACACGATAGTGTAACCTACAATACATCGTCGTAATTTACACGACAGTGTAAAACCGGGTTTTGCCCTTATTCCGAAATACAGTAATTTTGTTTAACGACAGAAAAAAGCAAGAAGTTGACACTCACGCCAGCGCAGCACATTTCATCCCTCGAATTAGTAAAACTGTACACATTACATACCGTTTTATAATTAATGACCCAAAATAAGTCATAGAATACTTTTGTATCTGTAACAAGCTCCAGCAAGTCAGACTCAGTATGGGAGCCCGGACTAAGTTTGGCAACGTCGCAGGGATTGCTTAGTAGCAGCGAACGATTTACCAGGGGTAGTCTGGCCTGTCGACGGGACTAGCCTGTCACTGAGGTGCTGCTTTTGCCTGCAGATACAGGGATCCTCGAAAAGCGGCTGAAGGTTTTGATCTCCATCATAGGCCTCCCATAATAAACGCCAAGACGACCGATCCCTTGCCACTCGTATTCAACACGGACCTTCCGCGCAGATATCGTCTATTCTGTCATAATATTATACGCTAATAAATCCAAGCTCATGTAAACTAAGCCACGTACTACTAGTGTATTAGCCTCTTTATGTATATTTATACAGTAACGCTTGAGAAATAACTCCCGCCATAATATCTGATAATTGTAAAGGAGGACATCTTTACAACATAACCTCATTTCCGACGAAATATTTCTCATCAAAGAATTCTCCGCTCAATATTCTTATCTCCAATATTCTTGTTTGAGTACATTAAGTGGTATTACCTTAGAATTTCCCGCTTATTGGTAAAACCACAGATAAAAGATATTGGGAGCGAACGTTAAATGAATACCTTATGATCTGTCGTAATCGCCTTATTAATTCTAAATATTTAATGCTTGTTAATAGCTTTTACAGCTATTATAATAGGTCCCTGTTTCAATGTCTCTAATCATCTATGTAGATAATCCTACTGAGAAACTGTCGTTATCCTACTCAATCCTACTAATATTATATTAGCTAAAGCTCGCATGAATTTATATATGGACGTACATTTGTAACACATAAAACTACTGAATAGATTTTAATGAAATCCTTACAATAATATAGATTATTTATCAGAACAGAATAGGGTTTTAATTTATCGGGAATGGAAAGTATCCGGGGCGTTGCTAGATAGTAAAATAAATGTGATTTGCCGCGGCCGACCGTCACGCGACATGCAACACAGACGAAAAGCTTAGGACGATCCTTCTGACTGGATCTAACATTTTTCTTGTAGGTTAGCCCCTCCATATGTACCTTCCTTGGAAAAAACTTTCCCTCTGCTTTATCCTCTAACTCCACTGATGATTTTGAGTCTCCCTTTTCTTGGAAGAAACTTTCAGCTGTCTTGGAGGGTTTAAGTGATTCATCCCCTGGAATTGGTGGGATTCCGTATTTTCACTTTAAAAACAAAGGATTTTTTTGCTAGCTCGGATGAAGCTACGGGAAACAGCTAGTATTAAATATGAATTGTAGAAACGTAAAGTCGCCTTGTTAAATATCGAAAAATGATGGTTATTTAGGTAACATTGCCTTTACAAGATAATACTATGATCTCATAAAATTATGTTGGGTGAGTCACATTGAATTTTGTTGGATTTGAAGGGGCTTTGTTGCGTATTTGATATAGAATCCGGTCGGTCCCTCGCACTTTTGTGGTCCCATGCGGTAATTTGAGTTTCAATAGCTTTCATTGTAGAGCTCAACAGAACATAGATTTACGAATATGTAACATTAATGGAAATTTGCGCCCAAAAGTCCTGATCATTTTCTAAATCGACTGATTAGATTGCCTAGACTGGATTATACCTAATTAAAGTGGTCATTGATAATAGTAATCAAATATATATCAGTAATCAAAGGAACTCTACCGATTCTCAATGGAATCGCTTAGAATAAAATAATGCGCATATCAAATAATGTTAAATTAACTTGTAATTCCTGTTAAAATAAATAACTAAATTCGATCTACATGGCTACTATTTTCTCAGCTAACAAAAAATATATAATTCTTTTTGTGTATATTCCAGACTATTCATATACAAATGGTATAATTTATTTTATCCTCTATGTTTCACACATTAAGATATTATTGTGTGTATCGCTAAATAAAAAACAACACCATAACTTTACTTACAATGGAAGAGAAAAGAAGATAATATTTCTTACTATATTTTCATTGGGGACACAAATTTTATGATGAGTAAATATCTAACTGTTTAAACCACCACTCTCACCAGATATTCTTGACATCATAGTTGATTCATGTTCAAAAATTTGTTTTTAGTTTAACAACTACAAAATATATTCACGTAAATTGTTTTTTTTATAGCATAGAAGGGCAAACGAACAGTGACAGCCTTTTGGCAATAATTATCGACGCCCATAAACATCCACATTACCAGAGGTTATGCAGACTCCCCCTTGATGGGCCACGACAGTATAACTGCCACTTTACGCCATTATTATGTGAAAGATGGTACCTTACTACTCTTAAAAAAAAAAAAATACTTATTCACATTACAATTTTATGCGTCGTATAATGATTGAATGCCATGCACATGCGATATTTCAAAACTTTAAAAATTCGCCATCAAAACACATCAGTTAAAGGAGCAATACGTCTTCTTTATACTCTTATTTAAATTGCACCAGAGGAAATTTATTGATATTAGTGTACCGATATGAGAAATACGAGGGAAAATATTTTTCCTATAACGCCACTTTCGCGCAGATTGAAAATGTACCTTTATAGAAAGTTTGAAAAATAATTTATGTTTGCATTAATAGCACTTTTCCATATTTTGCGCTTATTTTCATGCTGATAAGCGCTGGTGTGTTTTGATTTTTACTGAACGAATATGCCTGTATTATGCCAACTTATCTACATCAACACTAATATTATAAAGAGTAAAACTTTGTTTGTTTGTTTGGTTGTAATGAATAGGCTCAAAAAGTACTGGACCAATTTCAAAAATTCTTTCACCATTCGAAAGCTACATTATCCACGAGTAACCTAAGCTAAATTTTATTCTGGACAAAAAAGGAGTTCCGTAAGATATTTGGGTTTTTCGGACACAAGGTGTAAAAAATCAACCAGAAAAGTTACTTATTTTGCGTACTAAGATCCCGTTGTAAATCTTAGTTAACGCAGGCGAAGCTGCGGGCAACAGCTAGTATTTTATATTTATGTATTGTAATTTGTAGGCTAGTTGTATTAAGACAGTAAAATGATGTGGTAGATATATTATATTTAGATAGACGACTGCGTACGAAAACGTCTTACGAGATGAACCGACGATCTGGTGAGGGTTGCAGGAAGCTGCTATATGGAGGCAGCGAGAGCCGGTCAGGTTGGAGATCATTATTGTATGCAGCAGTAGTAGTATCGTAGACGTTTACTGTCTTAGATAAGGATGACGACAATGAAACGGTCAGAAAAATAAATGTATATCTGATTTATTTTTCTGGCTGTACATGATGAAAATTCATCAGCAAGAACAAGGCGTGAGCCGTGCTACCGTCTTGATACTTCTGTGAAACATTTTTGCTGTTTCTTGAAAGAGGGCAAGATATTTTAAGATTACCAGCATAGAGACTTCGCATCTATACGCCCGGTTTCTGAAAGGCTGATCACCGAAAAAAATTGCTGATTAATCAAATGTCAAACCTTTTTTTTATTTTTATTTTAAATTTATTAAGAGCTGGATACAAGTCCTTTGCTCAACCTGGTTTTAAGTGTCGATTGAGTTACCGGCATGGTTAAATTACTTAATTAGATCAGCCTGTCATTTGATATAACAACTACAATGAAAAGCTGTCAAATTCGACTCTAGAATCGTATGTTAACCGCTATTTACACATCACTCACAGCACATCCTGGGCAAGTTGCAGATTCATTTATGTTTTAGGACGATATGGACATCTACCATCATAACATAACATTAAAAAAATCAAACCTATGTCTTAACTCACCTTAGAGGCACTATCTACCACTCAAGTCTATCTATCTATCTACTATTCAACGAGGATAACTAGTACAGAACATATGATTTAGTAATCTAAATATTCTACATTTGCACAAATTAATTTAGTACAACGTGTAATATCAAAGAAGGCTGACGAGGGTCAGCGGGAGTATAAAGGCATGAGTAATGAAAACCTGTGTCCGGCGTTCAAAAACTTACATATTCACTGTAGTTAAGCGCCAAGCGGCTTACCAATTAAATAGCTGTTTCTATAGGTCGCGGCTTCATCCGCGATAATCGTATATGCATCGAGACTTTGTCTGTCTGTACTAACTAAAATATAAAATAATGATAATTTGTAGTTGCGTCTATTGCATATATAAAATTTATTCTTAGCAGGGAAGTGGATAGAAAGATGTCGTAGAAACGTCGCAAATTAAAAAATATAGTCCTCGCCACTTTTAAAGTCCTGCGACTAATGCCTGAACTAAATTTGACAACATTGACATCTTGACATCTGTCTGGAGTAAGAAGTTGTGATATTTTAAATTGTTTTACGTAAAATATGGAGCATATAATATAAAGTAAGGTGTTAAAATTTAAGGCCATATAATGATTGTTAAAGTGAAATAATTTTGTGAATTAGAAAGTAAAAATAAACAACAATTAACCCCGTTGAATAATATGTTTATAAATGTCACTGACATGACGGGTAAATTTTAGAGATGCCAGAGTCACTTATTTTTGCCTAATTTATGGTTAAAATATTATCATTAACTCTATACCTACATTTATCTTATGATATTTTAAATGAATATAAATACACGGTAAAAGAATTAAAACCTTGTTAAGATGAATGATATTTTCAGGTGTTTCTGTAAAAAAAGTCGAAAACCAAAGAAAGTAACTATGGCAGCAATTACTTCTGAGAAAATCGTCACTCCTGGCAAAAGCCGAACACATCCGAAGAAGCTTGTTTTAGATGAATTCTACTAATCGGTTATACGTAAAAAATACGACTGAAATATTTACAAAAAAATGTTTTATTTTACTAAAACCTGGCAGGGAGATTTTTATTTTGCTGCTATAATTATTTTTGTTATTATTATCATCATCAGTCTTTATCAATGTACTACTGACCATAGGCCCTATAATTATTTATTTTTTTTGTTGTACTAGACTTGGTGGAAAATCATTACAATAGAAATTGGCAACATTGAGTTATAAGATCGCAGCGCCGCGTCTATCGGACTTCTAAAGTGGCGATGACTATAGTGTTTTGATTGACATCTTTTTGTACACTTCCCTGTTAATTTGAATAATTTATAAAATGAGTATTTTAAATAAAAAGAATTGTGTTATAAACTTTTTTCACATTAAAGTCATTTAACTAAAAAACAAACAAAATAGCGTGGAGCACTGGCACAAATGAGTTTAGTCTATACACTATACTATGGTTTGTTCATGCGAACTATAGGCCCCGCAATATTGGCCTCCGACCGTCACGCGACATGTAACACACAGGCGAAAAAGTATGAGACTAGACTCCAGTCCTCCCGTGACTATGGTTACTGTAAAGTATCCGAAACGTTGGGCATGCAAAAAACTAAATAAGCCGCGATAATTCTGCAAAAGTTGTTTCATTATAATGTTGTAATTTTTATACAAGGACAAAGTGTGGTGATGGTCAATAATGGCCAACAGGTTGCCGAACTTGTTTTTACTCTATGTAAAACTTCATAGCTAGTTTCACTTTTTTTAGTTTCACAGTTTCAAAGTGTCAGTCAGTTGTCAGTGTCAGTGTGTCAGTTTGGTAAAGTGACAAGGAGGTCAGTGGAGAGACGAAAATGAGGAGTAATTTTTAAAACTTTTATTTTTAATAATAATAATAATAAAAGCTTTATTTATTCCATACAGTAAGTTAGTTGGGTTAGGTTAGCCAATTTTGACCTGCCGTCGCTACAATCTCGTCCGTCCATCTGGCACATGGACGGCCTCACGCTTTGTAACCTTTTGGTCCAGACCACTTTACTGACCTTATGGTCCATCTGTCGTCGTCATATCTGGCCACATGACCTGTCCACGTCCATTTCCGTTGCAGGGCAAAATTAAGCGCGTCATTAACTTTTGTTTTCTTTCGGATTTCTACGTTTCTTACCTTGTCTTTTTAAAAAAGTTTTATTTTTGATGTAACTCAATGTTGGTCCATAAAAAGGCAACATCTTTTATCCCTTATATAATAGCCAAACATTATTCACATCGGAATTTCGTAATCTTTTTTCTATCCCGGCAAAACTATTGAAGTTAAATTTACGGACACAGAATGTATCGGCATTCTTCATGGCTTATTGTGGTGGATTTCCACAGGCCACAGATTTCCGTATATATTGCGGTGACCTGGTTTATAGGTCGCAGGGACAGATAGTTTGAAGGTTGCCTTTGGGAGATGAGATTGATGGTTTGATGGATCGACGAGTACTCAGAGGAGTTTCGATGAAATGAATAAGAGCTTTTTAGTAAGTCTTAACTATATTGGATAGTGAAGGTTTGAAATCGTTGTCGAATATTGTGGTGAAAAAAATGCTTATCTGAGATACATTTAAGAGGTTTTTGAATTAAAATTTTGCAATATGATCGCATATTAGAAACAAGGTTGTTGCCTCATTCGGATGAGGAAGCATTGAGTGACTATATATAGATTTTAAACAGTATTGTTTCATTATTTTATAATCTCCTCTTCTCCTAGGTTGTCTGATAGAAATCGCTACCCTAGCGATAAGACCGCCTTTGTGCATACTATTTATTGAAAGATTTATTGTAAGCTTTATTTTTAAGATACCAATTGTATTATGTTATGTTGTATGCGCAATAAAGTATATTTCTTCTTTTTCTTCTTCTTCAAGTACTCTTGAATTAATCTGTTGTTTGGATAAGTATTGAATATCGAATAAAATACACCGGGCAATGTATACTCTACACAGTAATCAAATCTACCACGTCGAGTGTTCTGAGGAATTGTTCCGACTAATATCTACAGTAGAATTCCACTATCGGGAATCGCGTCAAAATTCCAAATTTCAACCACACCACCTCGATGTCCGGAAATCCTCAACAACTAGATTTACACGGCATTTCCTGTCTCGTACGACTGTTATATGGAATCAGCTGCCGAATCGATACGACTTAGGGACTTGTAGGAAAATAGCATACTTCTCTTTGAAAGGCCGGCAACGCCCCTGCTAATGCTCTGGCGTATCGGGTTGCTATGGATGTAGCTATCACTTACCATCAGGTAGACCGACTGTTCGTTTGCCTCCTCTTCTATGAACAAAACAGTAAAAAGTAGAGATTGTTTTTCCTATTTTAGTTAGAGGTTATTTTAAAGGTTTTTGTTCTTTTAATAATTATTTTTAAGTTAATAAGATGAGCTTAGTTCGAGGGCTCCTTAAGAATATATCATTTTAGTTTTATAAGCGCGATGTAATCTAGTAAGTACAGTATATTCCGAACAAAACATAATGTTTATAAAATACTCATTAGCTGCTCTGATGGACTTCGTTCTGGCAAGTACTAATATCGCTGTTTTAAAGAAGGATTGTTAAATAAAGATAAAAAATGTCAGTAAAAAAATAAAGGGCTACCCACCATTATTATTAAGGGGTTTAAAAATAGATATTAGCCGAATTTAAGATCTACTTGATATGCATATAAAGTTTCATAAAGATCGGACCAGCCATTCCGGAGGAGTTTGGTGACAAACACCACAACACAAGAACTTAAACATTAGACTAACTACCGCGACAGGCTTCGTTCTGCCAAAAATATGTTGCTATTTAAAAATAATAGGGATTGGTGATGGAAGGGAGAAAAATTAGGGTTGTGTGTATTTTTAATGCCACATTATAAAAAAAAAATTTAAAAAATGCTAGGGGTGGATAACCCTTATCGCTTAGGTGTATGAAAAATGAAAAAACAGGCATATTAAAAATTTTCATAAAAATCGCTGAAGCCGTTTCAAATGAGTATGGTAACTAACACCGTGACACGAGAATTTTATATATTAGAAGATTAGAAGATAATTAAATATGTGTCTTTAATAAAGCTTTGTCTACAGACATGATCGTAGGCCTTCCTCTTATTGACAAAGACTTTTTAATTAATTAATTAATACCGTAATGGTCCAATATTCTGCTCCTTTTATTTGTTATCCTGTTACTTTTATATATGAGAAAGTTTACAATTTTCTTGATTAGTACTTTGTTGTATGAAATTTTGTATACATAATATACCGATCACAACTTAAAAACAATGTTTCTTTTTATCTACATTGCGGGCATAGTCATTTTTTACGATTCAGCTAGACCTATATCTTAATAGCTCATAAATCATCTTATGATAATGATGATTATGATTAAAACATTATGCTTTCTCATAAAGCCTTATAGCTCAAAGCCGGCTTTATCCGTCCACTGCTGAACATAGGCCTCCCTCAATGAACGCCAAGATGATCGATCCCTTGCCACTCTCATCCAACACGGACTAGCCAATGCACGGAGATCGTCTTCTAGTTTTGATGCCTAAATATGAAATTTACTTTCTTAGGTTTACGCGAATTTCACTCATTATAATGAAATAACTTATACGGATTTTATAGCGATTTCTTTGTTTCTGAAGTGAAACTTCTTTAGAATCGTTGTGATTTCAAACCATGCATGATGCAACAGAAAAAACGACAGGTAAGAGACACAAATACAAAAGAGCGAGAGAGCAATGTCAGTGTGCATATGTATATTGTACACTGTTTAATACTTGCTTGTATTTTCACTTCTATCGTGTGTGAATCGCACACACACACCTTTTTTATGTATTTTTTAATATGATAAGTATGTAATGAAAGTAATTCTTTCCCATATACTTCAATGGCGTTAACAGCCAAGATGTAAGACCAGTGTTGATGACATGCCATCGCCAAATACCGCCGTTTTCATTATTCACGAAGTCCTTGTAGAATGTAGAGTAAATAAGGCTTTATGGAGATCACGTGCTGAGCGGACGGGTTATAACTTTATGAAGTTGCATCATTCGTATTAAAATATTCAGGATTTTGTTGTATTTACGTGGATATTTTATTAAAATGGGCTCAAAAGCGAATAGATTAAAACGGAATGTTGATACTTGACAATGTAGCGATTTAAATTATAAGCCACCGTTCGAACGAGCGCTTAGAAAGCGTCGCAGTAAAACCCGAAGTTAGCTCAAGTTGCGAGTTTGGCAGGCTCAATTCGATTTAACGTCAAACACACAAGGTCGAAAATCCAACATCGCTCAATTAAAAAAAATGTGTGCGATTCACACACGATTGAAGTGAAACACACCTTAAATGCTCAAATACAAGCAAGTGTTAAACAGTCTGCAATATACATACACACCGACATTTGCTCTCTCGCTCTTTTGTATTTGTGTCTCTTACCTGTCGTTTTTTCCGTTGCATCCGGTTTGAAATCACAACGATTCTAAAGAATGTTGAGTTGAGTTGAAAAATGCCATCATGTGAACAAACACATGGGTATCCATTTGTCTCATTCAAACGATTTTTTAACGCTTAAAAAACGCTCGTGTGAACTAGGTCTAAGCGTTAAATATTATTTTTCATGTAACTGAATTACTTTTAATCGTGGAAATATTCGGTATATACATTACTAGTAGCGCCCCGCGGTTTCACCCGCGTACTTCCCGTTCCCGTGGGAGTACGGGGATAAGTTATAGCCCATGTGTTTTTCTGATGTATATGCTATATTGTTGTAAAGTTTCACTATAATCCATTCAGTAGTTTTTACGCGAAAGAGTAACAAACATCCATACGTACAAACTTTCGCATTTATAATATTAGTAGGAAGTAGAATCTCTATCGTCAAGAGATATCTTGATGTACGCATTCTAGCTCAGCACGAACCCTTAAATATGTTCTACCTTGGGAACCTGAAGATGACATCCTATAGCTCACCGACGAAGGAAAACCTTTACATGTGTACTGTACAGTAAAGCCTAATTCCTCGCTTGAATGCGATAGGACTGAAAGGAGTTGCTTACGTCATATTAGTCGTTATTATTCTTCCATTTTTTTACCAATAGAAATCATTATCAAGTAACAGCTTCGGTGGCGTGATCTAATTAGTCCCGCAACTGCCAACCTCGTTGCTCAGCGTAGCAAAAATAAAATTTTCGCTCATACGAACACCGACTCTATGAACTACTTAAAAACTCTTTAACTGGTCGGTTTTATTAATTTATCTTGAAAGGTCTATATTTTCTATTATAAAAAGGGCGAAAAAATACACGCAAAAGCGTCGAATTACGGAATTCAGCTTGACCTCTAAGGTAAATGGGTCTATTTCTAGCAAGCCCATTAGCTTTTACAATGTTAGCACGACGAAAATATGTTGACGTCAGCGTTGCCAGTTTTTTTTTTGCCAAGTCGGGATTTGGTACTTTTTTAAGTGAAAACGGCGGGATTTTTTCATCGAAAGCGGGACATTAGAAAGCGTGCCTTGGGAGAGGCCTTTGTCCAGCAGTGGACTGCTGCAGGCTGATGATGATAATGATGATATTACATATCTTCATTACACGTCGGGTTGGCGTCGGGCGGGTGGCCAGTATACACTCACCCACGCTTCCTCAGTACACTGCGTGTATGGTCGAGTTATCTCTGAAAAGCGGGACTGAACCTGTCCCGCGCGGGACATTTAATTTTGATTAAAAAATCTGGCAACCCTGGTTCACGTGCCAAATTTTATTGAAAATCGGATCCGTTTCAACAGAAAAAGCAATTATGATTTCCCTCAGATTGCCTTAGGAATAGGTGCTTAAATTTATTTTCGCTTATTAATTATAGGCTAGTGTAAGTAGTATTATATTTTGAAAAGAGCAACCCAACAGCGTTTTTTACTATACTAATATAGTAGTATGCATTTAATTTTTTGCAGCAGATTATGAAAAGATTAGTTCCACTGAGTTTGTTTCGCCGGTTCTTAGCAGTGGGCTTGCTTTGGAACCGGTGGTAGACTCAATTGACGTTCAAAAAGATACTTTAATTATACTATTTTGAATAAAAAAAAATTGACTTTGCTTACATTTTTTTTGCGATAACTCCTAAGATATTCATCAACATGATAATGTTTAATAGATTATAATGTTCACGTAAATGCTTAAGGTAAATAACATATGAGATTATATACGTCTATAATAGATTTTCAATTGCCGTAACGTAGATGACTATTTCTTAGATAAAAGCATTGTAGTGCGCTATTTATATAAGATAGATATAATAATAATATACTTTATTGCACAGCACACATAATTTATACATTAAATAAGATAATCTTACAGTAAATTGGTACAATTGGCGGCCTTATCGCTTTAGAGCGATTTCTTCCAGGCAACCAGCACAGGAAGGAGATGCACATCTTAGGTTATTCTCGTGTGCGCACGAACCAAATTTGAACCACAACAAAATTAATAGATAAAAATTTAAGCCAATAAAATCAAAGAAAGTAAAAACGAGTATAAAGTAATATTAAACAATTAAAACAATCAAATACAGAGGAATAAAGAAACACATACATTAATTATTATTACTGTATACATTAATTATGTTCTAGGTAATGTTTTTTGACAAGAGACTTAAAACTTTTTAAACTTTTAGCCTCTTTTATATTAATAGGTAATGAGTTCCATAGTCTCACACTCAAAGCATTAAAGGAATTACTGAAATATTTACTTTTTTGTGTGGGTATTTTTAAATTGTATTTCTTTACGCTACGGGTGTTTTCATCCTCCGAAGAAAAAGAAAACATCTCCTTGAGGTAGCCGGGATATTTAGGATTAAACAAGATGTTAAAGAGGAAATTAAGAACATGAGAGTTACGACGAGACCGGAAAGAAAGCCATTTTAGAGTAGATCTGAATTGAGATACATGGTCGTATTTACGCAGTCCAAAAATGAATCTGATGCATAAGTTTTGTAAGCGCTCCAGTTTATTCAGCTGATCTTCAGTGAGGTTAGTGAAGCACACATTCGCGTAATCCATAATGGGAAGAAGTAAAGTGTGTGCAAAGGCAATCTTAGTAGGAATAGGCAAGAAGTTTGAAAGTCGCCTGAGTGATGTAAGTGCCGCAAAATATTTCCTACTAGTTTCTTTTATATGATTCGTCCATGATAAAGTAGAATCCAGGTATATCCCAAGATTTTTCACAGTAGGGCTAAATGGGATGTCAACATTATCTACTCTAATCGAAGTAATATTACAGTAATTTAGCCGAGATATATAGTGTTGACTCCCGATTATGATTACTTGCGTTTTATTAGGGTTAAGCTTGATGCCATAGTTCTTTGCCCAACGTGAAATACGATCAAGGTCATTGTTCATTTTAGCTATCGCATGTGTTAAGTCCTCATAATTAGAGTGAGCGTAGATTTGAAGATCGTCTGCATACATGTGAAAGAGAGAGGATAATCGATCGGTTATAGAGTTTATAAATATAGCAAAGAGAAGAGGGGAAAGCACACCACCTTGAGGAACACCAACAGATGTACTACACCAAGATGAGAGTTTATCATTGATCTTAATTCGCTGTCGGCGTACTATCAAGTAGCTACGAAACCAATCAATTTCTGCTGGAGATATGTTAAAAGACCGAAGTAAGCAGAGCAGTACGTCAAAATCAACGGAGTTAAAAGCATTACTGAAGTCGAGCAGCGTAAGTATGGTGAGTTTCTTATTATCCATAGCTGATCGAATATCGTCAGTAATCTTAGTTAGTGCTGTAACAGTGCTATGGCCAGAACGGAAGCCGGATTGGAAAGGGTTCAGGAGATTATTTTTTTCAAGGAACTGATTAAGTTGTGCATAAACTAATCGCTCTAAAACTTTAGAGAAGAAAGGTAATATAGAGATAGGGCGATAGTCTCCAAAATTAGATGGCTTAGGTTTTTTCGGAAGTGGACAAATTAAAGATTCTTTCCATGATTCGGGAAAAACACCAGAGGAAAGAGAAAAATTAAAAATGTGGGCTAGGATGGGTGCAACTATGTCAAGAATGGGTATGATCATTTTGCGACTCACATCATCACTACCAATAGAATTGGACGATATGGACATAACGGTCTTTTTAACATCACAGACAGAAAATTGATCGAAACGGAACGGTTGATAATTAGGAATTGGCAAGGACGAAAGAAATTGTATAGTCTTGTTTTTATTGAAGCTATCAAATGCAACAGATGAGGAGGAAAAATGATTGTTAAGTAGCTCGACGTCAATGTCTTCTTTGAGAGAGTTACTACGAGTTTTACCAATTCCCAATGTATTAAGAAATTTCCAAACTTTTTTGGGGTCGCCGTTCTCGACAGATTTATGGATATGGCGTCTTTGTGCATCTCTACACAGTGTATTGCAGCGATTACGAAGCAGCTTATATTTTTCAACGTTTCTAGGACAGTTGTCTATTTTTAATTTTGATTTGGCAGCGTTTTTCCTGTGTATCAATAATCTTATATCATCTGTTAACCACGGAGCAGGGGGATGTTTGATTTTTATAGGTCTTATAGGTGCATGTTTGTCGTATAAGGACACTATAGTGTCAGTAAACAAACGCACTTTTTCGTTGACATTATGATTATTGTAAATGGTTGACCAATTCGTATTCATAGCATCACTACGTAACTGCTCAATGTCCATTTCCACAAACTTACGCTGCATCAAAACTTTATGCTTCATTCTTGGTGCTCGGACCATGTACGACAAATATAGCAGATCATGATAAGATAGAGAGTGGTCGGAAGACTGACCATGAGTGAAAACAAGATTAGGAGAAGAAACAATTATTAGATCAAGAAGTGAAGGCGTACAGCCAGGAATAGAGTGAGTAGCTTGAAGAGGAAGGATATGTAGGTTTAGCGCATCTAGGATTGAAACTAGTTTATTTGATCTAGCATCATTTTTTAATAAGCAAGTATTGAAATCACCCATTATAATGGCATTGTCGTATAGTGGAATATAGGTTTCTAAAATAGTTTCAAATGAGGAAAAATAGTTGTTAAGAAGTGAAGGTGAGTAAAAAACACCAAGAAGGATTTTAGAATGAGAGAGACAGATTTCTAGAAGAAGATGTTCAGCCGCGTTGGCCGGAGGTGGCTGGGAAGAAGCATCAAGTAATTTGTATGGTAAATGAGCTTTAAGATAAATCGCAACCCCCCCTCCACCTCTACCTATACGGTCATTGCGGATTAGATGATATCCTGGAAGTGAGTAACTAGTCGAGGGAATGCAAGGCTTAAGCCAGGATTCAGATACATAATTTATATAAGATAGATATATGGCAGATATAATTTATTCCCCATCCCATCTTAAAATGTATCTTAATCACGGTTGTATCAAAGCTCGTTTTCGATTACAGTTCTCAAGTGAATTGACTTTTTACGACTATTCTAACAATTATCCTATCCTTATATTTTAATCAAACACAAATCTTGACTAAATATAACTAAAACTCTTCGCAGGAACCACTGTATCCACGGAGAACCAAATCCATTCGGCAGTTTTAATGGAATAAATTAAAAATAATTGTTATTAGATACACACGCGGCGGAGGTACACATACACTGCTGACTTATAAGAATATAGTGACAACAAAAATTCCTCCGTAAAAAAGAATTTTGAAATGGCTTGAAACTTAATTCATATTTGTATTGTTCAACGATGTGAAATTTCCCCACCAGGCCAAAAACTTGGCAAATTCGAATTATAATATTATTTAATATTTATACAGAATTATACTCGGAATTATAATTACTAAGTATTTATAATATTTAATTATTATATAAGTAAGCCGTGAGTTATAACTAATTATTACTATTATTAATTTTCTTTGCTATAATATCATTGAATTACATAAAAGAAAAACTTAAAATTAGTTGTACAGTTACTATAATATAATAGCAAGCTGTATTTCAAAAATTCGATTATTCAGTATTACACTGTTTGCCTGAATTCATCTCAAGACTTGTACGGGTATATGATTCCAGGTCGTAATACCGATAGCACGATTTAACATAGACATGCAGCGCCATCTGTTGAAGAATTAGACACTTAGCTTCTAAAATAATCTATGGACGTTTTTTACACCACGTTAATCTGGTCCCGTGCTAAGTTCTCGAAGAGACTTGTATTACGGGTACCAGACAACGGAAATACATACATTTAATACTATTTATATTAATACTTATATTTAGGATTTTTATTATATAATACACATCCATGACCCAGGAACACAGAAACTTCTTTGTGTTCCCTGGCGAGATTCGAACCCGCTACCTCCGGCTTGTGCGCCATCGCGCTAACCACTGAGCCACAGAGGTCGTCGTGACATGTCCATTTTCATAAAAAGGTAAATTAAGAAAAACCTTATCACGTTATACACGTCGATCGTATTTTCAGAAAAGAAAGTCGAAATAGTCCAACCATTAATCCCATTCGATCGGACCCGATGTATTAATCTACGTATGGAATAAATTGCTTGTTCAGGATTCAGACTAAAATTTATAGCTTCTATGGCCTAGAAAGTAGAGGCTAGTTTGGAATTAACGGTTTTGATAATTCGTTCATATCGATGGGCATTTGGACTTTTTGGATTTAACTTTATCAATTCACATGTTTGAAAATTGAATGGAATTTCGAAAACAATTTTCTGAAAGACTTTAAGCACCTTTTGAAACGCTTTCAATTTAATTCTCTTTAGAATTTGTTGGTCAACTGTGATATTGACAATAGTGCTACGTTAAAAAAATCGTTAATTTTTCCGAATTTATTTTAAATTGCAGAGTGTGCTGTAATGTAGTGCTGTAATGTGTGCTCCAAAAATATAAGTCTTATTTGACGTTCATTTTGACACGGAAACTTCAAACGAAACAGGTAAAATATTTAAATGCGAAATTCGTATGTATCAAAAATTTATTTTACCTGTATTCACAATATAAGGTACAAATTTAATTTCCGCCTCTATTTAGAAAGGCTTCTCAAAAGGTGAATGAACATTTTCTTCAACAATACGCACTCATTGTTCAAACTGATTACTTTAATCGAAGGCGGTAAGAGAATCGACTTCAATTTATAATTTTGCTTTGTATATTTTTTTATATTCTTGTCGGGATAATTCAAAGGCTTATAGGATAAAAAATAAATATAAGTATTATTATTTTTATTTTATTTTTTTATAATAAATATATTATTATTATTATATAATATAATTTATAAGGATGTGTTAAATATCCAAAAATTAACTCAGAGCAGACGATGTCGCGAACACCATCTATGAGGTTTTTTTTAAATTATTATTAAATTTTAGTACCTATAAACTATAAGGTCTGTTAGGCGTTATGGAACACCCAACTTAAAAAAAATCATAACCAAAGCATAATATAATAATAATAATAACTATGGACGTTTTTACAACACGGCTGGTCCCGGGGTAAGTTGCCGAAGAAATACATACACATATTTAATACTTTTTAAATTAATACACATATTTCAGATTTTTATTACATAATACACATATAGGCCTCCCTCAAAGCGCTAAGACGACCGATTCCTTGCTACTCGCATCCACCATGGACCTGCCACTGCACGGAGATCGTCTTCCCATCTGGTTAATGGCCGACCAAGTACCAACATTTCATTGAGGGAGGCCTATGTTCAGCAGTGGACGGATAAAGGCTGATGATGATGATGATAATGAATACACATATTTATTACACACCCATGATCAAGGAACACATAAAATTTATGTTTCGTGGCGGGATTCGAATCCGCTACCTTCCGGCTTGAGCGCCAACGAACCACTAAGCCACAGAGGTCGTCAAAAAGCATAGCCATCAATGATTCATATATAATTAAAATATCATTTAGTAAATTGACATGTAGTAATTACCACAGTGTAGTAGATACAGTGGTCCAACACCTTTGAAGTCGCGCGAAATGTCGCTTTTGTGTAGGTATACGTCATTGCTTCAGGGTTGTCACAATGATGTGTTTCATTATAATCTGTTCTACATTTTGTGTATTCGTAGTATATGTGTCGCAGTCATCTGGTTGAATCAGTCATTTGATTGTATCACTAGCGCGTTAATCGAATGACGACATTTAATTGAATGACTAAAGGATAACTCGTCAAGTTATTGAAAGTAACGTTCAACGTCTTGACTGAACGTCATTTAGCATTGTCGTTGAATTTCGTCGTCGGTATTACGCTTATTAAATCTTCGACAATTCACAGAGAACGAACACACACACACACACACAAAGAAATCTATCTAAATAACGTTCATATGAATAAAGTTTTCGTATTAGTCTGTTTGTCCAGCGCCGTTGCATCTTCAAAGGAGTCTTGTCTGAAGTTCTCCAGGTGCAACCACTTTGACTCATTAAAACGGTACGGGAGTGTCACTAATTCTACATATACAGTAACTTTACAAATGCACTTAAACTTCTATACTATTAAAATTGATATTATTACGCATGTGTGCGAATCCATAAATATAATGTAAAACGCATCTGTGCGTGTGTGTGTGTGTATATTTAGTTTAATAAAGAATATTTAAAGGAAATTGTCACTAAATCACTAACGATAATAATATACAAAATGGTAGCTGTTTGAAATCTATTAATTTTTAGTATCGCTGGTGATAATCCATTATTCTATAAAATAATTTAAAATGAAATATTCTTAATGTAAGTATATAATGTAATAATTAATAGGTATAATAATAATTAATAACTTATATCTTTTCTTTACTTTCTAAAGACATATTTATTATAGACATACTTATAATAACACAAAATAGAACATGATGAATTTATACGTAATAGAAATTAAAACATGTAGTTAGCAATATACTGAATGGGTATTTTGCCACTCCATACGGTAATCGGTTTTCTATGAATGGCATTTATTATTCGCATGGTAGGGAGTTCGTCCATCTCAGCGTTCATTTAAAACTTATATCTAGTAGTGGACGGAAACAGTTTGACAATGATAATTTTTTTAGCTTATTAACACAGACAACAAAACACATTCAGTTACATATCGCATTTATCATGTGGGTTTTGCATATACTATGCCCATAGTACACCTAATAGAAATAGACAGCGCGTGGTGCGAGTACGGATAGCAAAATAGGATTAATAAATGGATTAAAACTTGCGAGCAATGGTTGTAACAAAAATGTATACATAAAGAGAATTTTTTAAATAAACATTTATCTTATAAATTATATACAATGTAAAATGTAAACCTCAAAAATATGTTATAAGAATATAGAAAAAAAATTTTTGAAAATTGTTAAGTTTAGTAAGTAAATCCGCAAAGGTATAAGTAATATTCTTTTTTAATATTTGGCAGTCAGAGGTACCGACGATAAAAGTGAAAGCTTTTGAAATTATACAATTTTTATTTGTCCATAAGCTCTAGGAGCTAAGTCAACATTGACTATGTCGCTTTGTAGGATTACAATAAATTAATGTTTACAATAATTTATATATTATACCTATTTTTTAGTTTGATTATATTATTATGTATTAAATAGTTGCTATATTATAAGTAATGTATAGCTTCTTAAAGTATTAATTTTTTCCAATAATTAATCTGATTTGATCTCTACATTCCGAATAAAGGAATGATACTATTTTTCTCAGAAAACCAAAAGTGATGGTGTATGGCGGTTGGTGCCCAAAATAAAAGTATAATATTTTATTATTAAATTTTTAAAGTGCTTTATCTATAAAATGTATGTATTTAGAAATAATATATTAGTATGTATATGGTCTGGTTGGTATAGGACTTACATGCTCTGCCTAGTTTGGGATAACATCCTGGAATAATACCTATAATACATATTATTCCAGACATCCATAAACGATGATGATTTCCAAGGTTCATTTTGTAATTTTCAGTACCATAATATTAATTCAAAATATCATAATGAGGTCATTATGTGTATTATATAATATTTTCTAAAAGGTGCTTAACCCGGCTAAAGAAGTTTTCACTTCAAAAGAGGCTCAATAAGATGATAATTTTTAATAGCATAATACGATTTGCAAAAATAGAATTACTGTCATTGAATTTCACAGTCACAAGATTGGGGCATACGAATTCTATTTGAATTTCCATTTATGTTTCGGCTTGTAGCATTTATATTTATTCACCGACATGTAAGGACATCGTTAATCTGACAGCTGACATTCTAGCTCAGTGAGTCTATGACGTGTCAGAATGTCACAATATTTCTGCCTCCTGGAATTCTATATTGAAAACGAACCTAGTTCCAACAATTTTAGTGACTTACAGTTTACTTTGTTGTTCGAATGTATGGAATATAATATAGATAAATATTGGAAAAATATAATAATAACGTCATCACTATAGATGTTGTAGTGTTTGTAGTTAGTGTGTAACTATATAAATAGTTATAGTCACGATCTCGTGCTCAACGGTACGGGTGAGACGCACGTCACTACAGAGAGAGCCATGGGCGAGAGCGGACGTGCGCCTGCGACCAACAAGTATCGTGTGTTGTCAAGCCCGTGTAATTGTGGTATCGGTGATGTTCACCGAGTATACTACGGATGTAATTTAATGAACGATAAAAATCCGTAAAGGTTAGTTAATAATTATACTTATCTATAGTTATTTAATATTATTAAGAAATAAAAAAATCGGGTAGGGGGTAACCCTTGGACCTGCCGAACTGATTTTGAATTTTATTTTACCATTAGAAGGCTACGTTATTTGTGAGTGACACAGGCTATAATTTATCCCCGTACTCCCACGGGAATGTGAATTATGTGGATGAAACGTCAGTGAGTTTTTAGTTATATATATTGTAACAATAAGATTTTAATTTCTATTTAATTTCATTTAAATCTCTGTTGTTGATAAAATTAGTCGGATGTTTGTATAACATCTAAGGTTTCACACTGATATTATAAACGCGAAAGTTTGTAAGTATGGATAGATGAATGGATGTTTGTTACTCTTTACTTTGTTACTCTTACGGAAAAAGCTACTGAATGGATTTTAATGAAACTTTACAATTGGCTATAATTTATCTCCGTACTCCCACGGGAACGGGAAGTACGCGGGTGAAGCCGCGGGGCGCTGCTAGTACCTAAATAATTCCAACTTCGGTATTATTTCTTAATTGAAGTGGCAATGAACACACACTCAGGAGAACGGATGGTCGATGGCCCAATGAGGTTCAAGAGTGGCGGCCGCGTTTAAAAAAAAAAAAGATTGACGACGATCGAGACGATCTCCGTGCAGTAGCCGGTCTGCGTTTGATGCGAGTGGCAAGGGATCGGTCGTCTTAGCGTTCATTGAAGGAGGCCTATGTTCAGCAGTGGACGGATAAAGGTTGATGATGATGATGATGAGGTATTGATGCGAATATGAGTTTTTTGTTTCACACGCTTTAATGCCTTAATCACTAAACTGGTTTCTAAAATTATTTTACCAATGGAAAGCTACATTATCAGCTACGTAGGCTTTTTTTGTCCCACTATTCCCATGGCCACTGTAAATACGCAAATGTTGCGTGACCCAGTATTTAAAAGAAAGTAATTCAGACTATTTCCCATATTTATATCGATAAAAGGATTTAATATTGCCAGAGATTGGCATACGATCAAATAAACATCAATTAACTGATATGATGTACACGAGTATTTCCCGAATAGTGCTGAATACGGATTCTAGCCATATTTGTCAGCAAATATTGACTCCACTGATTACGTTTTACCTAATTATTCAGGATTCGCGCTATAATTTTCAATGTTTGATCTATCTAGAATATGATGGATGTGGTTTCTATTAAATTATCTATTCTATTAAGTTATAAGCATTAACTTGCAAATATAAAATAGTTTGTCATCTTTATCAATAACCAAATTTAATATTTCAATTCACAGATTTTATATCTATATATATATACATACATATATATATATATCTGTGTTTCAATTAATAATTTATCAAAAGCCCAAAACTGCGGACAACAGATAAAATAAATTTATAGGTTTAATGAAAAACAGATTTTGATTCTTTTTTCTTTGAATATTTTTTTTATACTAATAAAAACATATTACTTTAAATTTGAAGATTCATCGCTCTCAGCGCAGCAGCTCAAGATTTGAGATCGCAGTAATTGTATTTGAGATAATATACTTCAGTACGTGCCTCAGCCGGCGTTCTTCAGATTATAACTAGTTAAGAAAAACGTATTTTATATTGTTATGAAATTCAATTTGTGTGAAACGATAAGTTAATAGAAGTTAGATGAAAAATTTTTAATATTTGTAGAATAAGTGCTAATTTGTAGCTTGCGTTAATTTGTTATATTTTATTTTGATAGTAAAATATATAAGTAAAATAGATTTGAAAAGTAACTTACGAATAAGCTTAAAGTTATCATTTATTTGAAGAGCTAATTGCAAACAATAATATACAAGTGAAAAAATATCCAAGGAATCATATGGTGCCCAACTAGGTCGTTGACCTCTTTGCAATAATTTGCCTATACATCTAATTAAATGAGTTGGATAGGCAAATTGGTAGACGTCCCACCAAAGTTGTCATGTGTGGAACTAGACCAAGCAATTTATTAATGTGTCATCTATTCCTGTCGTGCCGTTTTCTCTGCAGCTGTTTCAAGAAGCAGCTTTGCTGTGCGATCCGATTGCACGGGCAGACCTGCGGGTAACAGCTAGTTTAATAATAAAACAATATATAACCCGAATATATATAATTGTTTTTTAATGTTCATACTAATTTTGATTCACAAAACCTAGCAAACAGTAAATTCATTACAAAATTAGAAATGTTTCATTTAAAAAGATAATAATAGATATAAGTTAAAGAATTACATTGTTGAAATGAGGGCAATTCACGGTACCTATGTCTTTTAGCTCTCAGACGGTGTATCGGACACAAGCTAGGTTATCTATAGCAGGTATAGCCGACATTCTTTGAGGATACTTCTCGTTTTGAAGCTAAAGCACGTAGTACTCGAGAATGGAGCAATGTTTCATACGTTGTTTTTAATCATAGCTACGTTTTGTAGTTAAAACGTTTCGAAAATATCAAAGTGATTTATGTTTTTTTCAAAGAAAGGCATTATTATAATCAAGCCTTATGCCTTATAATGTATTATATTCTTGTTTAAATTAGAAGTTAAGTGAACATTTTATGGAATAAGTATTATGGGAGTTAATTCATATTTACAAATTGTTTAATATAACTACCGTCAAAAGTATTTGGACCCACATTTTTAATATATTTTTGCGATATGCCAGCACATTTACCTATTATATTCTTATATTCCTCTATTCACCTCTAAAATAAAAAAAGAAGTGATGCGCTCTTGACTTCCGTACGGGCGGTAATAGGCGGCAAACACTTACCACGGCGAGCCGCACTCGTTTATTCTCCCTTGTTTGTCCTCGTTTCATGTAAAAACGGGAGATTTCTTTGGTGGAATCAACGCTAGTATAATCAAACAGATATTTGAATTATTTGGATAACCTGTACAGTCGCGGAATAAAAAGGTACGTCACTTTAAAGTCGGTTATTGTATTAGTGAATTCACAAACAAGAGGTGTCAACAAAAGATATATAAAGGATAAATAAATTGATATGAATCAATTTTTAGGGTTCCCTACCCAAAGGGTAAAAACCCCTATTACTAAGACTTCGCTGTCCGTCCGTCCGTCTGTCACCAGGCTGTATCTCAAGAGCCGTAATAGCTGGACAATTGAAATTTCCACAGATTATGTATTTCTGTTGCGACTATAACAAAAAATACTAAAAGCAAAATAATAAAAGTATTGAAAGGGCTTCCATACAAAAACGTTATATTTTAGCCCCTTTTCATGGCTACCACTCGCCGAGCTAGATCCCAAGAACTGTTATAGCTACACAGTTGGAATTTGCACAGGTTATGTATTTATATTTTAGCTACAACAAAAATGCTAAAATCAAAACAATGATAATAATTAAGGGGGGCTCCCATACAAAAGAGTAGTTTTTGGCGTTTCTTGCTGTATTTCATGAACCTTAATAGCAAGGAGGTTATCACAGATGGTGTATTTTTATTGCCACAATAATAAAAAACACTAAAAATAAAAAATAAAATAGTTATGGGGGGCTTCCATACAACAAAAGTATTTTTTTACCGTTTTTCTCGTACGGAACCCTTCGTGCGCGAATCCTACTCGCACTTGGCCAGTTTTCACTTTGTTATCAAACAGTTAAACAAAATTTTCAATGCAACAATTTCTTCTAAGACAACGTTTCAGAAGGTTATTATGTGTTCGCAATACATTTATTTATTCAATTTGAAAACTGCCATGCCGCGGCTACACAAACCGCATAGTACTACAAAATGTTTTTCGTCACCAGTGGTCAGTTATACCGCTACTTGCCACATTACCATCCGTTCACTGCTGGGCGCAAACATTCTTTCGTTACTTTCAATTGATCAAAATAAAAATTCTATCATGGCCCTGTCTAAAATATAATCTCTATAGCGCTCTTTATAAGAACAAACCATTCCAAACTTAAACCGACATCGCATGTCCTCAATATTAAATATTAAAATAATAAAATGTTGAAGGTATTATTAATAATAGCTTAGATCTTGAATATTTCTTCAGACGTTTTTAGAGAAGGCCTCTCCACTCCCACACATTATTTTGATGGCTCTAACTCCCCACTGGCCTAATATTTCAGTAACTAATATTAGTTTCTCAATAAATATTTCGTTTATACATATTTGATATTACCTACTTTTATAATATTAATTTTTGGTATTATAAAATAAGGTCTATTTTTAGAATACATCAAATGGTTGTAATATTTTTTTAGATCATTTTATAATATTATATTTATTTTTATAGTACAAAAATCTTTATTTTAAAAATGTAATGACGTAGAAGAATTTTAAAGACTATTTTTTTTGTGTTTCAATATAGGTAATTCAAGTTTTAAAAGCTAAAGTGCAGAGCAAGAAGCACTAAGTTTTACGCGTTACTTCGCCTGCTTTAGCTTAGGTCTTTTACCGTACGCTTAGCTAATCTTAGACTGTCGACCATCTGCATAAATCCAACACTTCAGACATAGGATAGTCTCTGATGGTCTGAAAAAAACTGGCAAAGAGTGTTTCTGCTTAAATGCTCTTCAACCTCACACTGCTTATCTTTCTACGGTTACATCTCTTCTTTCTACCTTTACTTACAAACATTATCAGTATAATATTATAATATACACTTGAACCACTTAACAGGACTTTTTAGAGCCTACAATGGTATTGCTTCTCACTCACTATTAAAAAATGTTAGCACAAAAGACCCGTAAATTTTGTTTCATTCCGTAACAACCACTGCTTAACTCGGTGCGTTTAAACCAGGCTTCAAACCAGACAAAAGGTCCATACAAAATAATTGCGCGGAGCGTAGGTGTTACCATGATAAAGAGTTTTAGATTAAGGGCCAAAGACGAGTTTTAAAACGGTGTTATAATAGTACTTCGTGAAGGGGAACTGCATTGTTTAACACCAAAACAATAAAAGCAATTTAATGTCGAATTATTTTTAATTTCTTTGTGGTTAAGGTCACAAGTATATTTGCCAATGCTACAAATAAAAAAATTATGAGCGTGATATTTCATGTAAAATAACTAAACCGCGAAAAAATACGTATATATATTTTATTATAATGAGTGCGATTAACAACAATTTTAAAAAACAAGAAGTGGCAGGTCCGTGTTGGGTGCGAGTGGTAAGGGATCGGTCGTCTTGGCGTTCATTGAGGGAGGCCATGTTCAGAAATGGACGGATAAAGGCTGACGAAGATGACGATGATAAAATATTACGGACGAAGCTGATAAAATCTAGATTTATTAGATTACTTAACATACAATTACAATTGCACAGTCGTTAATTCGAGCTATAGTGCCCAAAATCACCCTAGTAACGGCCGGTGTTAAGATGGTTCTAGAATTAATTATAGTGAGAAATTATATTGCAAATGTTAATTATATTATTAGAGATCATCATATATTAAATCACTTTGGGTTATAATCATTATCAACCCCACCATGGTTCAAGCTTTGTTGTGGCGGTGGGGCTCAGTAGCCTAGGGTGAGCCTAGCCTAGCCTAAAGCTAATTGAGCCAAGGGGGCTCTTTGTACCCCTCTTATAAGAAGAGGGGACAAAATAGCAGGGGGCAAGGGGCGAGGATGGGAACCTCGCCTCATTGTACTGTCCTGACGGTGGGAGGGGTTGTTCTGTGGTGCGGGGCAACCCGTCTGTGGAGGTGAACTAACTGGCCGTCGAGGTGCCCTGTGCTAGTAGATCCGGGGCACCTCACCAAAGGCGGCATTGGTGGCACTCGCCGGGTTTTAGTAGGTAGAGCTGCGTCCATTTACCAGCTTTCGGGCGCAGCGAGTCCCACATACCCGCCTGGGGAGACCCACTCCCCTGCGGGATGCGTCAGTGCATTCCCCGGCGTTAAAGAAAAAAAAATCATCATCAACATGTATGGTGTCAGACTATCGCAAATAATGATGATAATAAAAGAGTCCGCAGGTACGTGAAGTACCGCAAATCGGATTGGGCCACTACATAATATAGCCTTATACCATTCGCCTGAATTCGAGGAGTAGACCAGTGCCTAAAGTGAGATAATATAAGGCATGCATACCGAAAAGAGGAAATTAATTTTAACACAATTTTTAAGAAGGACAAAATGCACGTAGTTAAAACGTTTTTTTTAATAAAAAAATTAAACAAGCATTGACAAATTTGGGTTTTTGAAAAAGGAATCCCGACCACGTGCCCGCATACAAAAATGAAATGTAAATTGGGCTCACATC
This sequence comes from Lycaena phlaeas, assembly GCA_905333005.2. Lineage (NCBI taxonomy): Eukaryota > Metazoa > Arthropoda > Insecta > Lepidoptera > Lycaenidae > Lycaena > Lycaena phlaeas. The sequence goes on along the minus strand of HG995180.1, from coordinate 7,686,110 downwards.
CTGTGCTTTGTAAAATCCAATATGTGTAATATTTTAATTTACAAAAGAATTCCAGTTTTTGTGATTTTTTATTTACAGTAGGGACGTGACGGCCTCTGTTTTGGCAGAGATATTCCAAGTCTCATAAATATCATCACCACCACCACCATCATCATCATCATCATCACTATCATCATCATCATCATCGTTAGCCTTTATGCGCGGACGGCCACTGCTGAACATAGGCACTATCATTTATTATTCAAAAATGTTATAATAATATTTAAAATAAAATATTTATGGTTAATTATCATCTATTTTAAATCCATTGATTTCGATTGATATAGGTTCTCTTTCAATGAACAAGATTCCACGCTCCTCGTAAGCAACTAATATCTGTTTCTTTATATCTCCGCGTCACAACATCTAGTTGATAAACTTTTGACCAACTTTTGTCTTTCACCAACCCAGTGTCTTATCCTTAGTTTGTTGTTATAGATGATTTCATTAAAAATCCTCCCTGTCAAGGAGACCATGAACTTAATGCTGTTAATAGTACTTTAAGGTCTTGCAAACTTAAAGTCCTTCTGTTAGAAGAATCGACTCGGGTCGTAGGTCATCGCGAAGAAAACGCATCGTGGGACATCTGCATAAACAGTTTCCAATTTTAAAATATGTAATAATAATATCAGCTGAGGACGCTTTTTTTTAAACCATGTGCAAATCTGGTCCCGGGGCAAGTTTTCGAAGGACTTGTGTTACGGGAAACAGACAACGGAATACATAATATATTTAATATATTAATACAATATGTACTTAAGATTTTAATTATATAGTACCTTATTTAATACACATGCATGACCCTGGAACACAGAAACATATTAGTTCCCTATGAAGTAGCGGGTTCTAATCCCGTTAAAACCCGCTACCTCCGACTTGAGCACTAACGCGCTAACCATTGAGACCTCCTTCCTTCTTAAGGTATAGATTATAGCCGAAATAAATGAATAATAGGTTAGGTACCTGAATGCAAATCGGCAGACGAGCCACATGATGACAGTGGTTAGCGTCGCCCATCAACACAAACAATACTAACTGCATCACGGAACAATCAAGCAGGATGGCATGGCACCCATGGAGATGAGAGCGCAGCACCGCCATCATCCCTCCCACGAGAAAAAGTTGTGGCTCTTTTTCTAAAGAATATTGAGAATCTAAATTTATTTTTAGGCTTAATTTAACATATTCTGGACTATAAATATCTTTTAATTAAATGAATTTTAAATAGTAAAACCCACACAATTTTCGTGTTTCCTTTTAATCAAGAAATTATGGAATCTTAGCCAAATATCGGGCTCTTGAAACTGTACCTACGCGGCATTTATTAAAATATTTATTTTAATCTTACTTCATTTATTTTTCTTGTGGCCCAGTCTTATGGACTTACCATAAGATTGGGCCACATTAATGAAATTGATTTTTGAATTCATGAATGAATAAGTGGCGAAAATAATTGTACTCAGTATACTTCATAAAACAATTTGTAAAACTTATTAATATTCAACACATTCCGTAGACTTATAAAAAAGTAAAGTAAAGTATCAACCCTTTATGTCCCACTGCTGGGCACGGGTCTCCTCGTACCTCGTAGATTTATTATTACGTTACAATAAACTTAAAATCCATCAAAGCTATACGATATCGATAAAGGATCTCTTTGTAAAAATGAAATGGTGATGATGGTGATCATAATGATGATAAAATTTATAAAAAGGAACTAATGAATGTCTATTATTAAAAAAAAAATCTTTTTTTCAATACTATTATTATTAAGTCTTTGAACAATTGAAGTGATATAAGTACAAATACCAGCTGCGTATATTTTGGTGGTTGGTGCATCAATATAACAATATTTACATACGTACTAAAGTATCTACCAGTAGTGTAGTAAAACAGTATCAACTACCTAAGAACTTGACTAGTGTCAATCCGTTGCCTTAGCAGAATCAGATTTACATATATTATTCGACAATAATCTCAAAACAGTATATCAGAGAATTCTAGAACTTACTAGAGACAACTGTGTTTGTTACTTTGAATACATATTAGCTATTTTGCTTTAAAATTTTCCTAGTTTTTAATGTCGATTCCTAAGTGTATGCCCACTACTTAACTCGTTTTAAGTTTTATTACAAAGTAAGCAGTTGTGGTCGAATTTAGTTTGGCAATATTAATATTGTATAAAATAATATTAAACTTTTTGCTAGTTGCTAGGGTTTCTTCATAAACTGGATTGGCTTTCCGCTCTCCGGAAAATGCAAATGCAGGCATTCACTGTATTCTAGTTACTTTCCTGAGAGATAGTTTTTAAATTCTTTTATATTTTCCAGCATTCACGAAACAATAGTAAAGTATACTGGCTCATTTGACGCAAAAGCCAAAACATGCATTTGGAATTAAAGTTAGGTAGAATTTAAAGTAAAGTAAATTAAACTTAAATATACTTAAGTAAATCTTCACTTTACACTTAAGTAAATTAACAAAAAATCTACATTTTATGGATTTCATCGTGAGTTGTAAATTTTAACATTCCCGATATTTATAATTTTTTATAATTACTATTCTTTTGAAAGTGTCTTCAGATTTCAGTAAAATGGATTGCGATAAACATCCATGTACTAAAAAAAAGTAAACAAACAAAATTAATTTCTTTGTAGACATGACGATACAAAATAGCGTTATGCTGTTTCAGACACGGCATATAAGGTAATTATACCCAAGAAGGGCTAATCATTTTACAAAATATCTACCAACTGCAAATTATTATTTACATAAAAAATCTCAATACAATGCAAACACAATGTTCTTCACATCAATTCGTCTTTTTAAGTTATTGCTTAAAATTATAGCAACAGCGGGGTCACACCATTTACCAAGTTTAATTTCCGCCTGGGAGCAAACACGCTGTTTTTCGTTGAAAATGCTGAAATATTCGCCCAGTATAATAAATCAATGGGTTTTTCCTTCGACCGACTGCTGCATCCGTTATATTAATAATATATCAATTTAACCAAGGCACTCTTTAATTTATGACTATATTTCACAATTTAAGCGTGGAACCTCGTGGAACGTGTTTCGATAATGATATGCGAATTTATAAGCATTGTTTAAAGTGGCGGTGAATGCATTTTATATTGGTGTAAAAATCGCGTAGGGCACTTATATGATATGAAATGACTTTACCGTTCGTAGGTCTGTATAAATAAAAAAATAAAAAATATCTTGTAGAATAGATGCCTTCGAGCATTACGTATGATTTTAGTTTTCAAATTCCTTGGTCGCTTCGTTTTTATTTATTTAAGTTACATTACTTATTTGGTTTCATGACCTTTTATTTAGTTTTTTTTGATGACGCAGCGGAACTTTTTTTCGGACCACAGGCCTTGGGTAGGCGCGCTGACGTGTGTGGAGACTTGCATAGGGTGCACTGCCCCACTAAAACCGCTGCGTGAGCCAACAGCCGCTATCTGAGGTTTCTGGAGCCTTAGTTATTATAATTTAATGATTGTTTATAATACTAATAATTTTACGATAAAGACAGCGTTGTTATGCATGATTGATTATTTCCCTAAGATTCTTCAAACATTCTTCAACTTGTTTGGGAAAATAGAGCATTGGTTCTAATTACAACATGGAATCTCAATCTCCGGGCGTTGGCCAGCCTAAGTTGAATGCGAGTGGCCAGGTATTGGAAGTCTTGCCCCACTATGGCTCAGGCCTTGTCGTGGCGGTGGGGCTCAGTAGCCCAGGGTGACCCCAACACCTTGGGCGAAGCAAATTGAGCCAAGGGGCTCTTTGTATCCCTATTATAAGAAGAGTGGACAAAAGAGCAGGGGGAAAGGGGTGAGGATGGGAACCTCACCTCATCGTACTGTCCCGACGTTGGGAGTGGTTGTTCTGTGGTGCAGAACAACCGCTCTGTGGAGGTGGCGTCGGTCCCCTGAGGGACTGACTAGCCGTCGAGGTGCCCTGTTGCTTGTAGATCCGGGGCACCTCACCAAAGGCGGCAGTGGTAGCACTCGCCGGGTTATAGTGGGTAGAGCTGCGGCCACTTACCATCTTTTGGGCGCAGCGAGTCCCACATACCTGCCTGGGTAGACCCACACCCCTGCGGGATGTGTCAGTGCATTTCCTGGCGTAAAAGAAAAAAAGAAGGTATTGGAAGTCTTTGCGTTTTCTATAGAACCCAGCAGATAAGAGTCTACGTCCACCGTTGGACGAAAGACATTGATAATGATGATGAAATTAAACTCAATACTATTCCTATTAATTAGATCTCAATGACCATTGAAGGTAGATGCAACAATCGAGATTTGCCTAATTATCTATCGTCTAGTAAATGCGCCTAGTAAATTTGGTTCACCACAAATATCTAATGTTTTAACACGAGTGGAAATACTTGCGGTACAGATAAGGAAACTTTGTTCTTCTTGCAAATAGTTTTAATATACAAACTTCAAGTATATTTTGAATTTAGATTGTGTTACTTTAATAAGAAAACTGAGATTAGATAAATTTTGTTACACAATCAAGAACTATAGTTATCCACGATCTTCGTTATTGCTAGACTTTTTTAATTCCTAGGGCGACGTTGCTGACGATGTGTGGGTGTGGGCTTGGCTCCTTGAGTGAGAGAGCTTGGCTTCTTCAGGAGCGGGTTCGATCCTGGCCCTCTGTGGTGCCTTTGACTGTTTGGGAACATGAGACCATCGATTGCTCCTCAAACATCGTAAACCTGCATGCCTGATGAGATAAATCTTTGAAGGTGTGTCAAGTTTAGCAGCTGGAATCCGCCAGTGCCTGATAGGTTAACTAGGGCCCAACACCCTTCTTTCCTGATTTCGAGAAGAACCCGTGCGCAGGAGTGGGACATATAAGGTTCAATACCTTTTTCTCGCCTCCCCAATATCTAGTTATAACGGGATATGTACTGATAAAGTCATCTCCAAAGCTATCTCACTTTGGTTTGTGATTTTAGTTTCTAAGTTCAAAGGCAAGGCATCAAGCATATAATATCCGTAGAGACTAAGTAAAGTGAGCCATAAAATCAACAGTGAAAATTCTGAGCGAGTAACTTGTCAGTGATTTTCCACTGATTTAAAAGCAGTTCAACCAATCAGTGATCCGTGTGTGCGACCCATCGGCCAATCTTCAACCAATAACCATCAGTCGGCCAATCAGAGCGCAAAATCGGTGCAGCATGTGTATGTAGAATACATGTGATTGGGACATTAATGAATCGGCCTGTCGTTTGATTGCTGCCAATGCAAACAAAAGCTACTGTCACTAGGTAAGCATATAAATAGTATAACGGATGGACTATAGGTTCACCCGGTAAACTATTCAATCATCAATATTGATCATAATTCTTAATATCAAAATGACTAATTTCCTTTTTTGGGTCTTATAACTTTTACTCGTATTAAGAACTCGTATTATTTGTTTTCAATTCTCATTCTTTCTATTTATGTAAAAATCGATGGGCCAATCAAAAAAAATCATGATGATGATGATATGGTAGTGAAATGCAACGTTAAATTTTACGAATATTTGTGCAAAGTAACAAACCCAATTTTCCTTTTCGTGAAAAGAATTTCTTAAAATGTTTCACTACCGCTAAGAACTGAATGCAGCTGTTTTCGTTCGAGACCCAAGACGTTACAAAAGGAACCTCTTACAATTGCATAGAATTAACTTTAGCGGGCTTAATTCAACTTAATGTTGATCATAATTTGAATAGCTTCTTAAGGCAATATTACAAGAAAACTGGCAAATGCTGTACGAAAAACAATATAAGAAAAATATTTAAGCTACCAGTTCAAAATTACGGAACGTTACAAAGCACCTTTGTTTGTTAAAAATATAAAATACCTCACAGGGCTCTTCTGTGGCCGTACTCACGTATTTAGTCAACTCATTTTTGTTTACTTTTTCATTTACGTTTGGAATTTGTTTCAATGGAAATGCACTTACGTACTAATATTATACACGCGAAAGTTTGTAAGTATGAATGTTTTTCACTCTTCACCGTAAAAACTACCGAATGGATTTTTATGACCTTTACAATAATATAGCTTATACATCAGAATAACTATAATAATTTATCCCCGTACTCCCACGGGAATGGGAAGTACGCGGGTGAAACCGCGGGGCGCTACTAGTAATATATATTTTTCTGATTACATTCAGGTATGTATGGGCGTACAATGTAATGGTAGTACACTTCACACGATATTTTTATAATAACCGTCGAATTAACAGTTTGGTATCAAAATTATTCGACTAAAGCATCTATTCCATAGTGCACGGAAGATATAATAATGCTTGCGAATGAGTTTTTACTTAGATTGTGTACAAACGTATGATAACGAAGCGTTTTTTATGAAGGTTACATCCTATGTAAATCACTAGTTTAAATCATGTACTATTTACTTATTAAGATATAAATCATAATATTAAGTACTTTGTACTCTACTAAGCGCTTTGTCTTTTCTCCTTAACATGTAAATAGTTAATTAGTGATACTACGCAATTATTACCGGATACTTCATGCAAGTGAGCTTGCGACACTTAATCACTGAGATTTTATTTATACTATGACGGGATCCAATGAGCGCAGCAAAGGCGATGATACCCCGTCAGTCAGTGGCCTACTTTAAGATGTTAAAGTAGCTAAGCAAATAGCTAGCAAATAAGCTTTTTGATCGAAAATTTATCACCGATTGCAAAGCGAGCCCATAGAAAAGAACCGGCAATACAAACTTAAAGCAGCTAATCCTTTTGAAATATTACAAATTTAAGTAACATTTTTGCTATCCTGAATTGCCATTAGAGAAAGTGTAATGTAGGAGAGAGGTGGATGGCGTGTGTACGGTTCGGGTGCCGGTATAATACTCTTTATTGAATGAATACATCTTATATACTAATTACATGTCAGGGCACTACATTTCCCTTCCTAAAATTAAAAAAAAACTTAAATACATTTTATGTTTTTTTACAGTAAGTATAAATTTCTAATACATAATATTTTGATTACACATTTAATAATAACAATGACAAAACGATAACAATGACAAATGATAATAATAATTTTAACACTCGATAATATTACAAATAATCATTATAGATCAGAACATTTGAATTAATAACTTAGATTATAGGTAGTATGCTAACTTCTTGTGAGGTCGTATTGAGATGACAGAGTTTGTTTATTAAGTCCATGCTACATAAAAGGTAACGATATCAAATACATCGGGCCAACGATAAGTAATAACAATGTTTCAAATGACTCCAACTATTTAAGGTTCTCGTTACTAACTGATATTTCAACTCACTTATAACATTCATCATCATCATTTGTATCAATCACTATTACATAGTCATTTTCTATAACTTTCACGTTATTTTTACATAGTCATTTTCCTATCTATTTACATAAGTAAATTATACATATTTGGATCTTTTTTATTTACTTCTCCCCCTACTAAGTTCCTACTTTATTTCATCATCAGTATCATCATTATTCTCATCAATACTTTATTTATTCTCCATAAATTCCTACTCTCCTATCATATCTTTTCATTGGGTTTCACATATTTTAACCCTAACTTAATATCTTTATCTTTTATTCCTTTATTTTATTTTTCAACCTATACAGGCTACATTAACTTCATTTATTCTTTTTATTTACTTACTTTTCCTATTCACTTTACATTTTCTTTATTTATTCTTCGTATATTTTCTTTTACATTATTATACTCTCTTTTTACATAATATACTCTCCTTTTACATAACTTGTGGTCATCATTTAAGTCTCTTTAGACTCCAACGTATCTCACGGAGGAAAGCTCGTTCGCACCATGATCGAATGGAAGGATTTAACACACAAATCTAGACATTTTAAATGTCTCCTAATCTTCTATATCGACATTTCTATCAATGTTTCCTCTTTATTTCTTTTTATACCTTACTCTTATTCTCAAAATAATCCTCAAAACTCTCACGGAAACGTCTCGCGTTTGACATGATCAAGTATGTGGACTGTATGTCATAAAAAAAATCTTCTAAAAACTCGTCTCTTTTAATTTAATACAATTCTTAGCATTTCCAATCGACGGGCGGGTGATCAGTTCCGTTCATCGAAGGAAGTGTTATTTAAGAAAGTATATTTTTGTCAATTCATTGTTTCCTACTTTTATTCCTAACCCTCTTTATTTATCGTAATAATGCGTTTGCAGCCACATTATTCGTAAATCTAGCCAACTCTTTTAATCATAGCTACTTTCCATTTTCATGTCAATCCGGTTAAATACGTAATTAATCTACTTAATTTTCTAAATCAAGAAAACTATGAATGTTATAAATTCATTGAACCTAAATTATTTATCTAAATCATAATTAATTTATTCTTATTTATTCAATCAATTCCATAATTTTCTATTTAATTAACGACATGAGAAAAAAAAAAACATCTATATTATTTTATATCAATGACCAGCAAGTATCCAACACAAGAATGTACTACGTTGCAGTTTATATTATTGTTAAAAAAATATACATGAGATATTTTATATCAATACAATATGAATATAAACTGACAAAATGTTGATGACATTTTTTTTAGAAATACTTCAATTATTATAATAGATTATAATATTATGCCTCCTACAAAATTTAAAAATAAGTAATTTATTTATTTTATTTTACAAAATTATTTTTAAAACCATAATAGAAAAAAAAAATTATACCCAATGTTTGATCAACTTAAGAAGGTAATGGATGGGCCAACTTCTTTCGGTAGACAGCTTATTTTGCTCTGATATCTCCCGGCACTTTTCCTCTGGATTCCTTGGACAGTAACATCTCCCGGCAGCTTTCCTTTGGATTCCTTGGACAGCAATATCTCCCGGCGGCTTTCCTCTGGATTCCTTGGACACCGACTTTTTCCTCTGCATCTCTTTGTTATTTAATTTTTATTTTTTCTTACTTCTTATAATTTATTATCTTTTTATTTTTATTTCTTCACTTTTTTTTCTGTATTTCTTCTTCTTGTAATTTATTCAGTTAATTTAATAATCTTGATGGTTCGTCATTTGTCATTGCTATGTTATTTTCTTATATTATTTATTTATTTCTCCATTATAATAATATGTTTTAATTATTTAATATAATATTTTAAGTCATTATTATATTTTTATCTTCCTATTTTAGTATGGCTTAATTATATATTCATATTATTTTATATATTTTAATTATATTAATTTAAACAAAGGCTCAGCGCTGCCGCGAGGCAGCACTGGCAGGGTCGCCATGTAATGTAGGAGAGGGGACGTTGGCGTCTGTATCGTTCGTGTGCCGGTATAATACTCTTTATTGAATGAATACATCTTATATACTAATTACATGTCAGGGCACTACACTACTAGTTTGATTTATGAATAAATATTATGGATTATAGACTTTTTTTTGATGACGCAGCGGAAATCCTTTTCGGATCGTACCAGGGCCTTGGGTAGGCGCGCTGACATATGTGGGAACTCGCATCGGGTGCACAGCCCCACTGAAACAGCTGCGTGAGCCTTCAGCCGCTATCTGAGGGAACCGGATCTACAGGCGACGGGAAACCCTCAGCGACAGACTTGTCCCGGCAAGACCACATTCTCTACAATAAGGGGACTGCCCGGCTACGATTTGGCAGTCCCCATGACGTCGTGTCTAGCAGGGCCCGGGTTCATATCCAGAGCCAGACACGAGCACAGGGGCGTTATAATTGGAGGCGCATTAAGTAGCGCCTCCGATGCACCCCCATTCGTCGTCCACGGGGGGAGGCCACGTCGGCGGCCTTCTCTCTCACCCGTTCGTCGGCCTCCTTCTGGATCATTGTCCCGCAGAAAGAAGCCATTGCCGTCCAGGACTCGTCAGAGCCGAGCATCGCGGTATGGATTATATACTACTATAATCCATAATAATCCATAATATTTAGTTTATTATTATATTAGTTACTCAACTACACAAAACGTATCTACATCTCTAAGAAATATCGGCGATAATCCACTGATTAAGACTGCCCGAAATAACACGGCATTAATAAACTTAAATCAAACGGGACGTGCCCCAATTCCTCCACCCATGTGTCTCCGACGAGCTCCTCGTATCTGTATGACATCCATTTTTTATCTCGACAGGCCCCTCCGCATTGTCTTGTTAGAATTTCACCCATGTACTCGAAATTCATTTTGAGCGTTTTATTTTTAAGACTCCATGGACGCTTTTATGTTTCGTTATTTATATTTATGTTTTTCATATTTTCTTACCTTAAAATGTCTTACGATATAAATTCGTCGGAATATTATATTATTTTTAACATTGGTTATCATATTTTTTTTTATTTAAATTCACTAATCGTCATCATCAGCCTTTCCGTCCACTGCTGAACATAGGCCTCCCTCAATGAACGAGAAGATCCTTTACCATTCGCATCCAACACGGACCGGCTACTGCACGGAGATCGTCTTCCCACCTGGTTAATGGCCGACCAACACTTCGTCTGCCTAAACGCGGCCTACACTCTTGAATCTTATTGGCCCATCGGCCATCAGTTCTTCTGAGTCTGGGACCAGCTCATAGCCGTTTCAATTTATTATTGGTGTGATATCGGCCACTTTAGTTCTTTAGCGATATAACAACTTGAGAATATCGATATGCTTCCTGAATAATTAAAATTCATAATGTAAATTAAAATATAATATATTGTTTTCCCATGTCTACCTAAATTTGAAAGAAAGAAATTTTTTTTTATTGTTTACGACAACATAATAATGTAATTAAAAACTAACTTAAAACAGACATTGCAGCCATTAATTATTAATTATAATAAAATAAATTCTATGTTTTGTGTCAAAAAAAGCTTATACTTTCTATTCTTCTTTCTAATACTCATTTTTTGCATATTATTATTACAGGAGCCATGGTCGCGACAGGACTGAACCGCAATACAATCTGTTAAAAGCTGATTATTAACAATGTTATAATATAATAGTTATATAATAATATATATAGTTATATAATAATAATATATATATAATAATAATGTAATAGTTTACACATTTTAATGAAATGAAAGTAATACAAATATCTGAATAAATGTATGTTTAGTTTCAGTTGGGTATTCTTTAACTTAATGCCTAAAGTATAGACGTATTGTTGAAGACATAGACAACTCGATGAGAGAATATCAAGTAGCTCAGTAAGCAACCTTTAAATATTTGACGTTTCAATTTTAATAAATTCCTTACTCGATTTCGTTGTGACCATTTCAAGAATAAACTTAAAAAAAGATTTTATTTACTTATTTACAATGATTGAAGTATTTTCTTAATATATTTTATTTATAAAGAGTAAAAATCAGGAAACATAGAATCATTCATTATGATGAAACAATTTTTAACGGATGGTATAGCTAGCGGCTTATTAAGATTTTTACATGCCCGAAAATTAGGATAATGTAAAATCCTCTGAAAGCTGTTTCATTTGTGTCAAGCGAAATAAACCAAATTTTAAAAATTGTTATTCTTTTTTGAATTTTAAATAAAGAATAATAAAATAGTGATATTGATATAATATATAAAACACACTTCTCTTTTTGGGTCAGTCGTGTGAAAACAAGAAGCAAACACCACTTGTAACCATCATGATTGTAATAGCACGCACGAAAACTCCCGCCTCGTTTCAAAACTCCCCAACAGCCGCAAAATATCGTCCAAAATGAATAAATTCTTTCATTTAAACATAAGCTTTGCGAGTTTACTCATCTCGAAACAACGAAAGAAATTACACGTTCAAACGTAAATTGAAAGTCTTAGGTAAAAGCGCTTAAACGAGACTCGGGCAAAATTAAAAAAAAATCGAAAACTCCCGCGAATTTATTCCATTATCAGCCAACAAACTTTTTTGTGTCCCACGATTTACAATTCAATGACAAAACAGAATGGGTATTTTTGTGAATAACAATTTTATTGTGGCTTATCCGTATCTTAGCGAGACAATTAGGAGAGTTAATATTTAGAGATAAGAGAATTAATTAAAATCTAATTAGAATACAAGAAGCATCTTAAATGTTGATGATATTGCCGCAGAATATAAAGTCACTACTATGATCAATAAATAGACTTAGGGCCTGTTTCACAATCTCCCTTTAAGTTCCCTATAGGCTATTGGCAACATATTTGACAGATGTTTGACAGATACTCCATACTCTATCTGTCAAACATCTGTCAAATATGTTGCCAATAGCCTATAGGGAACTTAAAGGGAGATTGTGAAACAGGCCCTTATGAATATTTTTTTTGGTAATAAATAGATGGCACTATCTAAATAATACATATTAAATTGCGAATGGCAAGGGATCGGTTGTCTTCGCGTTCACTGAAGTAGGCCTATGTTATCAGTGGATAAATAAAGGTTGACGATGATGATGATGAAATAAATACAATAATTTTTAAATCATGCGTGTGCGTATGTATATTTTACAATAAAACTTCTAATCGGGGTTTATTGAAATGTTTGTGTGATTCTTTATACCTACTCGTATATCATAAGCCAATGAATATTCTTTATACCTATAAAATAAAAATGAATAAAGGGCTTTAGGCCCTGTTCACACGTACGCTTTTTTACCGAGCGTGACACGAAAGCGTTTTTAAAACGCAATCCTTTTTTATCGAGCACTGTTGTGTTTTTGAGGTTAAATCGAATTGAGCAAAACTCGTAACTTGAGCCAACGTCGGGTTAAACCAAACGCTTTTTAAGCGCTCGTCATTTTCGGATCGATTATAATTTAATTCTGACAGTACAGACAGTATTTAAGACATTTTTTTCCGAAACATCATCAAACAGATTTTTCTGCTAATTACGTGAGACTCAAAAATGTTTATTTAGGGTATGGGGCTATTCTCAGTGTCGGTGTGTGTGGCCTTTCTAAATTACACGTTTTTATCGTCATTTTTTTTTATGTGTTTGATCAAAGATACGACATAGTCTTAGAAGAAAAATTGGTGAAATAAAAATTTGAAAATAGGGGTACTTACGTTGTTTGAATTTTAGGTTAGCTCTATAAAATAACATTTGATCAATAATAGAATCCACTTTGAGTAATTTTTATCCCACAGAGTATTAATACAAATCGTTTTTACCGAACCCGATAAAAATAAACCCCCCCACAAACGAACACAAGTACTTATCCTGAAACTAGTTTAAACTTGCTCTTACCAAGCTCTCTGCGTCACTAGCCCACAAGGAAAACTTCGAAAGCACATTAACCCCTGTTGCGTCTACAAGCTGTTAAAGATGAAAGGACATACGAAAAGTTCAATTATTAAATTTTCGACTTAGCTCCCAATTCAATTTCTTACACGCCTTCTGGTGAACTTTCATCGTGAGTTAATGAATAACTTTGGATGACAACGTCAACTTAAAGCTTGTTGAAGTATAAAATGTCTTGAGAGCTTTGCGATATTTATGCGCATAATGATTGTGTGCAAAGAAAAAAGTTTCGGGGATACATAGAGATGAATTTTAATCACAAATTATTTTTGCATTGTCATTTTATTCAAAAGATATTAATTCTTGTAAATATATAATAAAAATAATAATAATAATACATGTCGTCTCACACGCAAATTTCTCCAAAATTCATCATATTCTTAAGCTGGCACACTTGGCATTGCCCGTGTGACAGTTATCTCACCCCCGTAAACAGGGAGAAGAAAATAATAATAATAATAATAATGATAATAATATCTATGGACGCTTTTTACACCACGTTAATCTGGTCCCGTGGTAAGTACTCGAATAGACTTGTGTTACGGGTACCAGACAACGGAAATTATTAATACTTTTATATTAATACATATATTTAAGATTTTTATTATATAATACACATAATATTTAATACACATCCATAGCCTAGGAACACAGAAACTTTTTTTTGTTCCTTGGCGGGATCGAACCCTCTACCTCCGGTTGAGGTTTTCTATTTCAATAAACGTATATTCCCGATTCATCTGCGGTCGTTGTACCCATAGACTTGATAATTTAATTTTATGAATGTAAATATAATATTGGATCCGACCCGGGAATCGGTTATTGGAAGAGGCGCGAGGTAGAGGCAGTTATTATATTCCAATCTATTTAGACAACATCATCAGCCTTTGTGGTTAATACGAAGGTCTGATCTTTCGCTATAGTGACGAAGCAAATTTTGATAGTTATACACTTAGGGTCTGTTTCACAATATACTAGTAACATTCCATGTTGTATATATACATGAAAATATGTTTTTATAATTTAATTGTATGTATCATACCATCTTTATACCTTTTATTTACATAGACCTTGTATATAATGTTATCCCTTAATTATTAAACGATCAAAACACAATTTAAATTATTTTGTATATTACTGTTACCGGAACGTCAAATTGTCAAATGTCGTGAAGCTGTCAACCGCGTATATATCTGTCAACTAATTTATGTGGCAGATAAATTTGCTAATGGCCAGTTGATCCGACCTATAGTTTACAGGGAACTTTATTAGCCAAATATTGCTATATGTCAATTGTGAAACAAAAACGTTGTAGTTATGTGGTAAATATGTTGCAAATAGCTTAAATGGAACTTTATTAGGATATTGTGAAACAAACCCTTAGATCAATAATATGTCTAGATAGAGTGTCGCGTGGAAAACACGTCCAAAAAAATACAACTGTTAGCCTCTAAATGCTTTCTCTGTGTTTAGTATCCGTCCCGCTGTCATAGAATACGCATGAATTGTTACGCATTATTGTTTTTATTAATAATGAATGTTTGTGTTGAAGTGCAACGAGATTAAAAAGAATGATTATGGGAGAACTGTAGTAGCTGGTATCACTATTCACGAACACATCTTTGAAAATGTTGGCCAGTATTTTTTTGTTTTGATTATAGGGCGACACTCCATCTAGACATATTAATGATCTAAGGTTATACATTCTTAATTTTTAACCAACTTCAAAAAAAAAAGGAGGAGGTTATCAATTCGACTGTATGTTTTTTTTTAACGTAAGTTGAGAGCCAAAATATATTCTTCAGCTGCCGACCATACGAATAGCCGTTTTATCCGAAAGCGCATCCCTCTTGGTATAGAATGGAAACATTTTTAAATCCTTCAAATTTTACACGTATTCCAGCGCTGTGAAACTATAAGCTTCCTTTAAAAAACATGCCAATTTATTACTTGGATATTTTCCAGAACTTTCTGAACCATTCCAATTTGAAACAATATTCCATATCCGCAATGATTAACAACTTTGTTCCGTTGTATACAGCTACTGCTGTATATTTTATTTTTTTGTAAAGGTTTCTTAACTTCAACCTTGATAATCTTCATTATGATGTTGATGATGACCATTTTTTATAAAAAATTAAAGTGAAACTGTTATTACATCGTCTCAAAATTTTTCGTCTGTGTGTTGCATGTCGCGTGACGGTCGGAGGCCAATATGGCGGTGTATATAATTCGTATCAGCTGACCGTTTAGTGTATTGACTATTACTCATTTGTGCCAGTGCTCCACACTATTTTGTTTGTAAAATATATAATGTGGAAAAAAAAGTTTCACTTTTACCGTTGTTTCATGAAACCACACCCCTTTTTTTAAGTCACGGATCACTTAAATTTTAACATATTATATTCTGTCGTACGCACTTTTTCGAAATCTTTTATCGAAATTTATAAAGCGTTTATTTAGGTAATTCTGCTTCTGTTTTTAACTTGAAAGATTTGTTGACCTTTTTTTTGAATATCCTCAATATTTTCCTGGAATGTCACGGACCTCCAAAACCGTTCTACGGATCCCTTGCGATACATTGACCCCAGTTTAAGATATAATATTCTTTTTTCTTATATGAAATAATATTCTTTATTTTAGGACAGACCACAAATGGACGTATGTGGGTTGATAAGGTTGTATTAAAATAAAATATAAACATGTTTGTAGCTTCCCTGTGTCTAGATTTGAGCCTATCATTTAATACTATAGTCACGTTTTTAAGGCACTAACAAATAATGTATTCAGTGCATTATGTTCGGAGCTCGTTACCAATACCGTCTTCACCATAAGGGCACACGGGGCCCGTGCCCGGGGCCCCCTCAGAACGGGGGCCCCGAGGACCTACAAATTCTTTCACACATTTATTCACAAAACATTTTTGTCGGGCACATTACACTTTTACAAATCAGTAGGTAATCTTATCAGAAGGTCTTTACAACTAAGAAGGTATTTACTTTACCATAAGATATAAAGCAGAAGAGTTTGTTTGTTTGAACGCGCTAATCATAAAAATTATTGGTCAGGTTTAAATCTTAGTTAACGCAGGCGAACTAGCGGGCAACTGCTAGTCTATAATAAATGGTCATAGGTGCCTTAGGTACTTAATAAATAATGTTATTATAATTAGTTTTTTTTAGTTTCCAAAAGGGGCCCACAATCTAGTGTGCCCAAGGGCCCCAGCCTAGTTTAAGACGGCCTTGCTCGTTACACAAGTTTTTAAACTTCAGCGTTCTTTGAAACAAAGTTACTTCAAATGCAATACTACTTTTTCAAAAGTTTCAAAGTGTAATGAAGTGCTAACAAAACGTCGATAAGCACATAAAGGTGATATTACACTTTTATTACTGATCGAGTGCTTTATGATTGGACGTGTTCTGGCTGTATACAAGTGTATTTACACTGCCATGTACGATTTTTTTTAATTTTAGGACATTAATATACTGATGAGGATGACGCTGATAACTCCTATAAGTTTTGGCCATGGTGACCATCTATAACTCTCGGCCTTATCTTTAAAGGTCTATATAGCAAACTCTTACTTTATACATAACTAGCTGTTGCCCGCAGCTTCGCCTGCGTTAACTAAGATTTACAACGGGATCTTAGTACGCGAAATACATTTTTTACACCTTGTGTCCGAAAAACCAAAATATCTTACGGAACCCTATTTTTATGAGAATAAAATTTAGCCTATGTTACTCGTGGATAATGTAGCTTCCGAATGGTGAAAGAATTTTTGAAATCGGTCCAGTACTTTTTGAGCCTATTCATTACAAACATACAAACATACAAAAATAGGTACAAATCTTTCCTCTTTATAATATTAGTATAGATATAGTTACACGACTAAGATTATCTTACATTTGAAATGCAGATAAAATATAATTTTATACATCGTTTGGTGTGTCCTAAGGAAGTTTCGCGTATTATTAATTCTATTATATCCAAAGCGATGATGGTCCAGTAAGGACTCGGCCTCTTATACGAGAGGTTCTGGGTTCGATCCTAGTCCCTCGTGTGCCTTGAAATGGTTTTTTTTTAATTTTTAAGTGAACCCTAAACACGAGACAGAAGCAAAATATCGCGAGGAAACCTGCATGCCTGATGAGATTGAAAGCTTTTGAAGGTGGGTGAAGTTCAATACCCCTCATTTGACCAGCGCCTCGGAGAACTATGGCCCATTACCCTCCTCGCCAATTAAAAGCACCGACTTGCGCGAATAAATTAAAACCTACTTACCTTGTGTATGATATTAGTATGAACACAAAGACTATATAGTTCCTACCCTGTGTTCCCATCATCAAACTATATAAATTCCTGCCAACCAGTCCTTGAAAGCTTAGAACCATGACAAGGCATCAATTTAACAAGTGCAAATTTAGTAATATTATCGTTTAGGCAACTTGTTTGCCATTGTTCTTTACTAATAGCTTAATTGCTCAAGTGATTATGTTATTAAAAAGTTGTTTTCCATACGAATAGCATAAAATTAACATTTGCTTGCTCACTAGGCAACTGCAACTGTTAATAGAAATAAAATAATAAGATAATTTAATCCGTGTTGGATGCGAGTGGCAAGGGATCGGTCGTCTCAGCATTCATTGAAGGAGACCTATATTCAGCAGTGGACGAATAAAGGCTAATGATGATGACGTTGCGAAGTTGATATGAAAAAAACTGTGACTTTAATTTTCATAATTTTTATTTAATATTTTTATAAAGTCATTTTTTTTCGTAATGTCCTATGGAAAGAAAGAAAGAAAGAAACATTTATTCAACACTAACAAGAGACACACATGAAAAAAATAAGAACAAAAATACACAGAGAAAACATTTTTCGGTTGCACAGCCTACAAGTAACACATTTCAGTAACATTGATGATAAAACAATAATTGCGAAACACAAATTGTATTGACATTAAAGAATAAAGTGTATGTCTCTCGTGTAGGTCAAAAAGGTCCAGCATTATGCCAGGCAAGGCTTACTTGACGCTGATTTCCAACTGAACCAAAAGTAAAAAATAAAAAATCAATGGCCTTGGTACCTTTGAGCGAAATCGGAGCTGTGGATTGGCAGGTGGCATCCCCAAGCAAATTTTAAAGTCATTAGTTAGTTTGATTTTTATGAAGATTCTACTTTGATACAATTCACGGTGAAGAGTTGAACACGGTGTTTTAATTAACGCGTTTCTACAAATATATTGCGCATCTTGCATAATTCTATTCAACGTCTTTATCTAGAGCATCTTCGCTCACAAGGTCAAGGGAAATGGGTTAAGGTGACAGCGAAGTTATTAAGCGTACGATGTATTCTCGTGTCCTGGTGAAAAACAACAATGCACGGTTCCGCGTATTCTTAAGCTTTGCATATGAGACACAATGTAGTTATGAAATCCCAAGAGCGTCTTTTATTGTTGAACGTTTTTACTATTCATCTTTTCTTATTACGGATTTTTTAAGCGGAATATTTTTATGTAATCTGTTGGTGTATTCATCATTAATATTTCGATATGATCATATACGGCGACCTCTGTGGCTCAATGGTTAGCGCGTTGGCGCTAAAGCCCGGAGGTAGCGAATTCGAATCTCGCCATGGAACAAAAAGTTACTCTGTCCCTGGGCGGGTCATGGATATGTATTAAATATGCGTATTATATAATAAAAATCTTAAATATATGTATAAATATTAAAAAACGTATTAAATATATGTATTTCCGTTGTCTGGTAGGTACCCATAACACAAGTTCTTAGGAAACTTAGCACGGGACCAGATTGACGTGGTGTAAAAGCGTTCATAAATATTATTATTATTATTAACTTTAGTTCTATTACGGCTACGTAATATCGTCGTAATCAGGGATCGTCTAGTGCGGTCAAGCGTTCAAGCGCTCGCGTTAAATTTAGTGTAAACGCGCATTATGTGTTCGTTGAAACGTCTTGTGTCTGATGGTTCGAAGTTGGCTACATGGCACAGAAATAAACAAGTATCGCTCTTGGTCTGCCTTTATTTTCGAAATTAAGGAAAGCTGTTTTTCGAAAAAAACCGCGTGCTGTATAAAGGCATCCCTCACAACGGATTTTTTTTTAACGAGAGATCATTTTGACAGTTGCCAAAATGATTTTACCGCGGTTCTAAATAATGAACGTAAGCCATTTTTAGCCAAGAATCAAGATGTGTACATATTACGTTGTATGGGTTTATGTGGGTTTTCTCCACTTTCATTTGTTTATAAATAAAATTGCTGGTATGTGAAAATAATTACACTTATGTCGAAAACATTATAATTACAATTTTCAGTAATTTTCTTCTATACCAAGTTATCTGCAGTACTTTATAATTATGTGGGGTGAGTTGACTCATACGCAAATGGAACAAGAGCTAAAGGCTCTTTTTGTTCAAAACACTACCGTTTATTGTAATTACAATTGTAGTACCCTTTTTGATTTAGGTCTTTTTAGTAATAGTAGGACTTAATTTGAAGTAACAGCCAGTTTAATTGTACTATTCTCGTAACAGTTATTTTAAATACGAGCTGCTAAAACGGATAGATAATTTAACATAATTTACTATGCTTGAAGCTATTTTACCAGCAGAAGTGGCACCCGATTGTAAGTGGTTAGCCTCGCCACACCTTACAAATCGATGAACGCCGGCTACACGCACGAAAAAGTATGCTCACGTTCCGTCAGATATTAGCGTGCAAGCTTCCTTGGTTGATAGGGAGGCACGATCGGCCTAAGCGTTTGGATTGTAAATACACAGTTTTTTAAAACACGTAATATAGAACTCTTATAGAGCTTATGAACAGTGTAAATATTATCGACATCGTTAAATCCAGCTAATATTGTTGTATGCTTGTTTGTATTGTTCATTTGTATATCAACTATGATACATGGATGACTTATTTAAATCAAATCAAGATTTATTTACACGGGCTAACATGCAGCTTATGTTTAGTGCATACAAGACCATTAAAATTTGTTTAAAACGGAATGTTTTCCATGTTCCGTTCGTATTGTGAAGAGGATATTTGTAGGCATAATAAGGTTATATATATATATAAGGTTATAAGGTTTGGTAGAAATAAACCTTTATTTTTTATTTATTTATTGCAAATAGTTTTTTTATTTATAGTAATTAATTCAATCCATCAATAAAAATAAAAAAAACATAGTTTTCTTTTATTTCTTATTAAGGAAATATGAAGGTGTGTGAAGGCAACAGGCAACATTTGGCTTGGGCAAGATCATCGAGCATATAATAACCAATCTGCAGTGCTATTTTGTAAGAAACGCAGCGCTGTCGCAACGCTATGACAGCGCTGTGAATTCAACTTGGTATTCACTATGCTTGTCAAACCATATCAAACACCCTAGCGCCGTCAACGCTGTGGGCGCGACGAGCTCGTCGCAGCGTTGCGACAGCACTGCGTTTCTTACAGAATAGCACTGCAGAATATAACGTAAGCCATAAAATTTGAAAAGTCAGTGATTCACTCAGACAATCACTTATGTCATAAGAATTCAACCAATCAGTGATTTGTGTGTTCGACCTATCGGCCAATCACCACTCAATGGTCTTGTGTCGGCCAATGTGACAGCAGTATCGGCGCAGCGTGGCAGCACTTTGGCGGAATTTATTTTTATACTAAACACATAAGATTAGGTACCGCTTTATTCCGTTTATAAGCTAGATAGGATAGGTCAACTGTTGCTTTATAAGTCGCCGATTTTCGAGAAAGAGACAATATGCTGACATTATTTTATGTACTAAAATGTCATAATCCTAGGAGTATAATATGCCAGATAAGCGAAGTATTTTCATGAATTTTATGAGTTTGTTTATGCCAAACATACTCATAAGCTTAAGAATAAGGGGGAACTGTGCTTCTTTTATACCTAAAGCATCGCAATCTCTACAGGAAACGAGAAATGGGTCTTTATACATTTTAATAAGCGACTAATCTATACTCATGCAAAGATAAAAATTTGTTAGTCCATTAATTATTATTGAACTTTCAAATCCATTTTGATAAATCAAAGCTTCATGATGCCTTGATGTTGGCTGTTGTCAGTGACAAAGTCGAAAAAATATCTATATTTGCTCTGGCAACTAATAGATAATTAAAATTTCGTATCATCGATTAATACATAAAGTGTAATTCTATGTTACGAAATAAACGTATAAAATTACCGAAATAAATGTTGGCAAGTAATGAGGAATATTTCCATAACGAGCCTAATAAGAGAATGTTATTAAGAATACAAAATATTAGGAATTATTATCAAGTATTTTGTTTTGCTTTAATGAATTTGTGTCATGGAAGAATCATAATATGAAATTCATAAGCGCGGATTTTATGAAAAATATACAATAATGGTTTACAAAAATCTTCATGTTTTTTTTAAATATTATTGGCTCATGTACTTACATTTTATCATCATTAGTTATCTTAGAAACTTTTTAGGAATTTGTTTTCATATATATATATATATATATATATATATATATATATATATATATATATATATATATATATATATATATATATATGAAAACAAATTCCGCCAAATTTGTGCTGCAACGATGCAACGATACTGCGTTGTGATTGGCCGATTGATGGCCATTGATGGATGATTGGTTTATTGAACGAAAATTGACACAGGTCACTGGTTGGCTTCATTGCTATTATTTTATTATTGGTCTTTGAAAGTTATTAATGCGTTGCCTATCCTGAGACTCAAGAGTAAATACCGGTGCAAAGCCACCGTTATGCCTTCCGAAACACAGCAATGCTGTTCCATTGAAATAAGTACAAACGGAATAGTGTCAGTCAGCCGGTCTCCATGGATATAGGTGAGAGCCACAGCCCATCACGGGCGTAAAGTAATAAAAAGTGAGTCTCGTAAAGTAATAAAAAGAGAGACGTGGTCAAAAGCTATAGTGACAATATTAAATTTATCTGCTAAGGGCCTGTTTCACAATCTCCAGATAAGTTCCGAATAGGCTATCGGCAACATATTTGACAGATACTCCATACTCTATCTGTCAAGTATGTGTCAAATATGTTATGAATAGCCTATTCGGAACTTATCTGGAGATTGTGAAAAAGGCCCTAAGTATATAAATACATGTGAATGATTATAAAGATAAATGAGAAAGAGAGGCCTCTTGCTAGTCGTGAATTTCTGTGGCTACAGGAACGCACACATTAATTAATTGAAAATTTCTGATGTCTTCTAAGATCAAAATGATTGTAGGCCTAGCAACTCGTGATCTTTACATACGACAATAAAAGTTTTTAATATAACCTTCTCTGCTCTCACGGAGACCTCATATTTATACTACAGTGAAGAAAAACTTGCTTATAATGTTGATTTAGTACACTTTAATCAAATAACGTTCTATGTCCTTTTACTTTGTACACATCCAATAACATTTTAGTGGTTTTTCGTTTATACGACAAAGTTTTACGAGCAATAAAATAAAGAGTAGGTCGGGGCACTTGAAAACAACGAGTTCGCAAGAAAAAATGAAATTTATTAAAAGATACAGAGATTTACTTTCATATGAAAAATAATATCGGAATGTACTGTTATTCTGGTGATACGGGTTTAGCTTTATTTGACATCTAGCTGTTGCCTAGAGCTTCGCCCGTACCTAGAGTTATTTAAAGAAGATTATAATTTAGAAAAACTAAATTAGTATTTATTCAAGTAGTGTTTCTTACTAATAGTCCAGTGTCGATAATTTTTGAAACATGATAAAATGATAATAATAAAAAACCAAAAACTTGGTTATTTGAATTTTACACATCAATTTTGAGGTTATGTACAGAAATTGTTTAAACAAAAGTTGTAGATCTTTTTATTACCTACAACTTTGCCATGTAACTCTTTTTCATAGGACTTGTAGTTTTGCCGGAAATCGAGATAAACCATTTCCCCCCCTTAAAATCCACCCCCTCCCTTTTCCCGAATTCGGATCGCCCGTAATTTATTTTTCCTTTCATTTTTATCATATTCCCCTCCTTTTCTAATGAGTTTCATCCTACTGTGATTTTCTTTCTTTTACCTTTTCTGAAGACATTGGCACCGGTCTATAATGTTATAAAATGCAAACGCGTGTCAATGTAACACATATTAATAAATTAAATTATAGGCCTCTTCCATCTACCCAGTAGATACCCGGCATATATTTTTTATTATTAAAAAAAATCCGATCGATGGTAATCACTGCGAGCTTGAAGCCCGGGCACACAACGCACTATTATGTATTCGGAGTACCTTAATCGGAGAAGGAGTTGGGTATTTTTGGAGTCGGTGCCAGCCAAAGAGGATATTTTAATGATTAATCACATACACCAAGTATTGAGAATATGCCTGTGAAGGGCAGCCATGTTTTGGCTGGTACCGACTCCAAAAATACCCGATCTTAAATAGTATACGTCTTCTACTTCACTTCGAAGTATTTCAATATTATTTTAAAATTTTTAGCTGTACATTAATAATTAAGGTATAGTTTTGAAGTCGGTTTTTGGTTTTTTATTTAAAATTAATTTTATTTTGTACTTTTTAGTTTTAAGTTTATACATAAGTAATATAGTTTTTATTTTTACTTGCCAAATTTTTGGCGTTCCCGATCTGTGTTGGATGCTAGTGGTAAGGGACCTGCTGTCTTAGCGTTTATTGAGGGAACCTATGTTCAGCCGTGGACGGATGAAAGTTGATGATGATGACCTCACAATACTTTGATACTTTCCAAAGTATCCTATTCAGTGGTTTTTGTTCATATTATTCATATTACGATCAGATGTCGATCAAATTAATATGGGACCAATTCGGAAACATAAGCTTACTAACAAAACAAGAATCACCAAAATCCATTCCCAAACAGCGGAGTAATCGAGTAACAAACATACAAAAAAAAACATACAGACGAATTGATAACCTCCTTCTTTTTTTGAAGTCGGTTAAAAACTAAGATATAATTTTAGTAATAATATGAAAGTATTAAAATACCATCACCTAAACGCCTTTGTCTTTGTCTGATCGCATTAGTGGGTATAATGGGTGCAAGCTCACAGGCATCGAAATAGGTCTGACCTTCAGAAAAAGGTCGTCAACTTCATTTGAACGTAAATGTGAGGGTTGAGACATTTTTTACTTTCATTAGACCCATTGATATCTTCTATGTATTAATACGACGAGAGATCGTTGTCCCCTTTTTACTTTTACTCAAAATGCTAAAAACTGAATCTTTAAATTACAAATATAAGATAGTTTGTATTTCAAATGACAATTGAAAGATTATTTTTAAGAGTGCTCCCTTCCTCCAAGCCCTCCGACAAATAGTATAACTTCACCCATAGATGACTTCTTATCGGATTTGAGTAGCCAAACTCCTACTCTCCTGAGTAGCGCGCGATACACCGCGCCCCCAGCGGGGTGCGGAGGGCTGCGTCCCCCTTTCGAATAATTTCTAGGTGAGCCATCTGATCACCTACTTATCGATTGAACTTAAAGGCCATCAGGTCTAAAAACCTTTCGAAAAAAATCGACCTCCTGAGTGAGAGATCCATTTTTTTTTCGAAAGGTTTTAAGCCCTGATGGCCTTTAAGCTTAATCAGTTGGTAGGTGAGCAGATGGCTACCCTAGTATAATTCGAGAGGTCCAGTTCTGATCTATAACTATGCGAAAAATAATGGGTTTTTCTAAATTTCTAAGTTAACCTGAATACGACACCATCGCTTGTCTACCGATGAAGGAAAACATCGTGAGGACACCTGCATGCCTGATGAGATTTGGAAGTCTTGGAAGGTATATAAATTTCAATGGTTATAACTTACATCCACCTCACCTGATTTCGAGGAGGAGACTCGTGCCCAGCAGTGGGACATATTATTATATGGGTTGATACTTTACCTTTACTTTTTATATCCCATTTTATATGCAAGCGCAGAAAATTATAGAAATTGTTATGTTTTGCATGATCATTATAATTTGACGCTTGTTGGTCTAGTGGTGAGTGACCCTGACTGCTTGAAAGTCGTGGTTTCGATTCCAATTCAGGACAAATGTTTGCTTGATGAGCATGTTCATTTGCTTTGTTTGTGGGCGTAATTTATCTATTTAGAAATATCTTAATACGTATTAATTGTCTGGTTGCCATAATACACGTTCTAGGTATGAAATCAGATAGCGGTATGTGTGTTGTCAGAAGATATTATCATTATTTACCTTTTGTCCCAGTTGAACATGCCGTTGGATAGCAACTGCACGGAGATTGCCTCCCATTCAATTTCGACCATTACTCCGTCCTCCCAAAAGCCCTCCGCTTCAGAACTCTATTAGTGCGTAGGTTGGCGTGTCAATTAAAAATATGACTATATTATGATTTACAATTGGATAATATTAAGTGTATAACGTCACATAAAAGAACTTAGGGACTGTTTCACAATCTCCAGATAAGTTCCGAATAGGCTATTCACAACATATTTGACAGATAGAGTATAGGGTATCTGTCAAATATGTTGTGATTAGCCTATTCGGAACTTATCTGGAGATTGTGAAACAGGCCCTTATTTAACTTACAATTTTAATTCCATTAAAATGCAAGTTACTACTGAACCTTCTTTTAACTTATTTCGACCAGGGCATCTCAACAGAAATCCTTACTTAATACAAGGGCAACCCAGGATTTTTGTTTGTGTAAAGTCTCATAGCCTACTCAAAGCGGCCTCATTCCAGAAGTCTTTAGAGTATCTATATTGCAACTTCGAAGGTTTAATTTTCATTCTTACATTTCCGAAGGCAGGCAGGTAATGAATTCTGAGGTGAGCTAAAGAATATATTCAAAACGTATCAAAAAACTGTTAAAGAATGTTTGTATGGTAAAGGATATTACAAAATAATTTATTGACGATTCAGAATGAGATGCAGCTACGCAGCTTGTATAATATATTATATTTACATCACCACCATCATCTGTACCTCATATTATATATAATATTAAAAAGATTAGTTTTACTGAGTTTGTCTCGCCGGTTATTTTCAGTGCACTTGTTTTGGAACCGGTAGTCCGTAGTAGAGTCCATTTAACGCATAACCCAGATGGTTTAATAAGATACTTTAATTTACAACATTACAAAAATATTATCATTATTTTTAGTTTTAGTTTTTAAATGGTATTCGAAAGGTGAGAAGGGTGCTTACTATTTTCACTGTATTGGAGTTAATCGCTAGGTTTTTTAAAATAAATTTTAGTCCCCTGAGCGTTAAAGTAGTTGGAAGTCGCGGGTTCAAATTCTGTTAACATGGTGATAATGATGATGTCGAGGTACCATTAGGATCAAACAGAAATATTATATCTTAAGAAAATCGATCTAAAAACATCTAAGAAAGTGATCGGGTATTAATATGTCAATCTTTTATATTTCAATCAGAAAACATTCAGCTAATCGTGGAAAGTTAAATTGATGAAGTTAGATGAAGCAATTAAATATGTGAGCTTGACAAGTTGATAAGGGATCAGGCCGTTATGGGTCTTATCATGACGAGTTTTGATAACTTTGAGTGTGTGTGTGCGTGTGTGTGTGTGTACCTGACATACATCCTGACGCCTGGACAAAACGTTTCAGACCGGATTGTGAGTCTAACGGTTTCTGAAACGTTGGTCAAAGTGCATGTCAACTAGCTAGCTAACATGGCTGTTAATGGCGGTCAACATACGATTCTAGAGTCAAATTTGACTGCTTTTCATTACTATGTGAACTGACAGGCCGATCAAATTAAGTAATTTAACCATGTTTCTAGGAACTCATTTGACACTTAACAAGACACTTGACGGTTGATTAGTTAATTTTTGCGTTGATCTGCCTTTCACAAACCGGGCGTAAGCTATACGTATCAATTTGACCAGTCACAAACATATTGAAATTGCCATTTAAGAGTTCAGTGATATATGTATACGCACACTGAACAATATATGTATAAAGATACTATATATTGTATAAGTCAGCAATCTGAGAACATAGTCTAGACAACGCTCGCCATTATATTATCAGATTTGATAAACCACAGGTCCTCGCAAAATAACACCGATTACAACCAAGGATGATTGAAGGAGAAGATGGCTGGCCACTACCACCTGCTTGGAATCCCACAATAAAAATAACATTTGGATTGCAATATAGATGTCACAGACTAAAGACTTAGTTAACACTTTAGGTATATTAAAAAATGTTGATGTATCTTATGGTGGCTTCGAATAACTTTGTAACAGTAGGACGTCAGACACCTCAGTCCTCCCGTGACCATGGTTGCTGTAAAGTATCCGAAACGTCGACAATATAAAAAACTTCATAAACCGCGATAAAATCCGTAAAAGTTGTTTCAGTATAATATAATAGTAATTAGGAACTAGGAATGAGGAGATACGTAGAAAAATTAAAGTCACCGAGATAGCCCGTAGGATTAGCAAGCTGAAGTGGCAATGGGTGGGCCATAGCGCGAAGATCGGACAGCCGATGGGGCAGAAAGATTCTGGAGTGGAGACAGCGTGGGTCGGCCACCTACCAGATGGAACGACGACCTAGTGAAAACTTCTGGGTCGCGTTGGATGCAGATGGCAATGGACTAGTGGCGCTGGACAACCATTAGAGAGGCGTTCAGGAGTGGACAGCTATAGAGGCTGACATGATGATGATGAATAATTAATATACTTTGATATAACTTGGGGAGTGGGCTTTAGAGGTGGGTTCAATCTGCAAATAGATATTGAGGGAAATTAGTGTCTATTTTGAGGTTCTACTTCTATTGATTGATAACTAAATTATTTTTATTATTTTTATCGGGCCAGCGCATCGGTGAACTATGGCCCATTATCCTCCTCGCCTGATTTCGAGGAGGAGACCCGCGCCCAGCAGTGATACATATTATAAGGGTTGATACTTTATACATCAGAATAACAGACAGGCTATCATTTATCACCGTACTTCCACGGGAATGAGAAGTACGCGAGTGAAACCGCTGGGCGCTACTAGTAAAAACATATAACAAACTTATTACAAAAATGTGTACAGCGCCTTTATGTTATAACGTGATATAAGAATTACGAATGCAATAATGTTTCTATTCTTGTGAGATCATGAAAGTAACAAATAAACATAAAAATGCCTTCATTGGGAAAAGGGAATCGTAAAAAGAGTTTGTAATATTTCCAACACCAGTGATCCACCTAACCTTATTAAGTCAGCATTCGACCCTTTTACCCGACGGCCCTAGAAATGTTTATGAAAGTGAAAATGTCCTAAAATGCACCTGTTGGGCCTATTACAGGCGATTTGAACGTAAAAATGTAATAAACGTCCAGAGAATGGTATGAAGAGGTTAATTTTGTTGTGCTGGACGAAATTTACGATCATTGTTATTAACTTAATGGTATTTATATACGCATTCGTGATTTCGAGGAGGTCGTGCAGTGGGCCTTTTGAAATTCATGTGTTTATAATAAAAGGGTTATATAATACGATCGGTCGACTTGGCCAAAGAATACAGACGTAAATAGAAGGACAGTTCTTAATGATTGTTTGTGCCGACTTTTCGGGGACTAGTCCCCAGTTCGCACTTGCTCGCTCTCGTAGTATAGGTTCATATGCTGGGGACATTGTGGTGTCCCTCTCGTTACGCCGCCAAGCGGACGTTTACATCGCAGAGTTTGTCCTCAAAACGCTCATAAGAACTGGCCTTCTATGTACGTCTGTATTCTTTGACTTGGCGTTCATTGAGAGGGGGGCTACGTTCAGCAGTGGACGGTAATGGCTGATGATGATAGTTAATAGAATCAGGCGTTACTTTGCGGAAATGTATTTTAAAAAAGATATTACTCTACGATTAGTAATCGTTAAGTCTACATCCTGAGGATGCCTCGGTGTCGGGGTGAAACGTGCGTAGATTTTATGGTGGTGGTCTTCTGTGGTAGTGTGTGTGGTAGTGGTGCATGCGAGTGTACGCATATGCAGTGTGGGAAAGGAGGCATGCATATGCGTGCACTCACACATTTACTGTAAATACTGCATGGTTCGCGGGATATTGCTAATTAATATATAATTTAATATCTTTTTTAGCTGATGATGATGACAATACAAAAGTAACTTATTGTATAACAACTTACATAGATGTTTTAATAATATACGAGCACGCGGTTTCACCCGCGCACGTCCTATTCCCGTGGGAGTACGGTAATATATTACCTTTGTGTCATTTTGATGTGTTACCAATTTGATTGTAAAGTATTTCTTTTAATATTATTTTTATATAATTTTTGTATGTGAGCCTTCCTTAAATATTTCCCTAATTTTGATGTAATTATTTATTTCTTAAAATTAATATAAATAACGAAATTCCTACATTGTGAATATTATCTTTATAGAGTTACTAGCGGACTCGACAGACTTCGTTCTGTCAAAACAATTAATTTGCAATAAATAAAATTGCAATCTCAAATTTGAGAAATAAACTATCCTATCTTTTAAGTTGGAGAAAAGCACACATTTTAAAAGAAAAAAACATTAAAATCGGTTAAGTGGTTTAGGAGTCCATTGAGGACAAACATTGTGACACGAGATTTATATACATTAAGATATATATTATATAGTGCAAAAAATATATATTATATAGTGCAAAAAACGGCCGATAAATCACCCCTTTCGTGTGGGAGCCCTCTCAACAGATTTTTTTGAGTGTTTGTTGAAATTTGTCAAAATTTAAACAAACTCGGTTCTTGAGATGAGCTTGGTGACAAGCAGACCCCGGATTCTCAATTTTTTCCCATTCATGTTCCTGTATTACCCTTTGGGTATGTTGGCGTTT
Source organism: Lycaena phlaeas (assembly GCA_905333005.2). Classification (NCBI taxonomy): domain Eukaryota; kingdom Metazoa; phylum Arthropoda; class Insecta; order Lepidoptera; family Lycaenidae; genus Lycaena; species Lycaena phlaeas. The sequence goes on along the minus strand of HG995180.1, from coordinate 7,655,834 downwards.
TTTTGTTAGTTCAACGAAATTCAAAAAGTTGAATTCACAAAAAAAAGTGTAAGTATGTATCAGCTCCGACGCACGACAGGAGTTTACTTCTTATGAACGATTATTAAATAAATGAATAAGAGAATAGGGGTATTTAAATGCATTTTTGGAGTAAAACTTCTTTAGTCACGACTAGGGATAGCTCAGATTTTTTTCTGACGGAAGTACCTTTTTTGTTGATACTTAGAGAATGCGTGATTTTGTTAAAATACAGTTTGAACTCGCCTGCTGCCTTCCTTAATCTTTATACATATGTGGTAGTCATTTTTCAGGCTTCCTTTTTCGTTTAACCTTACGTGTTTGATTTTACTCCCATAGATTTCCATACCCCTTATAACATATGAAAATCGATTCTTAAGGAGTAAACTCCAAAAACATGCCTACTGTTGAACTTAAAAATATTTTAATACACATAATGTTGACGTGAAACGCTTGGAACAAATGAGGCGTTAATGCCCGCTCATTCGTTTCGGATTCGTTGAAAATTTTCACAGAGGGTGCACAATTTACGAGCATGTAATATTGGGACAATTGCCATCCGAAGCAAACGGGAGCGTTCTAATTTACGAGATGTAATATCCTTCTTACCTGTACCCGAAAATACTCCGCAAACACTCACAATCGTCGAGTTGAAATGTTTCAAGCCGCTTTGATGAGCGGATAACATGTATTCAATAATGTTTGATGTTTGTTTTGCGTAGCGTTATTAGAATGGGGATTATTTTCGGGTCCATCGCCTTTTGGATTTAAAAGTTTTTTTTTCGAAAGGACTAATGCTGTCCTTTAGGCCTTAAGACCTTAGGGCCTTAAAGCTACATCGGAAGAGTAAGTAGCAGATGGCTCATCTAAGAATATGTCGGATAGTTGGAAAAAATATAATAGCAGCTGGCCTAGCATAGTTATAGCCGCGCGAGGCAGAAAATACCGTTAGATAGATTTCCAGACATTTAGGTGGTGTGGGTAAAATTTAATACTTTGACCTTGCTTTTGACCTCTTGAGCGAGAGGGTTCGGGTCAGGATTGACCTGACCCCATATGGTGTTTTAAAATGCTGCACTCTAAAACACGCGACCATTTGCATCGCTCAGCGGTGAAAGAAAACATCGTGAGGAAACTTGCATGCCTGATGATACATTCAAGATTCGAAGAATTCAAAGGTGTGTGAAGTTCACCAACCCGCCAACCAGCGGTGTACAATGGCCCAACACCCTGCTCGTCTGATTTCGAGGAGGAGATCCGTGCCCAGCAGTGGGATATACTCGTATATTATGGATTGATACTTTACGTTTACTTTTTTACATTATAATTTTATATTATTCATCGGGCTAGGTTTTGTTTTTCTAATTTGAATTGGACGGCATTTTGAGTGGTCAGATGACGGAACACGCAGCAACCGCGGGGTCTAAACAAAAAAAAATTGTAATTCAATGGGACTATTTTTTTAACTAGGTTTATTAAGATTTTTATATGCCCCTGATTTCGAATAGTTTATAAGAAATGTATAGATAATAATACATAATTACATAATTACAAATATACATAAGTACATATAAATGGAACATGGATATGTAAAATACAAATAAAAAACTTGACTAATTTCATTCCGTTTCTAGGAAAAAAGGCAGTACACAAAGTATAAAATATTTCATATATTTTACTTTGTGTGTGTTTTATAAATTATACCCATTGTTAAAGTTGCGCTCATATTACCTTGAGTTCTATTCAATTTATACTCTATAACGACTCTAGGAGACTCCTTTCATACAATCTGTTCGAAGGATATCGTTTTCAATATTATAAAATAAGGACCATCTGGTTTTCGCATTATAAGAATGTTTTATAAAAATAAATTTTATGAAGGAAAATTTTATAACATAAACATGTCTATGTTGATTAAGGACGGATTGCTTCGACCGATTATATAGCTAAGTATGGGTGCAAAACCTTAATGCCGTTCACAGAATACACCTTCTTACCAAGTTTGAACAGTACCTATAATATGTTTACGCAAATTTCACTCATTATAATATAACAACTTTTACCGTGCGATAAAATCCATAAATGTTGTTTCATTCAACAATATAAGTTATAGTTTCGCAAAAAATTTGCTATGACATACGGACGGACAGACATGACGAATCCATAAGGGTTCCATTTTGCCATTTGACTACGGAACCCTAAAAAGAACGTTTTATAAAAAGTTATTGTCATCAATTTTATCATCGCCGTAATCATCACCATCACCATCATCGTCATTACCATCATCGTTATTCACTTTATAATCATAACGAACCTAAGAGCTAGATTAATCATCAGCGACCGATCGATTGTGATCAAATGGAGCAGTACAATTACATCGCGACCTCAAGTCGGGCAGGTTAGCCGTTAATAGCTCGCTTAATTTCCGTCGCAAGTTGACGTTGAGGGCAGAAAACAGCCGATTCATGGAGAATTTGAAAATTGCTTTCCATTGTTGCTGAAATTGCTTGGAGGCATTCTTGAAAATATATAGTTTCATTGGCATTTGGGACGAGCATTGTTGCCTTTGTATTGTGATAAAATTATGCCGATGTCACAATTACTTAATCGAAATATTTGTATCTAATAAATATCTATTTTTTTTAATCTGATGAGAAAAATAGGAGTTATGAGATATTAATTGATTTGAGCAAGACTTACCGTGGATAGTAATAGACAACACAATGCTTTTCCAAATAAAAGCTGGGAAACTACAAACGTACGGACGGATGAGTAGACGGCATAATATTATGGCATTAAGTATTATTTAATAATTAAAAATACCACATGAATTTACTCAAAAGTAATTCTTTATGCGGTGACGTAATATTGTATAGCATAATAATATTATTACGCTCTTTAACACACGTATTCACAAACATGAAGGTGTCACAGTACTCTTGAACGCGTTCAAACCAATTAATAGACAATAATAAACTGAATTCCGCCACAGACGCACAGTCTGCCAAATAGTCGGGCTATTGGCACGAGGGCATATATAGTAGTTTTCTTTGCATAGTGTTGTTTCATTGCTTAGGAAAGTGCGCTTCTTAAATACGGGTGTAATACCGCAAAGAAACACGTTTTAATTATTTCCTTATTTATATATGTATAACTAGCACATAAACTTTTCGAGGTACCTTTAAGATTAAAGGACGTAGGGCCTCCAGTTTACCCCCCAAAAAAAGGTTTTTGCGCACAGATTTGAGTTGGATCCAAAGTATTTTTTCCGAACTATTCAGCTGTTGCTATGCTTGCGCATAATATTGTTAGAGATATTCAAATTCATCATATTTTAAGTCTTTGTGAATGCTAATATTATGTAAATGGATTCCCTTGTGATTTTGACTTGTCTCTCATTTGCTCTCACAAAGTAATCTAAATGAACAATAGCAGTGCAATTAGTTTAGAATAAGATAATCTCCTAGTCCTAAAGTTTTATTTGAAATAAGTTTGGTGGTTTCAGACGAGATCGAGAGAGACTCGCTATATTTTTAAAGACATTACATTTAACCGAAGACAATTATTAAATTTTAGATGGCAGCACTCAGGTTGCTAAGTCCCACGTTTGAAGGCTTAAAAAGAGCTTCAGCACATTGTATAGAAAGGTATGAAAATAATATTTTTATTTATTTATTATTAATAATTATTATTATGTTATGTAAATTTCCGTGGATATTTTTACTCGAAAGCGCCATCTAGTGACGCCATGAGATGTTTAAATTTTATTGATCGTTGGCTCGGTTAAGATTTCTCAGATTGAATAATATACCAATAGGCGTCTCTTAAGCACTATACATGTTTTTTGTAAGCAATATATTATTCAATAATCATTTTTAAATATAAATATAAACATTCTGTAATTTCTTAAAGCATCTCATAGATGGCGCTATTAATATCGTGCAATGACGAAAGAAAAATCACGTTTGTGCTAATTGAATTCTCCTTTTGCCTAAAGTTAAAACTACTTATATGCATACACCAAAGGAACTATACGGTATTCCCTGTAAGGACTTGGAAAGTTTGGCCACCGACTTTAACTGGCCTCGGTACGTGTTCGTTGAACATGCCTCGTTTTATTCAACTTTCATGCCAAAGAGGTATATGTAGCGTTTCCAGGCGTCCGGATAAAGAGGGACATAGGTAGGCTTTTTGATTGTGTGTCCGACAAAAATAAACGGTGTTCGGCTTTTATTACACTTTTTACATTTTGCAAATGAGCGATGCCAAATTAGTCTTAGGCTAAGACTGTCTTGGCATTCTTTTTTATAATATTAGTTTACTAGCATTTAACAAAATGTATGGTGCTTATAAAAAAGCTTGAATTAAAAAAAATATAACATAATTTCTTTGTCATATCTATAAATACTGAGACAGAATCCTCAATAATGTTGGGTGTCCGGTCTTTCTAACCGAATGTCCGCCCAAGCTGGCTGTCTGTCCGGCTTTTAGGTTTGGCGACCTGGCAACCCTAGGTATATGTGGTGTGTTTATTTTAATATTTTATTAAAATCTCCCAATGAGATAGTCCAATGTTTACAAACATATTGTATTAATTCGATTAATTGTAATGTAAACTAAACGGGAGAATTTTTTCGTCGGTGTGCCTAGTTATTCGTTAACAATCACCAACGAACACTGAGACAGTTCAGTCATCATCAGCCATTATCCGTCCAATAGGCAGGCCTATATTCAGATAGGCCTGCCTCAATGAACGCCATGGCGGCTGACAGCTGAATAATTAGGTACACCGAAGATGATATTCCTCCTATAAAGTTTACATGGGACATTTACCAATTCTTATATTAAGGTAGATACGAGCGTAAACCGATACGGGTAGGAGGACCGTGTTCCTCTATGGATACAGCATACGAGTGGCAAGGGTTCTGTCGCCTCGGCCACGGAGTATAGATATAAAGAGTCCGAACGTTATGGGCTTTTCCGTAGTATTCACGTACACATTACACAATAATAAACACAGCTCTTAGCTCTTTTTTAAGCCGCTGTCTGCGCTAGGATTGGTTGATTACCGATGCTATGAAACGTTGATTGGTCCGCTTGTAGCGCACCAATTAGCGCTTCTTCTACTCCGTGGCCTCGGCCTTCATTGAGGGAAGCATAATATATAGTAGTGGAAGCAGCGGGGACGTGGACGTACACTGATGATGATTATGCTGATGATGATGATAATGATGATTATGATTGTGATTATGATAGTATTGGTATAATATAACCGCTACTTACATTACTTGTGTATACATATTGTGATTCATAAACGGTGCAAATAATCTTTATAAAATTCCGATATGCAAGCAAAGTTTGGGCTCAGCGGTAATACATGTGATGAACGGAGGCAAGAGTAAAGTTTGCAAATGTAACACGATCTAACACGATCCAGCCTTAGAACATGTCATAACGAACCGAATAAAGTTGGAAGCGAAATCCACTCGGATGTGCACCAATTAGCATAGAGACTTAGTAATAGTTTAAATTTGGTTACTGAATAGTGAGACACGAAGTTACGGAATCCAAAAGCCACATGTGAATTTCTGTAGTATGTAAATATTATATTTGATGTGCATTGAAATATGATTTCGATTAATAATTTAGTAAAAACGATTTATATGTAAAAGTTCGAAGCGACGATGGTCCAGTGATGGATGGACTCGGCCTTTTGCGAGAGGTTCCGGGTTCGATCCTGACGGGTTCGATTCCGCGCTTTGAGGACAAACTTTCTGCGATGAAAACGTCCGCTTGGCGGCGTGACGAGAGGGACACCGCGATGTCCCCAGCATATGAGCCTACGAGAGCGAGAGAGTGCGAACTGGGGACATGTCCTCAATAAATTCGGCACAAAAAATCCTTAAGAATTATCCTTCTATATAGGTGTGAATTCTTTGCCTTCTGCGACAATCCCTTTTACTTTCGAAAAGGACAAGATAGGCCGTGCAATACACGGATCAGATAACTAGATATCAAGGCACTCATAGAAAAGTTGTTCTCATTGCAAATATACCAACGAATTTGTTGTTGGTACGTAATTTCAGCGAGCCAATATGAGAGGAATTTAAAATGAGAGTACGTAGTGTTTGCACACGGGAACTCTTACAGTGCAGAAATCGTTCACCCGCTGCGAAACCATCTTGTTTGCTGATTTGATTGCGTATCCTGGACGGGCTTCTGTTTAGTCATGACCTCTGTAATTGAATATATACCAGCGAGACCGACTTGAAGTATTTTCTTTCCATTGGAAGCCCATTTAAGGCTTCGGGGCTTGTATGAAAACAATTTTATGTTGAAACATAGTAACGTTTTTGTTGTTTTAATAAATGTGTCAGGCAAGATCATAATTTGCTACCCGCTTCGTTTACCTGAACTATATGTATAGTTTCCTTATATTTACACAATTTTTTGGAACGAAAATATTATTAATATTTTTTTCACATTATACAACTTACTACGTGGCTAGGTTAACGCTGTGTAATTGTTGGATGATATTTATTTATTTAGATTAATAAAATCAGAGATATTGAATGTTCAACTAATCATTACGTGATTAATTATAAAAATAAACCTCGTACTGATCAACTTCTTCGAAATATAAAACACAAATTTAAAATTGTTAAATTGACTGTGTTATAACGTTTTCTCTCTTGAGAGAGACTCATTTTAATTTGCATCATAAAATGATAACAGTGTTGGTGTTTATGCTCTTTAAACTTGACCCTGTTCACTAATCACCTCCGGGCCTTGGGGTGGACTAGGGGGTCAGGACTGTGAAGTCATTTACCGTCTTTGATATCTCGGTTTTTTTTTCAACATACGCAGCGATGACAGAGGCAAGCGGACACGATTTTTGACGTGACAACGTCTTATAAATTGGTTTGCCGGGTGACACTTCAAGAAACTGCGTTACGCTCCGCTCACGTTATGCGCTCACAATGAGAGCGAGTGAGAGGCACGCGTCCCTTCCACTCGGGCATGGTTAGCCCGCCTAAGAGCGAGAGAGACAGACATAAAAAATTTTGTTAATATGAAATTCAGTGCGAGATTCTTTGTATAAATTAATGTTTTAAATATAATTCTTTGTATAAATAAATGTTTTAAATTGTTACTATTATTTCATCCTTCTTCCTACTATACGAATGAATATTCACATTAAAATTATTTTACCACTCAAAGTCGTTGTCACGTAAAACTTTCGCCCGTATACCGACTTTACAGGCAACCAATTTTTTTTAAGTTAGTTCAATTCTGACGTGGCAATTATTTTACAACATTTTTTAACATGCCAAGGTTAACTCTATTGAAGTAAGATGAGTCCTCGATCAAAATTTTTACATCCATCATTGCTATTTGATACCCCAAATGAGCTGTCATAATTGACACGGTACTCCCGCAGTGACTCTCTTTGAGGCTAAAAGTTAGATTCCTAACTTGAAGGACAATGAGATTAAACTCCTAACAATGACATGGGCATATTCTCTATAGCAAAAAACCTAAATCAAAATATATTAAAAAATCGTTACGGTCTTGACGGGTGTAAGGATTCTGCAATCAAGATATTATGTAGCTTCCTTGCAAACTAACAAGGGAGCTACACGATCTAAAGGTTGACTTTGTCCAACCACAAGTTGAAGGTGAAAATAAGGTAAATAAGTCGATTCTTAGCAAGTCAAGTATATGTAAACCGGAGACGAACCCAAGCCCCATCGCCATAGTTCACGGCATAAGATTGACCCAAACATAGTCACAATTCAGAATGACCCAGATACTAGCAGCAAATATTTGTAAAGATACAATCGAAACGCTTTAATAATATTGTCTACATCCAGTTGTGCTCAAAGATTAGAGTAACATGAATATTTATCACTGAACGGAGGAAGGGACATTTTGCTTCTTTAGAGTTATAGAATAATTAATAAATTCATCTTCACTCCTCCAAGGTTAGATAGAAGATATTATTTTATGGAGCATATTTTATAAGCGAAAGAAATCTGGTATTTTCTTTTAATTATGTACCTAAATTGTCTAGAAAATTGAGTTTAACGTTGTAATGAAAATGTCTTAGATAAACTCAGTATTCGAAAATACTGATAATTACGTACAATTCTGGTCTTATTAGTGCACCACTGGAAGAAGTCACATTCAAAAAAGCTTGTAAAAATGTTGAGTAGGCACACTAAAAAAAATTGCGATGTACTTTGCTACGCTCCTGTCTGTACCGGTATAAATTTGTTCGCAACCCATATGTAACCTAATATGTCTTATTGCTGGGTACGGTGTCACCTCCTCGAAATTAGGCGAGGAGGATATCGAGCCGTAGTTCACCGAGGTGCTGGCCTAATGCGGGTTGGTGAACTTCACATACCTTCAAAGACTTTCAATCTCATCAGGCATGCAGGTTTCCTCACGATGTTTTCCTTCACCGGTGAGCGAACGATAGTCTCGTGTTCGAGGTGCATTTAGAAATTTAGAAAAACCTATTTCAGGGCATCACAGGAGGGTGAGGATCGAACCCGGACCCTCTCGTTAAAGTGGCCGATCCCATACCCATTAGGCCATTTATTTATTGAGTAAACCAACAGCGTGATACAGAGTAAAGACTTACGACTAATATAAGTTTAATAATGTGGCTAATAACAGATTTACCTTAAAATAATTTATAATTAAGTGAAATAATTAATTTGCGCAAGTAAGATATAAATGTATAATATAATATCCATCGCCATCGTCACTTTAATTTGCTTAATGTATTTTCTTTATTATTCCTTTAAACTAATCCTTAAAATAAATCAGGCATGCTGGTTTCCTCGTCACCACCACCACCATCATTATCATCATCATCTTGATGATGATGATCAAATCCTAAGAAAACCTCATTAATATACTCATTAATGACTAATAATTTTTAGTGATGGGCTGAATGTGATTTGACTTTTACTTCGGTGAAATTTAGAAAAAAATCGGTTGTATGTAAAGTCGGTTTACTGACGATAGTTGAACGCGACGTCATAAGAAAATACTGATGAGCCGATTTTGCCTCTTTGTTGCTCGATCCGCGCTCTCGCTTGTACTTCAAGCCTTTTAAATGGATCGCCTCAGAGCGAGGTAACGCTGCATGAGTCACGTTTTTTCGTGCGTGCAGCCGGCTTCATCGAATTATAAGACGTTGTCACGTCAAAAAAATATATGGCCAACTTATTTAATTTCTTCTGTCAACACGCCAAACATTACAAACACGAGTAGCGCGCGCCGCGCGGGTTAGCGATAGAGATGTAACATAACATATTACCTATAACATTTCAGCAAGGTCCACCGTCTGTTCTTTGTTCTCACATACCACAGACCATAGTGTTAAAATATATAGAGATGTAACACAACATATTACCTATAACATTCCAGCAAGGTCCACCGTCTGTTCTTTGTTCTCACAGACCACAGTGTTTAAATATGACCGTCAATTTATATCAATGAAAAGACATGCCTTTTTTCGAAAGGACCTATGCTGTTGGCCTTAAGGCCTTAAAGCAGTGTTTTGAAAACTCTTTTGCCTCATGGACCCCTTTCAAACTTTTTCTGCATCAGGTGGACCCCCTTGCTGACCTTTTTTTTTGCTCCTTTAAAGATATTTTATTATATTAGTAAAATTCTTCTTGGTTAAATGGCTCATTGGTTCTATGAAAACCAAATATTTTTTTTAATTTTCATAGACCCCCATTGGCCATTTTCAGTTCATGGATCCCCAAATTTCATCTACCTAAATGCGGTCTCAGATCTCATAGTGTTAAAATATATAGAGATGTAACACAACATATTACCTATAACATTCCAGCAAGGTCCACCGTCTATTCTTTGTTCTCACAGACCACAGTGTTTAAATATGACCGTCAATTTATATCAATGAAAAGACATGCCTTTTTTCGAAAGGACCTATGCAGTTGGCCTTAAGGCCTTAAAGCAGTGTTTTGAAAACTCTTTTACCTCATGGACCCCTTTCTAACTTTTTCTGCATCAGGTTGACCCCCTTGCTGACATTTTTTTTTGCTCCTTTAAAGATATTTTATTATATTAGTTAAATTCTTCTTGGTTAAATGGCTCATTGGTTCTATGAAAACCAAATAATTTTTTTAATTTTCATAGACCCCCATTGGCCATTTTAGTTCATGGATCCCCAAATTTTTTTCGCTGACGTAGACCCCCTTGCAGGTTCGATATATACCACTTTGGGAATCACTGCCTTAAAGCTTCAGAGTTCAGACACGCCTTGTCATGCCATGCTGTACTCTACTGACTACTCTGTACTCTGTAGTCACTAGTCTGTACTTTGTAGTATTCAGACTTTGGGAGTCGTGAGCCGCGATGCGAAAGCCGCACACTATTAACTATCGTTCCTTATTTGCCATAAACTTAAAAAGCAGTTACTTTGTAATTAAAGTACAATTATTCCATTACTGGATAACTGTATTTCAAAAATCTGGAATTTTTCTCCAGTAATTACACTTTAGCCTGTCTTGCCACAGATAAACTAAATGAAGGATCTTATAATACAAGACCGTATCACCAATAGCGCGATTCAACAAAGGTAAAGCGCCATCTGTTGACAGATTATATAACTTATTTAGCTACACCGTACACGGTGTATTTGATTTCACTGATAATATTATCAAAAGAACACAGATTTATTTGCAGTCATAATATTATAATTTATTAAAAAGATAACAATTTTCATACAATTATTTTGTTAATATAATGTACACAGTAAACATTAAATAGCAAGGTGTCATACTTAAATGTCAAACATAGATAATTCTATTCCGCAGGCGCCTTTTTAGTTTTTAAAAGTATAATAATTATTCATAATACCAATAAAGCTCGGTCGGTAAATTATGGTTTATCACTTTCCTCGCCGCATTTCGAGGAGCAAACCTCATAGTTATTACAGACTTCGTAAGAGAGAACATAAGTAAGTATATTTTTTTTATTTAATTGATAAAATAAATATGAATTGAGGCGCGGTACTGCTGTTTTGTGGACAATATTAGTTCAGTAATTAATTAATTTTTTAGTTCTAAAAGAAATATTCCTTTGGTTAGGTAAGTTAATGTAATGTAATAATGTAACCCAATATATCGGGGTATCCGCTGCGCTCGTAGTCTGTGCAGCAAGGGGTCCTTTTGTGTCTTATAAGCAGAGGAAACCGATGTGCACAGCTTTGTGACCCGGTGCGGTTGTAGATATTTCGCGCTTTGGACTGACCTGACGACGTGATGGGCCATTGGGGTTTAAGAGCTGTGGAAATCCAAAATTAAGAGGACTCACCCATAGTACGTGACCCTCTCAGGGTGGGGAGCCTGCCCTTCTCTCTCTAAAAATACCACGCTTGGTCACGGGGGCGGTGTTAAGTTTTTGCAACGCATGCGAAATAATGTTTAAAAAAATACACATTTTTCCAATTTAACTTGAGCGATAAAATGTAGAAGAAGAGCATTTTCAACGCTAAGCCAAAAAAAGTTAAACACTACCGACCCGTAGTACTAGGAAGTTAAGAAGAGAGCCTGTACCTTATGTAAGTAACATTAAAAACTAATCAATAAAAATATGTTTTAATAATAATTAATAAATTAATATTTAATATAATAATAATAATAAATTTAATATTATTATAACAATAATTCAAAAAGTGGCGATTTACGCTGCGCTAGATTAGTGTCTCTCAATCTTTCTAAATACGAAACCCCTTTAGAGATTCACAATTTTTGGCGACCCCCTAGGACTATGCGCATCCAAAAAGTAAGCGTTATTAAAAGGTTGTATGATAATATATTTAAAATAAAAAAAACCTTTTTTTGCCAGCGACCCCCCCGTGACCTCGAAAAACGCTAGTCAAAATCATATAGATCAACATTATAATTTACCAATTCAAAAAAGATTTTCTCAATTCCTTTGTAAATGTAAAGAATAAATATTTTTATACGTTTCTCAGTAAAAATACAAAGAGCGGTCTCGGAGTTCTGGATTGTCTCAAATAAATGTGTCTCGTGAGATTATCCGTATGGTGGAGAAAATTGATGCAAATACAGCTGCATCGCAACTGCTCCAATGATACTACTCGTACCGAATACTATTACACTGCGACGAAATTAGCTTGGGACAACATGATGTATAAAACAAACATAGCATTTTCCAGCTTCGTCCAGGTAGACTTATCATTGTGTGCAGGATGGTCACAGCAAGAATATATTGAGTTGTGAAAGAGTTATGATATCTTATGAACCGTCTGGTTCTTCATATACCAATTTACCAGCTTTAAGCCTTGTAGCCTTTAGATAATTTAAAATTTAAAAGCTTGTAGCCTTACAGATAATTATCGTGATATAAATATATTTTTGCATCCCAATCTTAGAATCGACGATGGTCCAATAAGTATGGACTTTGCCTCTTTTGCGAGAGCGTCCAGGTTCAATCCTGACGCACCCTCCCCCCCTAAGTCTTTGAAGGTGTGTGAAGTCCACCAACTGGCAATGGGCCAGTGTATCGTTGGACTATGGCCTAATACCCTCCTCGCCTGATTTCGAGGAGGAGACCTGTGTAACATAAAGGGTTGTTACTTTAATCAATCCTAATAAACAGCGTTCGTTTCATCATCATCTACCTTTATCCGTTCATTGCGGAATTTAAAAGCCATTCCCTAAAAAATTTCAAAACATATTGTTTTGATGCTTACGCGTATTTAACTCACTTAAATACGTGTCCGACGTTTCGGATACTTTAAAGTTTAAACCAACTATGGTCACGAGTGGACAGGGGGCCTAGCCAAAATGCCACTAGGCCCCCTGAAACGTCGGGAAATGTTGGCGTCGGGAGACGTCGGGCATGTAATAAACCACAATAAAGATTGTAAAAGTTGTTTCGTTATAAAAACAATGGGATTCAACTTACGCGTTTTGTGTAAAGAATTCCGTGTAATTGTGATTGGTAAGTACAATTAAAATCCATCAAAAAGGTATGCGTTTGTACCGCTTGCCCGTGTACTGCCGTCAGGCTTATTTATTTCGTGATGCTGTTGTGTTTCGATAAAATGGCCAATCAAATATCACACTTATCAATTATTATGTACTAGCTGTTGCCCGCAGCTTCGCCTGCGTTAACTAAGATTTACAACGGGATCTTAGCGGAATGATATATCTTTACCGATAAATGGGCTATCGAACACTGAAATGTTTCATTAAAATCCGACCAATAGTTCCTGAGATTAGCGATTCAAATAAACAAACTCTTTAGCTTCATATCTTAAGGATTAAAAGCATGAGTAAAATAAACTCGTTTAAATGTAGTCCAAAAAAATCAAAATTTCTGAATAAAATATGTTTGTTGTGCCTCACTCGACATAGATAGGTATAGTGTGTCGTGGACTTTTTTGTAGATATTTATAAGATCTACTATTAATTAGAACATTTTATGGTTCTATCTTTTATAGTTTATGCAGCGTACGCAAAATAAATAACTTTTCTGGTCGATTTTTTACACCTCGTGTCCGTAAAACCCAAATATCTTACGGAACCCTGTTTTTTCCAGAATAAAATTTAGCCTATGTTACTCGTGAATAATGTAGGTTTGGAATGGTGAAATAACTTTTGAAATCGGTCCAGTACTTTATGAGCCTATTCATTACAACCAAACAAACAAAGTTTTGCTCTTTATAATATTAGTGTAGATATATAGTATAGATAGATTTCGCCATAACTTCAAAACCGATCGTCCAATTTTAATCATTCAAAGTCAAAATATTATCTACGTAAACTGTACTTAGTGATGAAATAATTTATTTTGATAAGGATCCAAAGTATGAGTAAAAGAAACGCGTTTAAATGTAGTCCAAAAAAATTCAAAATATCTAAATAAAAAAATGGTTTCTGTGCCTCACTCGACATAGATAGGTATAACGTGTCGCGGATTTTTTGTAGATAATTATAAGATCTACAATTAATTAGAACATTTTATGGTTCTATCTTTTATAGTTTAGGCAGCGTACTCAAAATAAGTAACTTTTCTGGTTGATTTTTTACACCTTGTGTCCGAAAAACCCAAATATCTTACGGAACCCTATTTTTTTTCAGAATAAAATGTAGCCTATGTTACTCGTGGATAATGTAGCTTTCGAATGGTGAAAGAATTTTTGAAATCGGTCTAGTACTTTTTGAGCCAATTCGTTACAACCAAACAAACAAACAAAATTTTCCTCTTTATAATATTAGTGTAGAAGTGTAGATAATATTAGTGTAGATTATTGGAACGAAGTTCCTTACGGCAGGCTTGGAGGGGATAGGGATTTTGCTGCGCGACCGAACTGAAAAAAATGTGATAGTAAAACCGTAAGAAAAAGTGCGTGGAATAAAAAGCGTTAAATGAGACGTGCGCGACAGTCGCATACACAAGCGAGTAGTGTATAATACCTTTCTTTTTAGTCGAAGGAACTTCGTTCCTACCTGGTGTCCCACGACACCACATTTCTTCTAAAGTAAAAAAACTATCAACCCTTGTATTATGTCCCACTGCAGGGCACGGGTTTTCTCCTCGAAATCAGACGAGGAGAGTAACAGACATAGTTCATCGATTAGGCATGTCGATTCTTTTGAAAAAAAATCGATTTCCGATTCGATTCGAATCGAACTTACTAGAATCGATTCTAGTTTGAATCGAGCATTAAAAGATCGATTTTCGATTAATCGCGCCAATTTCATATATGCCTTATTGCCTAAAACAAACGCTATAGAAAATCAGTCCGATCTAATGAAATCATTCATTATTATTACGTTATTTACACTATGATGCGTTCAAATTACGGCTAAGTACCTAAATTTTTCGTCCAACAACCGCAAAAAATGAAAAATCTAAATACCGCAGCCAGTTGAGGAATATTAAGTTCTTTGAATTGATCGCGTCGATTCGGGAGGTTTATGAATCGATTCATTGAATCGATGTGGTGTTCAAGATCGATCTGAAAAATCGATTATATTACCAAAAAGAATCGATTTTTCGATTAATCGATTTAAAATCGACTTGCCTATCATCGATACGCTGGCCCAATGCGGGTTGGTAAACTTCATATACCTTCAAAGACTTTCAATCTCATCAGGCATGCAGGTTTCCTCACGATGTTTTCCTTCACCGGTATATTATATATTTTAATTATATTACTTTGTAAAAACAAAGCGCCAATGAGATGACTTAGCCTTTATTTTGTCTTTCTTTGAAAATGCTTGGCGCGTTCACCCAAGGCGTTAGGATGTGCAAATATGATTACAAACTAGTTTCAAAGTTAAAATGTGATTATGTTAAAAGATCTTTATCTCGTAAGAACTACCCATAGTTAGCCATATATAGCAGATGGAATAATGACAAAGTTTTGTTAAATTTGATCGCCGAAAATAAGTGAAGTTCGAACCATAAATGCTTTATTAATTCTTTAAAATGGATGATAAAGTTTGTGATTAATTTTGTTTAGTGGGAAGGGATCGGTCGGCTTGGCGTTTATTGAGGGAGGCCTCTATTCAGCCGGCGCTGCGTCAGGATCTGATGTCTGTCATCGGAGGGGACTTATCTTTGTCGAGCGTCATCACCGCGATGCTCGGCTGTGACGAGCATTGGCGTCTTTCTGCGAGACAGTAATGTCCCAGAAGGAGGCTGACGAATGGGAGAGAAAGGAAGCCGCTGATGTGGCCTCCCCCCGTAGACGACGAACGGGGGTGCGCTGGAGGCGCTCCTTAATGCGCTTCCAGTAACACCCCTGTACTCGTGTTGGGCTCAGGATGAGAACCCGGGCTCAGCTTAAGACACGACGTCGTGGGGACTGCCAGGTCGTAGCCGGGCAGTCCCCCTATTGTGGAGAATCTGGTCTTGCCGGGACTAGTCTGTCGCTGAGGGTGTCTCGTTGCTTGCGATCCGGGTCCCTCAAATAGCGGCTGAAGGCTCACGCAGCGGTTTTAATGGGGTAGGGCACCCAAATGCGAGTCCCCACACACGCCAGCGCGCCTACCCAGGCCCTGGTATGGTCGTAAATGATTTCCGCTGTGTCATCAAAAAAAGGCCTCTATTCAGCAGTGGACGGATGAAGGCTGATGATGATGACGTCACGATGAAAGTCTTTCAACGCATTTTCATACTACAAAATCTATAAATTAAAACTTTTTAAAATCCATCCGTTTTCACTTACCATTATAAAATGACCACAAATCTCTACACCAAAACAATCGAGCGAGAGTGGCTTACTAGCGCTTACGGCGAAAAGGTTAAATAAAGCGGTTTCGCACGTACCCTGTAATTACGTAGTACCTACATGAAATTGATGAAAACCCTTCATAAACCAATTAGCAAACTATATTAAAATTACGTGGTCGAATTTCGGTCTTTATAAGTGATCACTAGTCATAAGTGATCACTTATATAGAATATATGTAAGTGATTATAATGAAACCGCGATAAAATCCGTAAAAGTTGTTTCATTATAATGAGTGAAATTCGCGTAAATATAAGAAAACAATATATATGTAAGTGATATTAACAGCCAACAGATTTATGTTTACTAATTTGAAGACAATCGAAGGGGCGATCTGCCCCTCTAGACAAGTGGTAAACGTTCCGAAGCTCTTCGACCCTAATAGCATTACACAGTCGGCCATTAACCAGATGGGAAGACGATGTCCGAGCAGTGGCCGGTCCGTGTTGGATGCGAGTGGTAAGGGATCGATCATCTTGGCGTTCATTGAGGGAGACCTGTGTTCAGCAGAGGACGGATTAAGGCTGATGATGATGATGATAATGGTTCTAGATTCGAACCTGCGATCAAAATATGGTCAAATGATTTGCATATAAGTTGGTAATATTCCATGGTTTTAGCTAATTTGGTATGTTCTACTTAGCTGTATGCTTTCGGTTACTCAGTTTTGTAATTTTGATCAATTGTCTCGTTTTTGATCGCTTTTGTTACTGAGTAAGGCCTCACGGCTTCACCCGTAAGTGGATTTTAACGAGCTGATTGCGGTAATGGTTGTATAAAGCAGAAATTACAGGACTATGAAAATGTAAATATAATGTGTGCAAACGATTCTCTTTGCTTGATGATGAAAGCATATAAAGGTTACTTCAATTATAATTATCCAGTCAAAATTAATGATTTTTGTATGTAACTCTAGGTAAAAAGTAAAGTATCAATCACTGCTGGGCACGGGTCTCCTCCTCGAAATCAGACGAGGAGGGTTAATGGGCCATAGTTCACCGATGCGCTGGCACAATGCGGGTTGGTGAACTTCACATAAGTACCATCAAAGACTTTCAATTTCATCAGGCATGCAGGTTTTCTCACGATGTTTTCCTTCACCGGTGAGCGAGCGACGGTCTCGTGTTTGGGGTGCACATAGAAATTTAGAAAAACACATTTCAAGGCACACACGGGCGGGTCAGGATCGAACCCGGAATCTCTCGCATAAGAGGCTGAGTCCACCCACCACTGGACCATCGTCGCTCTGGGTAAGGTAAATCTAGGTAAGGTAAGCTACATTGTCTCCGGTTCCAATGGAAACTTCGAGACTAAAACTAAATGAGACTTTCTTATATGCAACGTGAAATTTTAATTGGAAAAGTGTATCGGTGGTTGAGCATCATATTGCATATTTCTACCGTGAAACAACTTTCATCATCATCATCATCCTTTATCCATCCACTGCTGAATATAGCCCTCCATCAATTAACCTCCATGAATTAATTAATCGGCTTGTCTGTAAACCGTTAACAGAAACAAGCAAACAAAAGAAAAAATACAAAATAACATTAAAAATCTATCGACTTTTCACCACAATATCAGTCATCATTTACATAAAGTAGATTAAATTATTATCCTTAATCCTTACTAATATTATAAACGTGAAGGTAGGAATGTTTGTTATGCTTTCACGCGACAACTAATCAACCGATCATAAATTTTGTACACATATTCTCGAAGTTAATAGATGTAAAATAGGATACGTCATTAAAAAAAGGAATACTTTTTGCTAACGCGGGCGAGGCCGGGGGCAACAAGCGCATTTCACGGCGAAAAAAGGCGAGAGGCAACGGCTAGACTTAAGTAATTTTTAACGGGATATTGGAACGAAGCTCCTTTCGGCAGGCTTGGAGGGGATAGGGATTTTACTGCGCGACTGAACTGAAAAAAATGTGATAGTAAAACTGTAAGAAAAAGTGTGTGGAATAAAAGCGTTAAATGAGACGTGCGCAGGCGCGACAGTCGCATACACAAACGAGTAGTGTATAATACCTTTCTTTTTAGCCGAAGGAACTTCGTTTCTACCTGGTGTCCCGCGACACAACATTTCTTTTTTTACTTTATTTTTTTTATATATTAATTCTATAGGTATAATGAACATAACCATAATAACTTAAAATCTTACATAATATTATGATTATCTTGTAGAATAGTAAACACACAGGTCCGATCAACATGAAGGTCTGATTGCTTAATAAACATTCTAAGAAATAATAAGAAGGCAGCATGGCCTTGGTCTTAGCCTGTTCCAATAGGAACGAAAAAAAGAAATAATAAGAGATTTGATTTGATTTGATCCGTACGCACGCAATGGAACACTAATGACCGTATTCAATAAGCGTACTTGGTTAACTAATGTATAACACTATGCAAAGAACGCAATATCGATGCGCGCCTCGTGTCAATAGTTTGGATTTGACAGATACACAGTGGCGCATTTCACTTGAGTATTGTTTATCAATTGGTATGAATGACCCTGTGCGTTCTGAAGAACTGTGACACCTCATAGTACCTATTGTTTGTGAATACGGGTGTTATGTTGCTTATGCCTACGAAATAAATAGACTTTCAACTTTATGATACGAAAAATAGACTCTTCTGAATATGCTCAGATAGGGGGATACAGCGGAAAACATTTTATATTTATTTGTTTCGTAACTTTAAATATAACTCCGCGTCGGAGCGCGTAAAACCTCGGAATTTAATAAAGTGGCTGAACTTGTCGCGGGCTTCTATCAAACTTCTGTAATGCATGAATTTAAGTGGCATAAAACTAGCGTAATACTAGTGTAAAGGGAGAGCTGGCTGTGATATTACAAAATTCCTAGTATGAAAATAGCAAACCCGACAGACATCGTACTGTAAACATTTTTAGGTACACAATTGTGCATCTAAGACATTTTCGAAATAACTTGAACACGCAAAAAAATTCGGCATTCAGTGAGATAGAATTTTATTATAGATCATGACCTACGGGGCCGAAACGTGGCCTCTTAATTTACGACTGGTCCGAAAATTTTCCGTATTTCAACGTGCTATGGAGCGTGCTATGCTGGGTGTTGCTATGACAGATAGGATTCGAAACAAAGAACTAAAGTTATCGATGTCACGCGAATATTAGCTCGTTGAATTGGCAATAGGCTGGTCACACATGCAGAAGAACCGATGGCCGATGGGCCAATCAGTAGGGCTATTCTGTAAGAAACTATTTCAATATCGAGCTTCACCTAAGTGATATAGAGCTCACATTACGTCACTTCGAAAATGATCTTTATTGATATATGTAGAGAGTCGAGTTTTAAAGAAAACAAATCCGTCTAGTTCGTCATATTACCGCGGATTCCGCTTTCGAGATTCGAAAACAACCTTACAGAATAGCCCTACAGTTTAAGTAAACGAAGTGTTGGTCGGCTATTAACCACGACGGCTAGTCAGTCCCTCAGGGCCGACAGCACCTCCCCAGAGGGGTTGCCCCGCTCCCTGCCAACGTCGGGAGTCTAATGAGGAGAGGTTCCCGTCCTCGCCCCTTGATCTTTTGCCCCTCTTCTTATAAGAGGGGTACAAAGAGCCCCCTCGGCTCAGTTACATTGCCTGTGCCCTCTGAAACACACCAAAGTTGTTTCAAGGGGGAAACAAGCAAGATACTTCTGACTGCTTTCTGCTCGTGCTTTTAAACGATATCCCTCCAAATTAGGGTCATAATGCTAAGCCTATTAAGAATTTTGGATGTGATACACATACGTCAATATAGCTTTTAATCCTATGAGTACGGAATCGAAATCAAAACACGTTTGAATCCGCATGAAATGCTTTATTATTCATAGCGTATAAATCCAATTTGATGGAATATATGTGACATAAATGAATGGTAAACTTGTAATCTATATTCAATAAATCAATCACAGTACCAGGGTTTATATCGTGTTCAAACAGACCTTCATTTAAAGGCTTTAAACGTTAGGTAGAATTATATTGCTGGATTAGGCTGAAACCACTGTATTTGATTCATCATCATCAGTTTTTATCCGTGGACTGCTGAAAGTAAACCTTCATTGAACGCCAAGACGACCGCTCCCGGCCACTGCTCAGATATCGCTTTTAATTATACCTATTATATGTCAAGACATGGATTGGAGCTAAGCCTTTTTCTTATGAAAAGTGTGCTAGCATACACGTTGTTTCTTAATAATGTGACTTAAAAGGCGAACGCATTTACGAACGTAATAAATTTAGCCTCCCTGAACGAAACATTTCATTCCACCCTCATCCAGAATCTATTTCATTCTTACGGATCTGGGGGTACTAGGAAAAGTGAGTTGACGTTTCGCCGTGTCGTGGCCGAGTCGAGCTCTCGCGTGTCTCCTCAAATAAATATCGAAAACCGTCTGGACTCATCATCCCGTCGACGCGTATAGTTTCATTCGCGGTGCGACATCATCACGGGTGTAGAGAACAGTATAAAGAAGACGAGACGCCGTTAACATCTTGCACGGGACAACGGGAACCAGGTTCGTCCCTAATAATTTATACCTTTTTCTAACAACGTAAGAATTGTTTTATAGATTCCAATAAATTATACTGATAAAAACATTAAAATGACTACCCTATAATATTCTCTATAATTCTGTATTCAATTTACTTTAAGGCTTACAATTAAAGAAACTAGTAGTATTTGTAATTATGTCTGTAGCACCGTCTCAGATATTAATAAAATATTTAAAGATTAAAAAACCTCCAGCTTAAATAGTAAGGGCGACTGTTTTATCTAAGAACCATTGACATAACCTTGTTTATAATTATACTCGTGCTTTGTCCTCGAGATTAGCATAAAGTTTACATGTAGTAGACACTAGGTGTCGCCAATCTGCACTGTATTTGAGAGTTTTTTTTTTTTTTGTTATGGTATCCCTACCGGGCTACCGCTCGCCATACCCTTCATTACACGTTGAGTGCTCAGCCAGTCTGCACGCGTCAAATTGTGTTGCATTAAAATTACCATGGGGAAACGTAAACGCGACGTTTCGGAGAGTTACGAATTGATTGCATATAAAATAAAAAAATTAGAACAAAAATTAATGCGCACACGACGCGGAGATCGACAAAGGACTCCACGTTCGAGATCATCATCGATCTCATCGTCGGACTCATCCCGATCATCATCGAGTACTTCAGATTCAAGTCCTTCGCGGTCTGGCCATGGCCAGGCTGGCGCCGACGACAGGGAGTTGCCGCCCGAGACACTATGTATTGAAGGTAAATATTTTGAACTACCCACATATTAATACAATATTAGGTTAACACTTTATTAATCGGCGAACTTATTTTTACGTTATAATGTAGGGTTGCGGATAGTCTGTGGGACTATCACTTCACTACAATTAACGTAGCCATATAAAAGCGATGCTGCGGGCATTCTTTTGGGATGTCACTTTATTACTTATTATGGCCCACGTAATAAAAGCAAAAAATACATAATGCGGTCAGCTACTAGGGCTGTCACTTTATTAATATTTTGCTAATATATTAAATTGGGAATGCGGGCAGTCTTAGGGACTGTCACTTAACCTAAATATGTTATCACGTGAGTATTTTCGTTACTGCAGGTGTACCTATATCATCAACGAGCGCTGCCGCTGCGTCCGCAGCCAGGCCATTACCGTCCACCAGTGCTGGTGTGACGTCTGAGTTTCCACCGGAAAAGATTATTTCCCTGCCCGGTACATCAGCTGCTGCTATTAGTCCTGGAAACAATGAAGAACTATCTGCTAGGGAGCCGGTGGGCACCCTCGATGATGAACTCCTTTTAATACTAGGAGAAGATCCTTCTCTGGTGAGGTCTTATGGCGAAGACATTCAATCGGATCTTGCTAGTCGCCTTCAGCATATAGCCAGGGCAGGTTTGTCGAAAGAGGTCAGTAAAGAGCTTATAAATAAATACTTACCACCGGCAAACTGCACTCTGATCGAAGCACCTATCCTCAATCCTGAGGTAGTAGCTGCTGTTCCCGAGGCTGTTCTCAAAAGAGACAAGGGCATGGAACTTAGACAAAAACAACGTACCTCCGCCATATCCTGCGTAGCCAAAGCTCTCACGTTGCTGATGTCGTCAGAACCAAGAAATACCGCCCTTATTCAGATATTAATGGACGCAATAAAGCTTATGTGCGATAGTCAAAACACTGAATCGACAATGCGAAGAAATTTCGTACTTAACACTCTTAAAAAAGACCTTAAAGATCAATTGCAAGCAACAAAAATAGATAAATTTCTATTTAGTGAAAATCTAGCTGATACCTTAAAGGCGGCTAAAGCTATTTCAAAATCCGGGGCTGATCTGAAAGAAACTCCTTCTAAACAACAGTCTATAAAAACTAAACATCCACAAAAGAATTTAAACTGGCGCGGTCCTCCCCAGAACCACAGGCAGAAGGGGACTCAGAGGACAAAACAGCCTGCCGACAAAGGTCGCACCGACAGACCATCGAAGCCGTCATCGCGTCCAGCCAAGTATCGCAGCAGCAGTCGACGTTAGATATGGTAAAATACGCCGGTAGGCTTTCTTATTTTCACAATGAATGGTCATTTGTCACGCGAGATAGTACTATTCTTTCATGGATAGATGGATATAAAATATCTTTTTCCTGTCCAGTAAAACAAACACACATACATGCGAAGAAAGTATTCTCCGCTAGGGAAAAAATCATATATGAACGCTCAATTAATGATCTCCTTACAATAGGAGCCATTACAGAATGCCAACCATGTGAGGGTCAATTTTTATCCCCTATATTTTTAGTGCCAAAACCAAACGGCAAATATAGGTTTATATTAAACCTAAAGTCATTAAATAAGTTTATTGATACTTCTCATTTCAAATTAGAAGATCTACGTACAGCCTTAAAACTTATATCTAAAAAATCCTTTATGAGCACCGTAGATCTTAAAGATGCATATTTTTTAATACGCATACACGATAGTTCTAAAAAATACCTTCGTTTCGAATTCGACAACAAAATGTATGAATTTAATGTTCTGCCGTTCGGATTAAATACTGCGCCTTTTATTTTTACGAAGATTATGAAACCTGTCATTAGTCTATTACGCTCATGTGGTTATTTATCAACAATATATCTAGATGATATTTTATTAATATCGAATAGTCATGAATCGTGCTTTGAAAACATTAGTGTTACTACGAGGTTTTTGAAGGCACTAGGTTTTATTATCAATACGGAAAAAAGTAATCTCTCACCTTCCACCACATGTAAATTTCTTGGTTTTGTAATTAACTCGTATAAAATGCAAGTTACTTTACCAAAAGATAAAATTTTAAAAATTCAAACGGAAATAAAAAAAATCCGAAACTTGAAACGCTGTAAGGTTAGAGAATTCGCACGCTTAGTAGGTCTTCTTATCTCCGTCTGTCCAGCCGTCAAGTATGGTTGGCTTTACACCAAAGAATTTGAACGATGCAAATATTTAAGCCTGAAAGATGACGAAGATTATAACAAATATATGAGCATATCGTCGTCAATATTGCCAGATCTTGATTGGTGGTCTCGTGCGATTCTCCACCCGGTAAACGACATTAAACAAGATGACTATTGCTTAGAGATTTACAGCGATGCCTCAACTACGGGATGGGGAGCTGCCTGTAGTGGGAAACGGGCTAGCGGGATGTGGACGGACAGAGAACGTCTTTATCATATTAATCAATTAGAAATTCTAGCCGCGTTTTTCGGATTAAAAATATTTGCTAAATCTTATCACGATTGCCAAATTATCTTACGAATTGATAATACTACCGCCATCGCGTATATAAATCGCATGGGAAGTGTACGATTCCCTCATCTCACAAGTGTCGCTCGAAAACTCTGGCAGTGGTGTGAAAAACGCAACCTATTCGTCTTTGCATCTTACATTAGTTCAGTAGATAATGTTATCGCGGATGAGGAATCGCGGCGTATCCATCCAGACATTGAATGGGAACTATCAGATTTCGCATTCCAAAAAATAATAAATCGTTTTGGAAATCCTGAAATCGATATATTCGCTAGTAGATTGAACAAAAAATGTAATAAATACATATCGTGGCACAGAGACCCATACGCTTTTACAGTAGACGCATTTACAATCCCTTGGTCAAACTTTTATTTCTACAGTTTTCCACCATTTGCACTAATACTAAAGGCGTTAAGAAAAATAATTAATGATAAGGCTAAGGGAATAATAGTAGTACCACTCTGGTCCACGCAACCATGGTTCCCTTTATTTCAAAGTTTATTAATATCCGATCCATTAATATTTAAGGCCTCTGACACTTTAATAATTTCCCATTCCAGCAATCGACAAATATATCGGAAGATTACCCTGGTTGCCGGAGTCTTATCAGGACAGCGCTCTTGAAGAGAAATGTCCCTCAGGCATCTATACACATAATGTTGGCATCACTTTCAGATAACTCCATTAAACAATATGACACTTGCCTTAGAAAGTGGTTCACATTTTGTAAGAACAATCATATTGATTTACATTTAAAATCAGCTTCAAATGTTATAACATTTTTAACGCAATTGTATGAGGCCGGTGCAGGTTATGGAACGTTGAACAGCTGCAGATCGGCTCTCTCTCTCTTTCTTGGTCAAGAAATTGCTGATGATGATCTTATCAAACGCCTCCTTAAAGGGGTCTTCCGACTACGCCCACCGTTACCTAAGTATAACATAACCTGGGATACATCCATGGTACTCAATTCTCTAGCAGATTGGTACCCGAATAATGCATTAAGCTTAGGAAAATTGTCAAAGAAATTGGCAACTTTGCTTGTACTAACAACGGCACACAGGTTGCAGACTATAAGTAAAATTAATATTAAAAATATAGAAAATTATAATAATGAGATTCACATTAAGATTCCAGATTTGATAAAATCCTCTCGTCCTGGATCATCGCAACCGCTGTTGATTCTCCCTATTTTCTATGAACGACCTGAAATATGCCCTGTCGTTACATTGCGATGCTATTTAAACAAAACACAATCTTTGCGCAGTCATGATTGTCTTTTTGTAAGCATTCGAAAACCTCATAAGCCAGTCACATCACAGACCTTAAGTAGATGGATTAAGTTAACCTTAAGTGATTGTGGAATAGATGTGTCCATTTTTACCGCACACAGCACAAGACATGCAGCTACGTCCAAAGCACATGCGCTTGGTGTCAACATGGACCTTATCAGGAAAACGGCAGGCTGGAGCGGAAGCTCCCAAATATTTGGTAAATTTTACAACCGAAATATAAGTATTAATCAAGATGGCTCTTTCGCAAGAAACATCATGAGTGATTCTATGTCATAAATATATTAAACAAAGTAACATATAATTGTGCTAATATTTTGCTATACCTATTTGATTTGATTAAGTAAATAAATTTACTTTTTCTTTGTAAGTTGATATTTTACTCTCAACATCTACATGTAAACTTTATGCTAATCTCGAGGACAAAGCACGAGTATAATTAATGATTAAACGAACTTACCTGTACGTGAAGTTCTATCATAATTATACGAGGGCTTTGTCCGAAGAGATTAGCATCCCACCCACCACCTTTTTTACATTTCCCAGAGTAATAATCAATAACATTATTGATATATATTTAAATATCAACATTTACAAAGAATTATTGGATTCTCTAAACTAAATGAAGGGTATGGCGAGCGGTAGCCCGGTAGGGATACCATAACAAAAAAAAAAAAAACTCTCAAATACAGTGCAGATTGGCGACACCTAGTGTCTACTACATGTAAACTTTATGCTAATCTCTTCGGACAAAGCCCTCGTATAATTATGATAGAACTTCACGTACAGGTAAGTTCGTTTAATCATTAATAAAAACACATCCAAATCGGGTCACCCGTTTGAGAATTATGTTGGCACGGATTGACATAAAGACCACACTTAAAAGTCAAACCATTAACACATATTTTTTCTCTGGTTACTTGAATATAGGATAACGAATGACAAGACTTCAAATCCTAAAACTCATCCAAATGACTATCACTATTGATATTGAATAATATGTGGATTAATTATCTATCGAATTTTGGCAACACAAAGGAGTAATATAATTATATCCATCTTAGTATAGTAGAAGCCGTATATTAAGTTTTATTAGCCCAGTGCAAGTTACTAAAGTTATTATATTGACACGCTTCTAATTAGTATAATATCTCAACCATGAAGTTACCGAGTTAAATAGCAAAGTTCTTTCATTTTATTTACATAGAATCTTGCAAAGCAGCTCATATGATGCTCGCGTCCTACATTAGATATTCGTTAGAAAGTTCTAGAAATCGAATCGAACACATCGCAGTGACAACAAGTAAAATAGACCAAGTATTTTTCTATGCATCGTATGACTGCGTTTACCGGTAGGAGGCATGCATTGTGCCATGGTCCCGGATGCACGGATACCATTTTGCTTATTTCTTTTTTAAGACAGCTTTGCTGTATTTCGGAAACACGGAAAAGAAAGGCGGTGTAAATAGGACCGAGACTTAAGGTCCTGTTTCAGGATAAGCAGCACTTTAATGCCTGGGCGTGATTTAGGTAAATTAGTTTATCACTTACTATCAGATATATGCCAGTTTTTTTAAGAAGTTATAAAAAAATGTTTCATCATCATCATCATCATCAGCCTTTATTCGTCCACTGCTGAACATAGGCCTCAATGAACGCCAAAAAAAAGGTTTAATTGACTTAAAAAATTTAAAAATCGTATAGTTTAAAAATATAAAGTTGTTAAAAGTTTTTTTTGAAAGGATATTTAAATATCAGTATTTTGTTAATAACTTAATGATGGCTATATCAATAACGTATATCCAATTTGCAAAGTGCTATAATGAAACCGAACGGTTACTGCCGCCGTGTCGCAGTAACAAGTGTTTATCGACAACATCGTTAACATAATTTCAATTAAAATATCCTCGTTTATATACTGCGACGAATAATTTAACAACTTATAATTACTTTTTAAATTATCTGTGGAGATAAAAAATATTCTGTGACGCCATCTTTATTCAGTTCAGTATCTTTCTAAATTTGAATATTAAGATATTTAAGGACTTATATTGCTTAAAACGGCTAAGCCAAGTGTAATAATGTTACGTGTTAAGTCCAATCAGTTAATGGCATGATAAATTAAGCTAATATTTAACTCCCTTTGCATATTAATATGGAACATAATTCAGAGCCTTGGGGAAATGTTGAAGACAAGTAATGCAGTACGAATCAGTAATATGGTCCCGAATTAGCATACACATAGCATTGCTGACGGTTATACGGTGTAATATCGGGGTACTGCGCTTTGTATTGTTTCGCGTAAGCCTAAGCATATAGCAAGTGGTTCGAGCGATTTGATCCTTCACAGCTTACAAAAATTGTCCTCGGCATTGCTTATCGGCTTCGAGCCACCAATTAATACCAAATTAGTTTGATGGTTTACCGCGTAGCAAGACAATGAGTCCAAAACCCTTATAACAAACTCGCGTAGTGAGTCTCGTTGCGACGAACTTTATCACCACAAGCAAGTATTGAAACACGCGTTGGGCGCCAGTTATAGTACTGTGTACTATATAGGGTCGAAGAACACAAAGA
Source organism: Lycaena phlaeas (assembly GCA_905333005.2). NCBI lineage: Eukaryota > Metazoa > Arthropoda > Insecta > Lepidoptera > Lycaenidae > Lycaena > Lycaena phlaeas. The sequence goes on along the minus strand of HG995180.1, from coordinate 7,627,805 downwards.
ATAAGTCTTTCAGGTTTATTAACAATTATACATCAAGAAGAAAATCATATAACATAAAACTACTAACTACTATTGGTTGTCATAACGACCAGAAAACAACTCCTCTCTACTCCCGCGTCCCGCACTAGTAGCGACCCCCGGGCCTTGCGGTAAAACTATGTACTAGTGTAGAAACTGAACCCTATGACAAGTGTCATACGCTATAAAGTGCAATAAAACATTTTTTCCGTCCCCTGGATTAGTAGGCATATGCCTATCCTATGGCTCTCCGACTAATAATTTAACTTCATCCGCTAATGACTCGTCGACCGTATTGGATTTGACTGGCCAAGCACCTACTCCAGAGTAGCGCGCGCGATATACCGCGCCCCCTGCGGGGCACGGAGGGGGGCGCCCCCCTTTCGAATATTACTAGATGAGCCATCTGCACACCTACCTACCGATTGAGCTTAAAGGCCATCAGGCCTAAAAGTCTAGACCTTTCGAAAAAAAAGCCTATCCTATGGAATGTCAAGATGGCTAATTCTCTGCCACTAGCACCCGAGTACGAGTAGGTCCATCGACCCTTCGTCCTCCCAAGCGTGACCTCTTATGAACTCTATTTTTCTGCCGGGCTCCATAACTCCGCACACAGTATATTTATAATGTTAACGCAAATGCTAAATCTTGGATAATTTAATGCCAAAAGATTTAAATTATTTTGGCTTGTGTGCTTAAATTTTCTAAATCCACGTTACAGATATTAAGTTATTCTATCTGTTGCTTACATTACGTATAATTTGGAATCCACGTTAAAAATATACAAAAGTTAGATAGAGCACTTTGCAAGACATAATATTTCAATTCATATCATATAGATTATATAAGGTCTAACTTTGTCTAACATTATGAAACATTATTAGTTCGGGTTAGTGAACCCGTGAAAGGGTCCTGTCAGCAAATAATAAAATCGTTTTCTGATATTTTCAATATCGAAGGATATCAGAAACTTATGGCCTTTTTATATGATTGACATTTAAGTTATCATCATCATCGATTTCTCGTCCTTAGTGGCCTCTATCAAGAAACACCAAGATGATATTATGAGATTCAGAACTCCCTAAAAAAATCTTTGACAATCATAACGCTAAGTTAATCACACACAATATATCAACTTACCAAAACTGCTTCACTGTACTGCTGATATAATCAGATATATCCTGTCATAATTATGAAAAGTACTATCGCTCGATTTTCTTCACAATTTTATAATTAGAACGCATTTTGATAAAACATTAAGCAAATTATTCAAAAACTAGAAGCACACCGCGGTTTCACCCGCGTACTTCCCGTTCCCGTGGGATTACGAGGATAAATTGTAGCCTATTCTGAGGTATCTAAGCTATATTATTATACTATAGTTTCATAATTATCCATGCAGTGGTTTTTACGTGAAAGAGTAACAAACATCCATACTTACAAATTTTCGCTTTTATAATATTAGTAGGATATGATAAATGTGTTCATTCAAATAATTAAAAAAAGTAAAAAGAAGCAAAGAATTGAAATGTTAAAACAGCGGAACAGTTCTGTAATTTTAAGCATCTTCTTACATTTCAGAATAGCGAAACTTGAGAAGTTTGCATGGACTAGTTTATGACCATGGGCGACGTTAATTACTTACTAGCTGGCTTGACTCATTAGCACATCCAATCAACGTTAAAAGGTTTAAATTAATTTAAAAAGTAAAAGCTATATAAATCTCAAATGATGACATAAAAAACTTGGCAACAGATAAACAATTTCGTGTGTTTTGTGGCAAATACACATTCCAACACGATGTTTTTACGGAACTGACGATTAAAGAAATTATAACCATTCAGGTTGTATGTCGGGCTGGGATACGAAATAAAGTTTAAAAACAATTTCAGCCGAAATGTTTTGATGAAAATTCTTGTACCGAGTTATTTAGGTACAAAAGTCATTGCCGTATCACAATCATAATATTTTAATATAAAAGATTACACAATTATTATTATTAAATAAACAGAATATAAAATAGTAACATTTAATTTACATGATAAATTATGAAATTGGCAAATATCATTGAATATATTATTGAAATCTTAACACTCAGGCATGATAAGTCGCGCAAAAGTTTAACGTCTGTAAATTAAAAAAAAAAAAAAAAAAAAACACCTAAGCGTTATCTAAACTTACTCAACAAGCACTTAGTATTATGTACTTAAAAGTTTATCAATAGGTATTATAATAATGAAACATTATAGCCCGGGAGCCAGTAACAGGTCTTCATGACCAACTTCCTCCCGCGAGACGTATCAGAGAATAGTATTATAAAGCCTAGTGGACGTCTGCTGTCGCGCGGTTGGGGGGATGAGGGGTGGGAGCCTCCCAATCATGTAGAAAAAACAAATCAGTCTTTTGCTCTCAGCTGAAATATTTGTTAAATTGTAGTTAGCCCAATATTTTAACGAAAAAAAAATAATCAGCTGGTGACATGGTACCTTGTACGTCAACTGGTGACTCGAACATGAATTTTTTTTTTTCACTTTCAGTGGAGTAGTTTATATGGATGATATCTTTATATATTAAGGTATCATCCATACAAACCACTCCATTGAAAGTGAAAAAAAAATTTCATGTTATAGTCACCAACTGACGTACAATCAACAATGTGCCATGTCATAACCAGTTGATTATTTATTTTTCGTTGAGATATTGGGTTAACTACAATTTAATAAATATTTGAGCTGAGAGGAAGTGACTGAATTGTTATTTTATTTTTCTTCATGCGTGGGGGGCTCCCACCGCTCATCCCCCCAACCGAGAGCCAGCTGACGTTCACGAGATTTTATGATACTGTTTTATGATACGTCTCACGAAGTATCTCGCGGGAGGAAATGATTGACCAAATTTTCACCTGGCTCCCGGACCATTATAATAAACTGTCTGAAGCATACAGCATTAAAATATGTGGTAAACGATTAAATATTTAATAATCGTATATATTTTGTCTCTTTTATTTTTAATTAAAAATAACAAAGAGAAAAATACGATTTAAATTAGATGACATTTTTTATTTTGGTACCTATTCAATAAACTAAACATATTATGCTTTCTATATTACAGGTCTTTAGTAGTTGATAAAAAAGGCAAACTTGGCAATAAGTCAGCGAGATTTAGTGTCTGCTGAAGTGGCCATAGCGGCTGTCATCAGTAAGGATAATGATGAAATGTACCTGTGTTATCATCACTTATTTCTCATCTCGTTAGACAGCAGATAAGCTGAAGGGGACAGTCCATTTGTTAAGTGCTAGACAAACACTGCAGCTGCTATGAGTCGGGTAATTAGTATCATAAGACAATGAATGCTTCCTTAGAATGCACGTGAAATTGTCTGCCCTTTGCCGAGAAATACAATATTACATTAGGTAAATTATTACGGAGTAGCTCGTGGCTCAGTGGTAATAGCCGCGCGGATCGATTCACCAGGTTAAGCAACGCTTGGCAAGGTCGGTCCGTGGATGGGTGACCATCTTTGCATACCGAGAATCCACCATCTTCATGCGTGGATCTTTGACAGTCATTACGGGTCGTCAGGAGCCCGAAAGTCTGACAACCAGCCTTACCACGGACTATTATCCAGTTTCTGGGTTGTGGAAGTCGGATAGGCAATCGCTTCATTTAAAATACTGTTCAGCTGAATCAGGTTTGACTGGAAGCCGACCCCAAAATATAGTTGGGCAAAGGCTTAGGAGATGATGATGATACACTAGTTGTGGAACATACATATTATGGAACACATGCAGAAATTAGAGTTTGTCAGAATTGCTCTTGAATTGTTCTCTTTATTAAAAAACGTATCAATATCCGTTGCGTACTTTTAAAGATCTATGCCCCCAATGGGCCACCGGAAACACACAAACCGCACGAAACGCGACAGCTTAGCTGTCACTTTACGCTGATTTTATGTGAGCGGGAGGCATGGCGTGATTGTCTGCCGATATTTATAAAATCCATTTATTTTATATCAGGATGGTTAGAACCACGGAAAACAGATAGTTGATAAATAAAAATACTTATAAGTTTTTATATTTTTATTAATAGTGTTTTGTGAGGTGAAATAATATTATTTCACACGTCTTGTTGGTGTAGTGGGTAACTGGAATGCCGCCCAGGGCAATTTGTATGATGGATGGAAATATTTATTTTGAAAGGAGCAACCCAACAGAGTTTCTTGCTGAATTCTTCTTATATACTATACTACTATAGTATTTTTTTTGTATTGTTTGTATTTTTTTTGTAATAGTGTATTTGAAAAGACTAGTTCCACTGAGTTTGTTTCGCCGGTTCTTCTCAGTGGACTTGCTTTGGAACCGGTGGTAGACTTAATTGACCTTCAAAAAGATACTTCAATAGTACTATTTTGAATACAATTTTGACTTTGACTTTGTCTTTGGATATAAATGTTTGTACTGGGAGCATGGAATTGGTTTCTTTTTAGAAAAAAAATAGTAGAATTTCAGAAAGATGTGGTGTTTGTCTCCTTTTCGTAGTGTTTTAGGATCATGCAATTCGAGAAAGGAAATATTTTTTTTATCGCGGTATTTTTGTCTGTCAGTATAAGATAAACTCAAAATTCTTATTTTTATGCTCTTTTCAACTTGAGGCAGATTATGATATTATTATGTACAATTAACCAAGATTTTAAGAATTAATTATTGTAAAAGTCTGAAATTTTATGGTGCTCTAATTGAAAACGCTGACTTATTTCTTTTAAATCTATACTTCTATACTAATATTATAAAGAGGAAAGATTTGTACCTATTTTTGTATGTTTGTATGATTGTAATGAATAGGCTCAAAAAGTACTGGACCGATTTCAAAAATTCTTTCACCATTCGGAAGTTACATTATCCACGAGTAACATAGGCTAAATTTTATTCTGGAAAAAAACAGGGTTCCGTAAGATATTTGGGTTTTACGGACACCAGGTGTAAAAAATCTACCAGAAAAGTTATTTATTTTGCGTACGCTGCCTAAACTAAGTAAAATATTATGATCATCAGTCCGGACTTAATTTAACGTGAGCAAAGCTGCGGGCAATAGCTTGTCCCTACTAATATTATAAATGCAAAAGTAACTCTGTCTGCCTGTCTGTCTATTACGCTTTCATGTCTAAGCCATTGCACCGATGTTTATGAAATTTAGTACACATATAGACCAGAGCTTGGTAAAGGACATAGGCTACCTTTTATCGCGAAAAAAGGCTTAGACGGGTTTGTTTGAACGCGCTAATCTCAGTAACTATTGGTCGGATTTTAATGATTCTTTAAGTGTTAGATAGCCTATTTATCGAGAAAGGCTAATAAGGCTCTATACCATCCCGCTAAGTCGAAGTTATTAATCATAATTAACGCAGGCGAAGCTGCGGGCAACATCTAGTACTATATATGAACTACTAGCTGTTGCCCGCAGCTTCGCCTGCGTTAACTAAGATTTACAACGCCATCTCATAGCTTTACTCAATATATAATATATAATAGATCTATAGATTATATAATATAGATTATAGATAGCCCACATGTGGCTAGCTAACACTGAAATAATCCTTCCAACCTGACTAAGGCCTGTTTTTAAGATTAGCACGTTCATTATAATGAAACAACTTTTACGGATTTTATCGCGGTTTATTTAGTTTTTTACAATCCCGACGTTTCGGACACTTTACAGCGACCATGGTCACGGGAGGACTGAGGTGTCAGATGTCCTACTGTTACAAAAGTTATTCGAAACTACCCTATGATACAACAATATTTTTATTTAGTCCTATCTATGCAAAAGGTGCTAACTGAGTCTTTAGTCTGTGACATATTATTATGCTTGGATTTAGATTTTATTATTTTTATTATGGGATCCCAAGCAGATGGTAGTGGCCAGCCATCTTCTCTATTGAAATTAGGATGTTTTTTAATTTCAATAGCCTCGCGAATCATCCTTGGTTGGAATTTTGCATAGATAGGACTAAATAAAAATATTGTTGTATCATAGGGTAGTTTCGAATAACTTTTGTAACAGTAGGACATCTGACACCTCAGTCCTCCCGTGACCATGGTCGCTGTAAAGTGTCCGAAACGTCGGGATTGTAAAAAACTAAATAAACCGCGATAAAATCCGTAAAAGTTGTTTCATTATAATGAGTGAAATTCGCGTAAACATAAGAAAACAATATTAGCACGTTCAAATAAAGGATGTGAAAGGGCAACAAACATCCATCTACCCAGACTCACAAATAGGCATGTCGATTCATTAAAAAAATCGATTTCCGATTCAATTCGAATCGAACTTACTAGAATCGATTCTAGTTTAAATCGAGCATTAAAAGATCGATTTTCGATTAATCGCGCCAATTTCAAACATGCCTAATTGCCTAAAACAAACACTATAGAAAACCACTCCGAATTAATGAAAGCATTCATTATTATTACGTTATTTACACTATGATGCGTTCAAATTACGTCTAAGTACTTAAATTTTGCTTCAGACAACTGCAAAAAATTAAAAAACTAAATACTGCAGCCAGTTGAGGAATATTAAGTTCTTTGAATTGATCGCTCCGATTCGGGAGGTTTATGAATCGATTCATTGAATTGATGTGGTGTTCAAGATCGATCTGAAAAATCGATTATATTACCTAAAAGAATCGATTTTTCGATTAATCGATTTAAAATCGACATGCCTACTCACAAACTTTCGCATTTATATATATAGTCCTCGCCACTTTAGAAGTCCGATAGACGCGGCGCTGCGGTCTCATAACTCAATGTTGCCAATTTATAGTGTAATGATTTTCCACAAAGTCTAGTACAATAAAAAATTTAAATAATTATAGGGCCTATGGTCAGTAGTGGATTGTTAAAGACTGATGATGATAATAATGACAAAAATAATTATAGCAGCAAAATAAAAATCTCCCTGCCAGGTTTTAGTAAAATAAAACATTTTTTTGTAAATATTTCGTTCGTATTTTTACGTAAAACCGATTAGTAGAATTCATCTAAAACAAGCTTCTTCGGATGTGTTCGGCTTTTGCCAGGAGTGACGATTTTCTCAGAAGTAATTGCTGCCATTGTTACTTCTTTTGTTATTCGACCTTTTTTACAGAAACACCTGAAAATATAATTCCTCTGAGCAAGGATTTAATTCTTTTACCTTGTATTTATATTCATATAAAATATCATAAGATAAATGTAGGTATAGAGTTAATGATAATATTTTAATCATAAATTAGGCAAAAATAAGTGACTCTGGCATCTCTAAAATTTACCTGTCATGTCAGTGACATTTATAAACATATTATTCAACGGGGTTAATTGTTGTTTATTTTTACTTTCTAATTCACAAAATTATTTCAGTATAATGATCATTATACGGCCTTCACTTTTTACACCTCACTTTATATTATATGCTCCATATTTCACGTAAAACAATTTAAAATATCACAACTTCTTACTCCAGACAGACGTCAAGATGTCAATGTTGTCAAATTTAGTTCGGGCATTAGTCGCAGGACTTCAAAAGTGGCGATGACTCTAGTATAGTAGCGGCCCGCGTTGAATTATAGCCTATGTGTCAATCTGATGTATAAGCTTCATTAGAAGTTTCATCAAAATCCATTCGGTAGTTTTTGCGTGAAAGAGTAACAAACATCCATACTCACAAACTTTCGCATTTATAATATTAGTAGGATAGTAGGACTACACTTTTATAAAGTAGGTATAAAAGGAATTGTTCACGTCAGAGTCATTCTCAAGGTGCTTTGTCCGTTCACAATACGAAGACGGACGCCATAATTGAATGCGAATTGAAATTATATTAAAACATTTGCATAGATATAACTTTGAAAGAGTTATCAAGTTAGTAAGTTTAGTACAGAGTAGTGAGAATCTTATGCTTTATGAAATATATTCATGCAGTTCTCATTCGTCGGGTGAGCGAATTAATTTTACTACTTTCATATTTGTAGCAGGCGCTAGGCAACTCTTTTGCGCCACTAAATTTAATTTTTCATAATAAAGAGGAATTTTGAACATAGCATGGATGTCATGCTTTTATATTATATGATAGATAAACTGAAACATGTGTTACTTGTGAGTAGACTAGGTACTTACTGTTCCCCACCATGGTTCAGGCCTTGTCGTGGCGGTGGGGCACAGTAGCCCAGGGTGACCCAAACACCTTGGGCGAAGCGAATTGAGCCGAGGGGGCTCTTTGTACCCCTCTTATAAGAAGAGGGGACAAAAGAGCAGGGGGCAAGGGGTGAGGATGGGAACCTCACCTCATCGTACTGTCCAGACGTTGGGAGTGGTTGTTCTGTGGTGCGGGGCAACCGCTCTGTGGAGGTGGCGTCAGTCCCCTGAGGGACTGACTAGTCGTCGAGGTGCCCTGTTGCTTGATCCGGGGCACCTCACCAAAGGCGACATTGGTGGCACTCGCCGGGTTTAAGTGGGTAGAGCTGCGTCCACTTACCATCTTTCGGGCGTAGCGAGTCCCACATACCCGCCTGGGGAGACCCACTCCCCAGCGGGATACGTAAGTGCATTTCCCGGCGTAAAAAAAAAGGTACTTACAGTTCGCCGCCGCTCACAGCCATATTTGATTTCACCTGGGACTTGTTCATGCAAACTATACTTATGTTTGTTTTCTTATTTTTACGCGAATTTCACTCATATAATGAAACAACTTTTACGGATTGAATCGCGGTTTATTTAGTTTTTTATGAGCCCGACGTTTCGGATACTTTACAGCAACCATGGTCACGGGAGGACTGAGGTGTCAGATGTCCTTCTGTTACATAAGTTATTTGAAACTACCCTATAATACAACAATATTTTATTTAGTCCTATCCATGCAAAAACTCATAAAAAACTAAATAAACCGCGATAAAATCCGTAAAAGTTGTTTCATTATATACTTATATTTCTATCTTGAGACGATGAAAGGTAAGTGTCCCAGTGCCAGTAATTATACTGGCATTCTTTCCGAAAGATAGCCAAGCTGTTTGGCAGAATATATAATAATGATGGATAGTAGTACCTATGCAGATGATCAATAATACGAGATACGAGCGCATCTCTCCTACAGCGTCTACCACATTGGCTTGTCAGTCAGTTTATCGATGCCATTCTAAGGAGCGGCTAGAGGAATATCACCAGGTTTTCCTGTTCAATGGTGCCCATAAGAACTTATAATATGGATAACAAGTAATACATGAATACTAATGCGCTTCCAGTAACACCCTCGTGTCGGGCTCGGGATGGGTACCCGGGCCCCGCTAGATCGTGGGGACTGCTTAATAGCGACCGGCCAGTCCCCCCTATATCTGAAGAATCTGGCCTTGCCGGGGCCAGTCTGTCGCTGAGGTGATCCTGTTGCCTGCGAATCCGGGACCCCCACAAAGCGGCTGAAGGCGCTCGCAGCGGTTTTAGTGGGATAGTGCACCCACGCATGTCAATGTGCCTACCCGAGGCCCTGGTATGCAAAAGCATTTCCACTGCAACATCTAAAAAAAGGTAATACATGAAAAAAAAAGATGATGGAATTATTAGTACCGTACGTTAGTTTTGCGAACTTTGTTTAAAAATTCTCCAGTAAATAATTTACACCAATTTATCAGGGTAAAAGAAAATTGCTCTTTACCGCGGGGAATTTCTGTTCACCTAGAAGTTATCTAGTTAGATATTACACTGCACGCTGGACTCAGGACTTAAGACACTATGCATGAAATTTCCCTCAAAGCTATAATTGAGGTATCTTTAAGGTATTCTGAAATTTACTCGTGTAAATTAATACGTTCCATCCGAAATGTCTTATTAAGAATATAATTTCTAAGCAGTTACATTCTTGGAATGGTGCCAGCGACACGATAATGGCTATATACATTTAAATAGAAGCGCATTTTTTTTAACAACAACCAACCACATAGTCAAGCTGTATTTTTTTGTATAATTTATTCCTTCAGAACCATTTTCATATGACACCTGGTATGGGAAAAAATATGACGAGTAAAATTTTAAGATCGGATGACTCTTTGTTGTTTGTTTATTATTGTAGGGTTTTTTTACTATGTTGTATTTTTTTACTTATGATATTAATACAAAATGAGTTGATTTCAGTTGAGTTGAGTTGAGTTGAGTTACCTAATGAGTGAAATTTTGTCTATAGACGCTGTTGATTAATTTTATTTATTTCATTGTTGGTCTTAAGAAAAAAAAAGGAGAACAAACATATTATTTGTTTTATTAATCGATTGGAACTTTTATTCCTCTGTAAATAAAGTTTTCGAGGATGCGCGTTCTAATGTTTAACATAGTCAATACGCGAGATGAATACGCTTAGGCCAATACCCTCATCCAAAACCTTTTATTCTATTTTCACACTACTTTTGTTTCTTGATTTTGGTATTGGAATTGCCTTGGTTTTCTACTTCAGGTATATTATATTAATGAGGCTTGCAAAATATCTAAAACATAATATTATAGCTGTTCTTAATTTAATAAAATTCAATATCTAAACATTGGTTTCAAAGTTTCATTTTGATTTTTACAAACACAGTTACAAAATAAATTAAAATGTAACAAAAACCTGCTGTAACAAAATACAGCAACCACCATTTTTATTTATTTTAATATCGGTTGATTTTAGACCAATACTTTGTTTCGAAATCCCTAGAATTTTGGTTATATAATAATTTCTTAATATCGAACTAAAAATACTAATTAAAAAAAACATTTAAATAATATCAACATTTAAATAACATGAAAAATAACATTTTTTAAACACATTTAACTGACCAATTATTGACATATATATTGTATCATTATCATCATCATCAGCCTATATACATCCACTGCTGTACATAGGTCTCCCTCAAAGAACGCCAAGACGACCCTTCCCTTGCTACTCGCATCCAACGCGGACCTGCCACTGCACGGAGATCGTCTTCCCATCTGGTTAATGGCCGACCAACACTTTGTCTACCTAAACGCGGCCAAACGGACGCCAAACGAGTTTTTTTTTACTTTTTATTGACTCCCCTTTTGACATATTTCAAGCATACAAGTTATAACTTACGAAATAAAGATATTTTGATTTGATTTGAATACTAAAACTTAGGTTTTAGTGTTTAGTTCTATATCTAAAATATCTGGCTATTTACAAAGTTTAGTGGATTTAAATTTAGTTAATACCCGTGAAGGCTTTTCATATCGATGGCAGTAGCTGACGTCAACGTAGAAAATGTGAATGTCTCTTCAACCTGTCAAATAAAGTTCAGATATCGAAATAACTATTTCAAACGTTTTCTTGATAGAAACTTCTTATAAGGCACACTTGTAATAACTACAAGTAAAAATATATTTATGGATAGAGCGACGGTGGTCCAGTGGTGGACGGACTCGGCCTCTTACGCGAGAGGTTCCGGGTTCGATCCTGACCCCCACGTGTGCCTTGAAATGGGTTTTTCTAAATTTCTAAGTGCACACGAGACCATCGTTCGCTCACCGGTGAAGGAAAACATCGTGAGGAAACCTGCATGCCTGATGAGATTGAAAGTCTTTGAAGGTATGTGAAGTTCACCAATCCGCATTGGGCCAGCGCGGTGGACTATTGGCCCATTACCCTCCTCGCCTGATTTCGAGGAGGAGACCCGTGCCCAGCAGTGGGACATGTAAGGGTTGATACTTTACTTTTACTTTTTTATGGATATGAAAGACATGAATGAATACATAAATAATGCTTATGTTTCAACATACATAATATGAGACATTCTTTCAGACTTGCGATAAAAAGAGCTTGTATCTAAAAAAAATATAAACGGAATGATATTTGAAAAGTGGTGGGATGTTATGACGCATAAAAAATTAAGCTTTTTATAGGAGGGTAGCTCAAAGACAGTAAGCTCACCTGATCGTAAGTGGTTTACAACTATAGACACCGTCATAGAATATGTCCTCTTTTTTTATTAATTTTAGTAACATAAGTATATTATTATATTATAAATTCTAGCAGCGTTTTCACCCGCGTACTTTCCATTGCCGGAGGAGACAGGTAAAAATCAGAGCCTGTGTGTTATTCTGATCTATAATATAATATATATTATTGTAAAGTTAAAGGACCACATAAAATCAGGATTGTGGCTTCTCCAGATACCACAATCACACAACTGAGTGGTTACCTTTTGAGGTATCATATTATACTGCTGTGCATTTTACGGCACATATTTATGTCTAATTTGTCAACTTAATTGTTGTAACTCCATAATATATTTCTTTTTTTTATTTATTGAGTACACCAACAAAATTTGCGTTAGAAAAAGCATATTATTACATTTTTTGTACCTAACTACAGTTTTTTACATGTGCCGTGTGTGTATGTATTACATTAAGTACGTATAGTGTACACTCCTTAATAAATGGTTATTCTATTCTAGTTTTTCGTGAAATAGTAGCGAACATCCATCCAATTGGCGTAGTTGTACGTTGAATTGTCCAAACAATATTAGACCTGACTTTGCGAGGAGACCTTATATTATCTGAAGTATGTCAGGCTAACCTTTTACGTCTTGCCTAATTTATTTATTTACTCGAAGTCAAGATGGCTACGTTTTTATGACTGTAAATTTGGGATACAGCTATTACTCTGTCTATTAATAGATTCTGAATATTAACTTAGTATTGAAGTTTGTTCGAAAATGTTTGGATAGTAAGCTTAGACCAACGATGACCTCCTTCCTCCTTTCGGTGTTCCATGTTGCTCTAAGATTGTATGACACAATTTTTATGGCTATGAGTTGGGTAGCGAAATACACACTATATATATAATTAGAATGCTTTTAAATATTACATACTAATTATTGTGTATTTAAAAACAATTGGTTAATGTAATAGGTAGCGTTTTTATGAGTGACTTCAATATGAGTTTGGATAGCAACTAATTAAAACTAAGCAAAACCGCAGCTTTGCCTGCGTTAACTAAGATTTACAACAGGATCTTAGTACGCAAAATAAGTAACTTTTCTGGTTGATTTTTAACACCTTGTGTCCGAAAAACCCAAATATCTTACGTAACCCTATTTTTTTTTTCAGAATAAAATTTAGCCTTTGTTACTCGTGGATAATGTAGCTTTCGAATGGTGAAAGAATTTTTGAAATCGGTCCAGTACTTTTTGAGCCTATTCAATACAACCAATCATACAGAGTTTTCTTCTTTATAATATTAAATATAGATTAAATATATTATTACGTACTAGCTGTTGCATGCATCTTCGCCTGCGCCAACTAAGTTTTAATATGGGTCTCAAACTTTTTTGAAAATTTAACCGGTTCACCGGTGATATTGTAGCTTCCCAACAGTGAAAGAATTTTTCATATCGGTCAAGTAGTTTCGTATATTAGTATAAGTACAGAACGTATAATATTTGAATATTTTTGGCTAATAACCACAGTCTGGAGCAACTACATCCATGTAATTATATTATTGAAATATTCCATACATTATAATAGACGTACATTTGAAAACCCAATTTCACGCTAGCTCCTCCTGACTAAGACGCACCGAGATCACTAGGAGTATCGGAACTGTGTCAATATAACAGAGATTCATATTAATGTAAGCTAAATATTAGATTCCTGTTGTGATTGATTGTGTTGGTCCAGTCGGGATTAGTCGGGTTATGTCGTTTATTTATATTAGATTAACAAACATGGTATATGGGCTAATCCGTTTATAATCAGCATCATTGTTGTCATCGTCAGCGTACTGTGAGGACAACGTGTGAACACGTAGCTGTGACAGTTATTTATATCAAAAATCATGGCAGTGTCAAATTACTGTCAAACAGAATTGCCTACTCTACTTATGCATTCTAAGATCGTACAATGCCTATGAAAATTGAAAATATGCCGAGAGGAAATATGTAGGGTATGAAGGTGAAAGCCTTGTCGATGGGGCTCAGTAGCCTAGGGGGAACCCAGCACCTTGGACGAAACGAATTGAGCCAAGGGGGCTCTTTGTATCCCTCTCAAAGAGCAGGGGCGAGGACGGGAACTTCGCCTCAGTGTACTGTCCCGACGTTAAGGGGGTGCGGGGCAACCCCTCTGTGGAGGTGGCGCCGGTCCCCTGATGGACTGACTAGCTGTTGAGGTGCTCTGTTGCTAACAGATAGGGGCACCTCACTAGCTCGCCGGGTTTTAGTGGGTAGAGCTGCGTCCACTTACCGGCTTTCGGGCGCAGCGAGTCCCACATACCCGCCTGGGGAGACCCACTCCCCCGCGGGATGCCTATGCACATTTCCCAGCCTTAAAAAAAAGGAGTAAAGAAGGAGTACCTTGTCTAATTTTTGTTCAAAATTAATTGTGTATCTTAGATTTCAATAGTCACAGACTGATGACAAACCTCCGACAACTAGATATCAAGGCTGACATGAAAAGCTTTTAGATGGATAACGTGTTGGTCGGCCTGATGAACCAGATGTGAAGACGAGCAGTGGCCAGTACGTATTCAATGCGAATGGTAAGTGATCGGTCGTCGTGGTGTTCATTGAGGAAGGCCTATATTCAGCAGTGGATGGATAGAGGCTGTAATGATGATGATGATGATGCATTAATTAGTTTTGTCAGCCTTTTACATTATCCACTCTCGCAATTGATTTAACTCATCGCTGTTCATTTAATCTTATGAGAAATTGTATTTAATTTGTAACTTTGTTACTGCTCTTGGAAGGGAAAGCTGATATCGTAATATGTACCCTGATTAATATTTTGCTCGTTGAACACGAGATCCAGTAATCAATTTAATCAAAGCCTTCTATTTCTACTTAAATAACGCCTTTCAATATTCCGAAGGTTAAAACGTATTGTGTTTTTCAATTACATTAAATGTTTCGTGTCTAGATTGTTAGAGTATTTTTATTATAAGTGTACGTTTTATATAAAAAGCGCTTTTGTAATATTGTTATTGGTGACATTAGTTTGATTGACTTCGTACTTCTTCTTTTTTAATTTTAGCTACCTAAAGCCCCGTTCACTAATTTATAATTATTTACAATAATTTATAATTCGTTAATATCACCCGAAGAATATGCACGTTGAAGTGTCAATGGGCTGGTCGCGCACTCAGAAGAATGGATGGCCGATTGGCCAATAAGATTCAAGAATGGAGGCCGCGTTTAGGTAGAGATCCGCGTTGGATGCGAATAGCCAGGGATCGGTCGTCTTGGCGTTCATTGAGGGAGGCCTATGTTTAGCAGTGGACGGATAAAGGCTGACGATGATGATGATGATGATGAAAGCCCCGTTCCCACGAGAGCTTTAATACCCGACGTTGACTCGAGTTGCGTGCTCCGCATACTCAATTCGATCTACGCTCAAAGTAGAAAATCAGCGCTTGATAAAAAAGCATCGCGCTTTAAAAACGCTTTCGTGTGTATAAATATATTGGTGTCTATTTGTGTACTTTTGACGTTTTTTAAACGTTCGGTTTCGCACTCGTGCGAACGGGGCCGTCAATGTCAGAGCAGTTTTTCTCATGATCCTATTTATTATATCATATAGAAAACTACGGGAGTGAGCCGCGATTACATCTTGAAAATATATTTTATTACTTCGAACATCTTATAGAAGTCAGCATTAAAGTCTCTTTGAGATTTGTCGAATCGAAATCGTAAATATTTCAGTTGCAACGTGTGATAAGATTAAGCAGCTTAGCAAACTAAAAGCCTCGCAAATTCCTCATTCCCACTACTTACTGTCACTTTGCCAAAACATAGTAATGGCTAAGTAGCTTTCGGAACGTCCCACTTTTAAAATCCCTCAGAAGGCTTAAAAGGCTGAACTGTTCGCGTGCAGCATATATGGAATCACACACTGGCGGTAATACTTTAACATGCTGAAAAAACTGGGTCTATGACAATTTTCACTATGGACAATGTTGAAACAACTGGGTCTATGACAATTTTCACTATGGATAATGCTGAAACAACTAGGTCTATGACAATTTTCACTATGGACTATTGCACACCGTCACAATAACGAGTTAGAATATAAATAACTAACAGCGCCCCGCAGTTTCATCTGCGTACTTACCATACCCGAGGTAGTGCTGGGATAAATTTTAGCTTATGTGTTATTTTGATGTGTAAGCTATATTATACTAAGGTTTCATAATAATCCATTTAGTGGTTTTTACGTGAAAGAGTAACAAAGCATCCATACTTAAAAAATTTCGCATTTATAAAATTAGTAGGATCATTATCATCATCAGCGTCTACATCCGTCCACTGTTGGGCATAGTCCTCCTCTGAAGGAAGCCAATTATTCTTATACCCTGAAATATCTTGCCATTCTATCTTCTTCTATTTCTTTTATAAAATAAAATAAAGATATCGACAGCTATGTAGTTAGTCGCGTCGCGCAAACTCTTTTCACCTACGAGTTAATAATATTTAAGGATTTAAATAAATAAACATGAATCCCTGAAATGTGTGTATGCACATTACTATAGAACCACTGCACCAAATTAGATAAAACTTTTTTTTTGTGTAGGCTATCACCAAGAGAAGGTTTGTATAAAAATATTCAGCTAGTAATGACACAAAAATACAATTTTTTTATAGCATAGAAGGGCAAACAAAAATATCTACATAACCAGAGGTTATACAGATGTGTTGCCCTCCATTTTCCTATCTCCCCCAATGGACCACCAGTAACTGACAAACCGCACGAAACGCGACCGCTTAGCTGTCATTTTACGTCGATTTAATGTGAGCGAGAGGTTCCTCCAGTCGTGCCGGCCCAATGCACTGCAAAGCATCATGACACTACTTCTCACAAAACTATGTCATGTACTCAAAAAGCATCGCGAACCTCCTTACGGTGTCGGAGTGACGCTTTACGCATGTACTAGAAGAAATTTAACACTTAAATAAATTTAGTCTTTAAGAAAACGTTGATAAGAAATGAGTTTATTAACACACTTCTTGCCTGATAACGAGGAGGAGTGCCCTGCAGTGGGACATTTATGTTACTTTACTTTCACAATACGAAATAATAACGTTTGATTGCTAACATTCATGTGTCATAGTTAGAAATTCACACAAACATAACACTTAAGCTCTCCCATATGTTACAAGTAAAATATTTCTCTTACAACAGCCAGGGTGGAAAGTTCTAGAACATATTCTGAAGTGGGTGCTAAAATGTGTCATAATACAAATCTCAGTCGCACAAACTGTCATTTTCGTTTCGGATCCCGAAGAAGTATTTTCATTAGAGCATCTGGAATTTTGAGTAACCGATGAAGCGGGGACAACTATTTTAATACATGCATAGTTGAGTTCGTATAGTGAATTATTCGATAAGGCGACCTTTTGTATCATAGGGAAATTTATTATTTTGTAACAGTAGGTCGTCTAACACCTCAGTCCTCCCGTAACCATGGCTGCTGTAAAGTATCCGAAACGTCATAAAAATCCAATAAACCGCAATAAAATCCGTAAAATTTGTTTCATTATAATGAGGCATATAATCACATAAGAAAATAATAGGCCTCCAAGCGTGGCGGATATTGCTGGTGGAGATAACCAACCAACTGACCAACCAAATAAATAAAAAGTAGTATATAATATATGCCACCATCTTCCTTATTTGTACCGCAAATAAGGAAAATGGTGGCATACAAATCCTTTCCTATATAATACGGATATGTTAGGAAATGATTAGCTTACAGTTTAATAATTTGCACAAGTCTAGCTCAGTAATCCCAAGTCAACCGGATTATGATATCGTCAGGTTGTCTATGGTTTTAGCATTAATATAGTCTATCTATTGAAACGATAATAATATGTAGATTTAGTTCTAGCTTTATCAATGGATTATTTATTCATTCAGTACACACATTCATCAAACTTTTAATCCGGATTTGAGAGGGCCAAGTTTATCTTTAGCATGATCTATGTTTATGGTTTATCTTGTTTATTACAAATTAAAATGCATGACAGCGACCTCAGGGTCCGTCTCAATAAGATCATTGCCAAAATCTTAGGTATACAATATCAAAAGACGACTTTAGTCCTAAAATTTAGGTGTAAAGTCGCCTACCAATTAAATAATTCTTTTATTAATTTAAATAACCATACATTTTTAATAATGATTTTAAATAAATTCACATTTTTAATTTTATTATTTTAATGTCTTTTAAAAATAATTTGGGTTTCATACTTTTTATTTAATAGTTATCCCTTCGAGCACACAGCTGGATAGAGTAGTATTATGAACCATAAATTTCGAGAATTAATTAATTGTCTCTACTTAACTGTTATATACCATCGGCCTATCACCCACCATCGTCCATAAGTCGGCCAATCAGCATTCCAACGCTCAACGTCCAAAATTCAACAGCACTTGTTAAACAAGCGCTGCCGTGGAACATACCTAATATATATGGGTATTCATTTTTCTTATTCAAAAACGCATTTTTAACGCTCGGTAAATAAGCGTTAGAGCAAAGGGGGCCTAATATGACAGCGCTTTAGCTTTTACAGCTATTCAATTAGTTTTCAATGTTCAACACTATTGGGTCCTTACTGGTTATAAAGCTAAGACTCCGGGCGCTACATAAACCTGTAAAGCTTCCTAAATTCATCCTTCCCTGGGGAGATATTATAAGAGCCGCGGGCTGGCCGCGGGGGGACTATACGTTGAATAATGAAGCTGTATTTACTACATCCATCCGTTTTATTTAGGGTTGCTGAAATGGGAACTAAATAAAATACTTCATATCCTTTTTACAAGCGCTTTTATATGAAGGTTTTTATTTGAATGTCAGATATAAAGTAACTCTTAACTCTTTAGGCATATTAATTTTTAGTATTAGCCATAAATGACGTTGCACGATGTTATTATTGCGGACACCTCCCAACACCAGAAATTAGACGATAGAGGTATGATGATGATGATAGTAATATCCTTATATCCTTCATCATATCATCAGAATTTATCCGTCCAATGCTGAACATAGGCCTCCCCAATTAACGTCAAGACGGCCGATCCTTTCACTCGCATCCAACGTGGACCGGCCACTGCTCGGAGATCGTCTTACCACCTGGCTAATGGCCGACCAACACTTCGTCTACCTAAATGCGGCCTCCTTATTGTACCTTATTGGTCCATTATTAATCAATAAGAATCCTAGTAGCCTTATTGATAAATAAATAATATCAAATATTACGATGAACCACGTTGGTTTGCAGCCGAATCGAGCCGGCACGCTATTATTACTGACGTAAGGTGACAGCTATGCTGTCGCGTTTCGTGCGGCTTGTGAGTTTCTGGTGGCCCATTGGGGTCCATACCGAAAATGAGGGCAACGCATCTGCACGACCTTCGATTGTGCGGATGTATATTGGCGGTAGTAGTCACTATAAGGACCCGAATGCTGGGTTATCTTTCTCTGCATAAAAAAAAAAAAACTTTAAAAGTACAGAGTAAAGCTCATAAAATCTACTATTTATTTATCCTAATAATTATAATGAATAATTAATGATGATACCACGTTAAAAGTACAGTAAAGGTCATTAAACTTAAGTTTTTTTTAAAACTAGTTCCACTGAGTTTGTTTTGCCGGTTCTTCTCAGTGGACTTACTTTGTGGTAGTAGACTAAATTAACGTTCAAAAAGATACTTTGATGGTACTACTTTGAATAAAAAAATTGATTTGATTTTTTGATTTGATTTGACTTTACACAAATACACATCTATAATTCCGAAATAGACATTTCTTTGGTGACCATTAAACCGGACAGCTTTCGAGTCATAATAGACAATGCTAGCAATTTCAATAGATAAATAATTGATGTCAATACAACAAAAGCTAAGTCTGAACTATTTAGTGGTGTTAGCATTACCGACTTGAATTCTAGCGGCGACCATCGACCGCATAGACGGTTGACAGCGTTCGGTTAGCGGCCCCGCGATGTTCTATGTATAATGTATAATGGTCATAGAGGGAATATGATACCATCTTGTTTCAAAGACATTTTGTATATTGTTGTTGTGCAGTGTAATAAGTCTTACAATTTGTTCCTCGCCTTTGTACCTACAAATTCCTTTAAAATCTCACCTCCCGATTTACAACGTAAAATGTGATTATGTTTCGTACGTGAATATAAAATGTGTGCTAACAAGTAAGAAAGCTCGCAATTTTGTACCGTTACGGAATACTTTATTTAAATAAGTTTAATTATCAAATGTATCTCGTGATTCGTCGCGGTGTGTTTACCGTACAGACGGACATAACTTTTTTGTTGCAGGGTTATTTACGCAGTGAAAAGCTGCTTATATTTTTTGCAAGTCTTGCGTTTATTTAGGCGCTTACATTGTGAATTAGGTTAATGTTATATAAAAACTAACCCGACAAACTTCGTTCTGGCAAAATACTAAAATCGCTATTTATTTATTTATTTATTTATTTATTGTTATAAGGTACACCAACAGCACTACATATTACAACATTTACAAATAGAATATATTAATGAAGGAACAATATCTGATATGTATGCTAATAAAAGGTATACACAGCAATTAAAAAATAAAAATAAAAAGGCTATTAAAAAGGAGGGGGTTGGTGATAGATAAAAAATATTTTGGGGTGGGTCGCCCTTATCAAAGATGTTGGCCGATTCTCAGACCTACCCGATACGCACACAAAATTTTATATAAATCGATCGAGCTGTTTCGAAGACTGGGAACGAACATTGAAACACGTGAAATATATATATTAGACTAGCAGCGCCCCGCGGTTTCACCCGCGTTTTTTCCATTCACGTGGGAGCACGGTGATAAATTATAGTCTATGTGCTATTTTGATATATAAGCTATATTATTGTAAAGTTTCATCAGAATCGATTCTGTAATTTTAACGTGAAAGAGTAACAAACATCCATACTTACAAACTTTCGCGTTTATAATTTTAGTAGGGTGTATAGGTAATAGGCTCTTTATGGTACCGCAATGCTGGTTTCTTTATTAAGAAGTGTAGAGCCGACTACATGAACGACAAGACGGCCGATCCCTCGCCACTCGCATCCAATGCGGACCGGCTCGATGATCGTCTTCCCACCTAGTTAATTGTGGACCAGTTCCTTTACCTAAACGCGGCTTCTACTCCTGAACCTTCATGGCTCGTAACCTGCCACACTGAAGTGACATCAGATACTAAGTGAAACCAGGCGTGACACTTTCATCATCATCAGCTTTTACCCATCCACTGCAGATCGTAGGCTTCATTCAATGAACGCCAACTAAGATCGATCTCATGCCACTCGCATCCAACACGGATCGGTCACTGCTCGGAGATCGTCTTTCCACCTGGTTGATGGACGACCGAGACTTCCTCTTATTAGTCATTATCAAAATATTATCTTATTCAATGAAATTTCAAGTTGGTTAAAAAACCAAATCATTTTTCAACCGAGCATAATCTCTAACGAGTTTATAGCCATTTTATTTTCCATCCCTGGTCTAATTTGCGTAGATAAGAGAAGCGGCGACATCCAAAAGGGTCAAAACCCCGTTAAAATCACAAAGAAAGACTTAGTAATGGCGCAAAATTTGGGGGATGGTTTTAATTAAAGGCTAATTTTACAGCAGTAACAAGGCAGACATTTTCGCTAGATGCTTTCCTGACACATCATTAATTAAAACCTATCGTATCTAGGCACGTGATTTTTGGGCAAAAATGATAAGGGTATCTTCTAAAAGGTAGCTCTCTCATCATTATCAAGCTTTCTCTATCCAATTCTAAATATAGGCCCCTTTCAATGAACGTCAAAACGATATAATATCCACTATAATTGAATTATTACTTGAAGCAAACCATCTAATGACCTAGCTAGTGGGTTGTAGTCAGCGTTGACCTTCAATATTTTTCGAGGTATGCCTAATATTCCTTATACATAAATACGTTCAGAGAGCTTACTACATTTGAACTAGCTACTCCTCATATGATTAAGTGTCATCATCATCATTCTTTATCCGTCCACCCATAAATTTCCCTGGCCATCCCTTGCCATTCACCCAGATCGGGCACTGCATGGAGATCGTATTCCCACCTATTTTATTTCTTTAACGCCGCGAAATGCACTTAGGCAACACGCGTGGGAGTGGGTCTCCCCAGGGACTCGCTGCGCCCGAAAGCTGGAAAGTGGACGCAGCTCTACCCACTAAAACCCGGCATGTGCCATCAATGCCGCCTTTGGTAAGGTGCCCCGGCAAGGCTAGAACCACGGTGGGGATCGTGTTTCCACCTGGTTATCGGCCGATCAATTCTTTGTCAATTCTTGTGATCAATTCTCCACACATTAATCTAAAAACATAGTAAGCAAGTATGTCAGCACATAATTTGTCAACATTTATTTTCACGAAAATGTCTTTATTCTTGAAAGGTACACAAAGTCATGTTCACTTACTGTTAAGGCTTTCGGAAGGCTTTTATGCTGTCTAGGTAGATTAAATCAGTATAAACTAGGTCGTACGGTTGCCTCGTGAATTGTTTTGATGTTATTATTTAAGGTTAGTCGACAGGAGACCGAAGAGCTGGCAACTACCTCGAACAAAGAATTAGTCAGGCTATACAAAGAGGGAATGCTGCCAGTATCTTCGGAACCTTGCCTAAAGGGACTCCTTTTAATAAAAATATTTTTTTGTACCTAATTTTAAGTAGTTATTGTTTTGTATTTGTTTAATTTTATCGTACTGGCACGAAATAAAGTATTTTATTATTAAATTTTTGTTATTATATTATATTGTATAAGTAAGTTAAATATATTTTTGTATATGTTATTGTCATTATTTGATAACCAAAATATAATATAACTTTATTGCTCTACATTCTTGGAAATAAACGATTATTATTATTTTCTCTATCGAACTCAAAAAAAGACATTATGTCGAGTAGATTCAGACAGACGATGCGCCTAAAATCATAGAATCCATCATAAATTAACTAAATCCCTTAATCTTGAATCAATTTAGTTAAATGGCACGTAATAGTCTAAACTAGTCGAACAACTATTCCTTAACTTTCCCAAATAATAGTTGAAATAATAAAATATATTATTTGCTAATATCGTCGTGAAATTGTTTTATTTTGACCATGAAAGTCATTGACCGAGATGCACATTAGTAGGTTGTATCTTTTAGTTTTTTCTGTTAGTGGTGATCTGAAAAAAAACCTGATTCGAGAAGGCGATTTCCGTAATTAATGCGCTTATTTAAGACTATCTTAGCTTCATGCAGTCCTAGGCTTACCTATTATTCTACGATAAATTTAAAGGCTATTAACTGATGAAAATTATCATGTAATCCTACTGATTTATAAACGCGATAGTTTATCAGAATGTATATATCACATGAATGGATGCTTACGATTGTAATAAACGCGAACGTTTAAAAAAATGTATGGATGTATATTTTTTGCTATTACATGCAAAAAGTACAGAATAGATTGTGATGAAACTTTATATATAATATAGCTTACACATCAGAAAAAAACATAGGTTATAATGTATCCCCGTACTTCGACAGGAATGGGAAGCACGCTGTAAGCGACTGACACCTCGGGGTATGTGTAAGACTGCTAGTCTTACTTAGGTATTCTTGTGACACATTTATAAGAATTTCTGCCATAATAACAAAAACACAAAAAACCAGATGCAGGTAAGCGCGGTTCTAAGCGAAACTTTGCCACTAGGTTTTAGTGTTATATAAATATAAAAGTAGCATGAGCAATTTTTGACTAAAAATTCATTCGACAATCAAATTGTTAGTGTGCACACGGATGGATTGATCCGCAAATGTTTTTTATAACAACACATATTTGAAAATATTTGATGTTGTGCTGACGAATATATTTTTTGAGTTGTGTGTTTGTTTTACGAAAAAAGTACTGAAATAATTTTGATGAAACTTTACAATAACATAGCTTACATATGAGAATATCATATAGGCCATTCATACCCCTGCTAGTACAGGGATGACAAGTACGCGGGTGAAACCGCGAGACGCTGCTAGACAAATATGTATGATTCCATTTAATAACCATCAGAAGTGTATTTTTGAACCTGATTTTTTTAAATTTCTGCTGGCATCTGATATTATGAATAATGAAAGCTTACAGGTAGTATTAAAAGTTCTTGTAAGTGTTTAAAGTTCGCAAATTCCGAGGAGATGTGTACCTATTTAGTAGGATCTAAAACGATCGCTTTTACTTATGTTTGCCTTTCATCTACTACTACTAGACAAAATATGATCCGCAAACATTGTTCATGGCCAAGACACTAATTATAATGCACCTCAAATGTAGACTTTATGTAATGAGTAATATGAACCAAAAACTAGGATTGATTATTTTAAAATATATTTCAAGAAATCACGTTTAAATTCCATTTTCTGACATCCTAGAATTATCATTTGACACACAGACCAATTGGATTTATGAAAGCTCCTAATTATATAGAAGTTACTAGAAATTCCATTTCAATTTGAACTGAAACTAATCTAGCGGGCAGCCTGTCAAAGCGGACTGTAAGCACGTACGAAGCTGCCAATTAAAATTTGTCACAGAAATACTAGTTTTATTTTAGTGCCTGGTCTTTTGGCGCCAAATTTAAACCTGCGAGTAAAAACAATTTAGAGCCGTCTGGAATTTGACACAGGCGTCTGATTGGTCTTTAAATAGTGAATGTTGAAATACGAAGAATAAAAAGTAATAAATACATTCATATTTAATAGACTTTAGGCGCTCACAACTTTCTGTTGGCAGCAGCTAATACATGTCTATATTTCATAAGCTGCAGGGTCACGCTTTTTATAGCAGAGACCTCTATCTAAGAGTCAATAATGGATTTCTATTCAAACAGAAGAACCGAGCATCGTTCGCTTGGCACACACAAAATATCTTTTGAGAATATTCTTTTTTTTCCTTAGAGTTATTATAGTACATAGAACCTCACCACGTTTTCCTAAAGTATCTGTAGTAACCTAGGGATAGAGAAGCACCCTGTCTCTTCATCGGTGACTTGTATCAGCCTAAACAATTAGTACGCTAATATTTTTAGCGTAATTATCAATTTGTTTTATTAATTAATCTGTATTATACTGTAATACTGGGTGTTATTTTATATTTTGTGTATTTTAGCCTAAAGTACACTAAATATTTTGATATGTTAATTAAATTAATTAATGTTTAAAAAACGATCTTGTTGGTCTTTGCTGGTCTGTAGATTTGTTTTAATTTTTTTAAAGGGGCGCTGTTGAGCAGTCAGTCCACTTGGTCATCACAAGGCCTTATACTTTTCTTCAAATGTGAATATACTATTATTTAGTTGGTATACATACTATTGGTATACCGTTTTTGATTCAATGGAATTTATTGGTAGATAAAATTGTGCTTGCTTGCATGAGCCACGTCCTGCCCACCCACTGCTCCGATTTCGCTCAAAAGCCTTTTGGCCACAGCATAAGACATTTCGAAAGAAAAAAGTTAAATAGTGTAAGCAACCGTAGCGCCATCTGGCGGCTATAAGCCGGAAACAGGGAACAGGTTCCAGTTTACCTGCGTGTGGCGTGACACATAGTCGTTGTCAAAGTGTGGGTAGGACGGCCGAGCGTTATGAAGGTCATTAAGTTTGCCTTTAAATAGCGGGGTATAATTATTAGAGGGGTCATTCGCGTCTGTGAGTTTGAGGAGGACGAAGCTCTGCCCGAATCGTATTGTAAGGTCACGTAAGCCATTGTTTATTTTAATGTGTAAAGTGTAATATGGCGATAGTGTGTGTAAATGTATGGGCAGTGTGAGTAAGAGTGTATCTTAAAATATGTACCTGTGAACCTTAATATTGATATTTTTATGGATAATATAATAAATGTTTATATTTAAAACGCATTTTCACTTCTGATGTTTAAAATAGATGATTCGTTTTTTCGAACATATTAATTAAACTAAAATGTATATCACTACTCCAAAACGAGTCTTTAAAAATTCAATACTTTCATATCGAAATTATGATTGTGATCATGTTGATATTTTTCTCAACAACTTTTTCACAATCTCCAGATAAGTTCCCAATAGGCTATCGGCAACATATTTGACAGATACTTAACAGATACTCCATACTCTATCTGTCAAATATGTTGCCGATAGCCTATTAGGAACTTATCTGAAGATTGTGAAACAGGCTCTAAAGATAATAAAATAATAATAATGTAAGGAGGAAATAAAACACGGCGATGTTATAACACGTAAAACATTATTTATTTACAAAATTACATTGCTTCGTATGACATCTTAGATGGATACTCAGGATGACTTATGTAATATGAATACATCTAATGTATGAATTTAACATATAATTTACAATCACTTAAATATTTACACTATACCAAAATGGGGAGATCTAAATAATACATATTTTAAACACCATTTATAGTCAAAATCGTAGACATATTTCTATTGAAACGCCGTGAAATGTATTATAATAGATGTGATAGAATATATCTGAATAGATCAGCTACGAGTCGACACCAATATAGACCGTGTAATCACCGATAGCACTCTGCTATCGGCAGCTTGCTCGGGTCCCGCGCTTGACCCGCCTCCCCCGCTACCGGGGGAGGGGAGGGCCGGCCCTCACGATAGGTTTCTAACGTCACCCGTTCCAAACCAGTCGACCGTAGCTGACCAAGTTAGGTACAAACCCGACGCCATGAACATGGCGGGGGGCAACCCCCCAAATTTTTAACGTCATAGGATGATCCAACCGGATCACCCCATTTCCGATGACGCATAACGGTCACTAGGACCATTAGCATAGATCCAACCGAAAAAAAAAAAAAAAATATCTGAATATATCACAAATAAGTTTCAAGTTTTCATTGGCATTAGCTTACGCGAATTTTTTTGTAATGAGTAAAATTCACTTGAAATAATATATTTCATCGAATTGCATCGATTAATATTACGGCAATTTCATATACTTTACAGCAAACACGTCAGGGATGAAAAAAAAAAACCGCAATAAAATCCTTAAAAATTGATTTCATAAAAATGTGTGAACGTAAACATAAGAAGACAATCCAATCGCACAAGCGCTTAATAACGTCGCGTTAATACTCGACGGTGGCTCGAGTTGTGAGTTCGGCATGCTCAATAGGGATGTTGACTAATTTTTGTAATTTATTGATTTTATTTGATAGGTATACTATATATGAACACGAAAAAAATACTTTTGTAAAGAAATATGTCCAATTTTAACAAAAAATTAAATAAAGAAAAATGGTTTTTAAAATCGCCCTTGAAACGCTCCAAGCGTCATTACGTCACACACCGCATTCAGAGCTCGCGCTATGTTAGGTAAGTTTGTAATTAGCTCAATGTTCAGTAACGTCATCGCCTTATTGGCGTTTACAGTCACGTGATCATGCATGATAAATAACGCATTTTAAATTATTTTTCTAAATTTTAAGACAAATAAATAGACTTTTTAAATGTTATTTTAGGTTTTCAAATACTGCATTTAATATGTAAAACATAACTTTACATGAATTTGTAACATGTGTCAACATCCCTATTCGAATGAATCTCAAACACTCAACGTCGAAAACCAACACCACTTGACAAAAAAGCGCCGTACGTTAAAATCGCTTTCGTGTGTATCCATTTGTTTCATTCAAACGCTTTTATAACGGACGATTAAAAAGTGCTCGTGTGAACGGGGCCTAAAAGTTGTTTTATTATATTACACAATTTGACAAGTTGATATTGGACCTATCATTTGAGAATAACTTTCTTCACTAAATACTTTAGAATACACCTGAGTTCTTAAATCTCTACAGACATTTAGTTGGCGCTGACTTCAATATAAATTATTTATCGAATACATGACTTCTTGTTGTGACAGGACTGCAATATATTCAGAGTTTACATTATGTTAGTTGAACCGGCGAACTGGCAGACGTACCGTTTAGAGGGGGGCGCCCCGCTTTCGAATATTACTAGAATTCCTACCGATTGAGCTTAAAGGCCGCCAGGCTTAAAAGTCTAGACCTTTTGAAAAATATGTCAGACGTACCACCTTGTGGTAGGTAAGTGATAAAGTCGCCTGAACCTAAAGTAGTTTACTTTTAACTAACCCACGCAACTCATTTAATATGTGTTACCTATCTTGAGACATACGTCTTGGTGCTAGTAATTATATTGCCCGTCTTCCCTTATTTCTCCAGCAATACTGTTCCACAGGAAACAATCAATATGGTGGAATCCAAGCAGCCGAGAACGCTGCACTGTGCATTTGGCCAACCAGTAACAACGCATCTCCAAATCAATTAACAGAAATAATATCAAAAACTTAAGTTCCTAACGCACGGTTTCCGAAAATATGATCAACGCAAAAATTAACTAATCAACTGTAAAACCGGTTGTTAAGTGCCAATTGAGTTGCAAGAAGCATGGTTAAATTACATAATTAAATAAGCCTGTCAGTTGACATAACTACAATGAAAAGCTGTCTTTGACTCTAGAATCGTATGTTAACTGCCATTAACAGCTACGTTAGTTGACATAAACTTTGACCAACGTTTCAGAAACCGGGCGTTATCCTCGTTACCAGTAATGTCAATACAAGTTTTGTCCTCAAAGCTGTTTCACGGAATAAAGAAGCAAAATGGTGGTGCTGGGCCAGCATCCCTACGAAGTTCTACCGTCCTGGTGTTACTATCCTCTTGTTTCTTTATTCAAAATACTTTTTAAATGTTTGTTTACGTATCAAATTTTTGTTTACGTAGGAATGTCTTCTACAATTACAAAAATAACAAATAGCACGAAGTAAAGATATTAGGAGTCCGAACGATATGGGCTTTTCCACAGTATTCACATGATCTTAGTTCGCACTTCTGCCACTGGCTGCGCTAGAATCAGTGCGTACCGATGCTATTATATCGGACCAATCAGCGCCACAGTACTTCCAGCGTAAAGATTTAAACGAAAAAACTTCTGTCATCTAAATTACGACCTTTCTTTTAACATTATGTTCGTATTCCTTATATCTTTACTTCGTGATAGTTTGGAATAAAAATGTTTATGAAAGGTTTTGACAGTTTTTTTGAATTTTGGCTTAAAAATTCATTATGTAAAAGGGAAAGAATCTGATATTGAATCTCTACAAACAGATTCCCCTTTCAACTGGATTCAAGCCCTCACCGGGTCCAACTTCATGGCCTACAAACACTCACTATCGAGAACTCACTTGGCTCGCCCACAATAGTCCGATGTAGTTGTCCAAACCTAGCTTTAGATTTTATATTCGAATTTTAAACTGAATCTAGTCCTACTTGTAGTAATTTGAATTATTAATCCTTATCTTGTAAGAATGTAAGTACTTGTGTTTCGTAATCTACTAGTTAGTAAAAAATAAATTATGTTATTTGATTATTATAAACCTAGTTCTATTGAAGAAATTAATAGGAATAATTAATATACTTGAGTTGCTAGAGTTGCTAGAGCATGGTTCTTCGTCTTCTTCAATATTAGCTTCCTCAAGGATTTGCCAAAGACAGGTAATTAGTTAACGTGACTCTTAGATTCAGACTTTGTGAAGATGCAAGGTAATTAAATTACTTAATTTGATCAGCCTGTCAGTTGACACTACAATGAAAAGCTGTCAAATACTTTTACTACTCTCGTATGTTAACGGCCATTTATAGCCATATTGGTTGACATACACTTTGACCAACGTTTTAGAAATCGGCCGTAAGTGTTTGCTATTTTGAACAAGACAATTTATGTTTTATCCAGGCTGCTGGCTGAGTGGTACAAAAGACAGGCTTTACATCATGTTGATGATTTAAATAATACGTGAAACATTTCCAATGCGCATTATTCCAATACACCGAAATATTGTCACGTTACATTGACGATATTGTCCTACCAATTTAATGTGTCGCGATTGTGCATGCATTTTTCATATTACCAATGGCTCACATGTTTGCGGTCCTTGTATTCTCGTAGGTTAAATGTATTACAAAAATATTGACCGTATCGGAAATTTATTATAACGTTTTATTTATATTTTACGTGCCTGGTATGTTGTTTTATATTTTATATTTCAATTCAATTAAAATAATTCCTCTACGTTTGATTAAAATTAAAATGTAGGTTAAATGTATTTATTATGTACATTGTAAATTATTTTTGTTTTAAACTGAAAATAAATTCGTATTAGGACAAAACTTTTTTTCATGTTTTCGAATGAATTTATTTGGGTATAATATTGGGAGATGTTCCAAGTACTAAAAATCTAGCATGAACAACTAAGTTTTCTCCTTAGTCCTTTCCTACTTAGTTGTCAAGTTGTCAAACCTTTGAGAAACTTAACGAAACCAATACGATTTGACTTTCAAACTCAAGAAGCATATAAAGAAAGTTTCAAAGGTATTAAATGTGAGTGTGTATGTGTGAGTGAATAAAAAAGAAAACCCCTTCATTCCATTGGAATATCAATTTCAAGTTGGTCATGAAGCTGTCATTTTAATGGGACAAAAAGAAAAAAAGGACATAAAACATGAAATAAAATTCCGTTTCATGAAAATTTCATAATTGAAAGCGGAACATAAAGTTTTTGCTATAAAAATATTCACCCACGAAAGTGTGTGTTAAGTTCTTACATATCAATTAATTTAATGAGGATACTAACAAGTTACGAGTTACCTAAAATTTTTTTAGTTAGCTAAAAACATGTAGACAAACCTAATGAGTGCTTGAAGCTATTTCAAAGTCGATGTTAGTACGTCTTCTTTTACGAGAAAAATCACGAAATATAAGAAGGTAATGTTGAACGAATTGTCGCAATTTAGGGGACAGGGTTTTTTACAGTAGAGCGCGCCATTTACAAGAAGTACTCGTTTAAATTAGCACTGGCTGCGCTGGAATCGAGTACGTACCGATGCTATTGGTCCACTACAATAGCATCGGTACGTACTCGATTCTAGCGCAGCCAGTGGCAGAAAAGAGAACTAAGATCTGGGTTTGAAAAAGGATGGAAAGGCCTATAACGTTCGGACCCCTTATATCTATACTTCGTGAGAAGAATCTTCAGAAGAATATAAATGCCAAGGCTATTCCTACCCCGAAGTGACCGCTTTTAGTGCCCCTGGTGAAAAAAGGTCGTAGCCTCCGTAGGGAAAATGTCCTAATGAACGTGTACATAAATTATAATGCGTAATAGACACAAATATTTATTAATCTGTTTCAGTCTTGCAGCAAATATGTACTGCTTTTTTATTTTTTTATTTGGTTGGCCGCTCCGATGCCTTTATAGGCCTTTAGAAGCGAAAAAAATAGAGTTGCGAATAACAAAATAAATTTCCGTGATTTTAAGCTGTTGCCCGCAGCTTCGCCTGCGTTAACTAAGATTTACAACGGGATCTTATTACGCAAAATAAGTAACTTTTCTGGATGATTTTTTACACCTTGTGTCCGAAAAACCCAAATATCTTACGAAACCCTATTATTTTCCAGATTAAATTTAGCCTATGTTACTCGTGGATAATGTAGCTTTCGAATGGTGAAAGAATTTTTTAAATCGGTCCAGTACTTTTTGAGCCTATTCATTACAACCAAACAAACAAACAAAGTCTCTTTATAATATTAGGGTAGATAAGTTAGTAAAAAGCCTTTAGCCGTTACCACTTAGAGTCCATTTTACTTCCAAGGATATGTCCAAGGATATTATATAAAAAAATAGTAATAGTTTTATGCTTAAATGATAATCTAGATAAATCGACAAAAGTTTTTCATTAGCATTTTATGCGTAAATCCAGTTATCTTTACTCCAAATACCCATTTATTTTATTATACGCTTCCGAGCGTTCTTTTACAAGTGCTAATCGACAATAATTTACAACGACACGACATTTATCGCTGAAACAAGGTTATGCCCTAATATATAGTAGTATCCTATTACCGAATCAAATAAAGATTTTAATAAAGATATAGCTAATATTTGTACATGTTTTACTCATGTTTTATATCATGCAAGAGTTTATTAGCACGGAAAAATCTTTACAACATTGTTCTGATGAGAATACGTTTAAAGATAATTTTATCATGATGAACTAACAATATTATCCTATGCAGATAAATAAAACTGAAAAAATATTAAGTAAAAAGAGTCTCTCTTTGTAATATTATAATTACAGCTTTTTACTAAACGGATTTTTTTCTGTCTGTCGATCGGTCGATCGATTTTGACGGGAATTTCACTGACAGATAGCTCATGTAATAAGAAGTAATTTAGGCTATAAAAATCATAATCATCAATCAGGATGCGTCCGTAAATCTAAGTTATGCGGGCGAAGCTGCGAGCAACAACTCTCTCTAATAAATTTAAAATATACGCAGTTATAACAGTAAACGTTGTGTTTTTTTTTATTAATATAATCACCATTTGAGGAAATTCAATATCCAGCTAATCAAAAGCAATAAAGGATATGGAAAACATCGTGAGGAAACCTCCATGCCCGATGAGATTGAAAGTCTTTGAAGCTATGTGAAGTTTTGTGCTAGCGTATCGTTGAATTATGGTCCAACACCATCATTGCTTTATTTTGACTCGGAGACTTGTGTAAAATAGTGGGACTTGTAAGGAAAGAAAGAAAATTAAGAAATTAGGCAGTTATGAATCGAAAAGAGCCTGGTTTGTATCTCCAGGCCGACTATTTTTGTCTCTTTTTTCAAGTTTATTTTTTTTTGGAAGAAAAACTTTATCATATTATCACTGAGGGTATTTAAAACAAATCAACGCGCGATTGAAGTAAAACTTTTTTGGCGTTGACGGCATAATTATATCACTGAAATAATTAAATTTTAACTAATATATTAATATTTTTTTTTCGTTCGAAATGGGTACTTAAATGTCATCATATTTTTTATGTATGACCTCTGGTCTTAGCCTGTTCCAACAAATTTAAGAAAACACATGTTATTATTTGAATAGCGAAAACTACACAGACTATAGAGTAGTCGCGCCTAAAGAACTTTTACTTCAAAAACCCAGCAAATGCTCGGTCAACCAGGTACTATTTATTTAATAGAGCAATAAGACATTCCAGTAGTCGGTCATTATATTATTATTATGTTCAAATATGATGATGGTAATGATGATGTAAGATTTGTAAACAACTAATATCTTTAACATAATAGTTTCCAAAGAAAGTCTTATCGATTAAAAAATAAATCCTCCCTTTTGTACAATATTTTCTAGACAAAATATAAGTATATAAGCTGTAGAAGTTTTCATCTTAGGAAAATTTTCATGATGATATTATCGGCGGCAACGATAGTCTCTAGTATTTTAATTCTATACAGTGTAAATTAATTCCCTTCAGCGAGTAATCTGTCAAAGAACTAAAGAACTTTGGCTTTTAATATCACAAAGGCTGTTGCGTAGAGACAAAGTTATTCAGAGAAATAAAAAGTACGGAACCTCGCAAAACACAACTATCATACAAAAATCTAAACGCGAAAGTTTGAATCAAAAGAGGTGCGAAAGTATGGATGTATGTTAGTTACCTTTTTACACAACAACTACTGAATGGATTGCATTGAAACTTTACTGTAAATAATATATTTTACACATCCAAATAACATCATTTATCCCGGTACTCCCATTCCCGGACGTCCGGGGTATTAGTGTATTTATAGGATACCTAACAAAAATTAAAAGGTTTTGTGAAATAAGTTTTTGCCTTACAGGACAATGAACATGAAAATCGCCTATAGACTTACAAACCCTTAAGATAATAATATTGTAGCCGTCAGTTTAATTTTGATTGATATATATTTAAGGGCCCTGCTCCAATAAGGCTTTCAGAATTAATTATAGTACTTTATTTTCATTCAAATTTAAAAAGCCTCAAGAAACTGTCAATTAAATTTGTCTTTTGGAAATATATTATGTTACTTTTAAGTGATAATATTTTTTAATAAAAGAACTGTTCTCGATTATCCAAATTTGGAAAGATATAAAACAAAAATATTATCTATATCTTATTGAAGCTTTCAAAATAAATGGTCGATTTTTCTGCTAAGCATTAGGTACCAGTAATTTCACTATTCAGTCTAAAATATATTTTCACCGATAAATATAATAATTTGTAAGCTATATTGGAAATAGACTTAATTTTCATAAAGCTAATTTTGATTTGTTGCTTATTTTAAAGAAATATGAAGATTTTATGTAATTTATATAATAAATTGTGTACAAGACATTATAGGAGTGAAAAAGTTATAGTAACGTAAGGACGAATTCAATTATTTTTACACATATTATTATTCTTTATCTAAGACTATAATTACTCTTGATTTTCTTTATTCTAGGTCATAATGGTAGTTAAAGGTGTAATGAAAGTCAATTCCAAATATCCTAACGTAAACGTACGCTTATAAACTTTACACTCATAGTAAAAGATTCCACGAAAGATAGACCTTTACGAATTTGATTACACAATGAAAATTATTTTAGAAATTAATAATGTTTGTTCATGGCTCTTATTAATCAAAATAATATTAAATATAATATTTTTGGTAAACCAAACTGAAAAGATTGCCAAACGAACTATAACCTGACTAGGGATATATGAACGTTCGCCATATTTCGTACAATGTCGGAACTAATATTTATACAGCTTATAAAATGGGTTGCCATGTTAAAGAAACAAGCCATCTGGTTGTCAACAGTACTAAATATTATGTGTTCTTATATTATATCAAAACTTTTATAGTTCCAACTCTAACAGTTTTTACGTAATAATTATTTATATTGTTGTAAATTTAATTGGTCATTAAGACCAATTAATTGTTCTACATTTAATAAAATATAAAGATATATAATAACGATTATATAGTGTAAGGGAAGTATATCTATTGCTTAATAATCAGGAAAGCAGATGTACTGATAGAGTGTATGCACTGTGCCGAGCTCTCAGCTATATTGGTACCACCATATTGCTTGTTTCTCCCACAAACAGCTTTACTGTGTTCAAATAGAAAGGTAAGATAGGCAGTGTAATTTCTGGCAATGAAATAACATCTAATCTGTCAGGATAAGCGACATATAAATGAGTAGCCTTGGTTGGTACCAGGTAAACTAGTTTACGTTACACTTACCATCAGGTGGCACTGGTGCTGGTCTGCTCCAACTAACAGAAATAATATGTACACAATCGATCTATTCGTATTATTGATCGATCTCACGTGGGATCTTAGACTATTATATGCAAAAAAGTCAGGTAACATTAAAATGGCATTATGACCTCTTATAATATAAGTATTTAATCTTTATCTTAAGAAATATTATGAACAATAAGTGTTTAACAATATATATTATTTATATTACAAAACTTATAAAGATCTCTACTTCACCAATTAATTTCTCTTATAAGAGTAATTCTAAGTTGTATATTTAAATAATTTTATTGATCACATGCAGAGATTTAACAAAGACTTTAAAGATAATGAGGGCGTTGGAAATAAACTTTATTTGTAAGTAATGATATTAAAAGTTTTATCATTAATGTATTATAGAAGCTGTTTCTCTGATCTCTCTCGCTTAGCGTCCAATGTAATGGACATATCTAATCATTAACTATAACCTTAATTAAAAGCGTTATTTATATACAACTATTAGGTTTCGATGATATATTCTTAAATAGCACTAACTTTACCAGATTAACTGTATAATTCGTTCATTCCTAAATTATAGTTAACTTACCAAGTCACATTTAGCACGTCACCATCGCGTCATCTAGGTATAAATTTGAAAGTGTCTTTATCACATAATCTTAGATTGAAAATTACTAGAGAGAAAATGGCGTCTACGACTTCGATGAAATTTCTTCTTTGACTAAGGATGATTGAGAGGATGAGAGTCAGGGGCAACGCTGGTGTGGTCTTCAGGGCATCACTTTGCATGGCTGCGGGTCGCTCACCGCTGACCACGTGGACCACGACGGAAGCTGAATCTAGAACAAACACAAGAAACTTCCATGATACGGCTTAATTGCTTTCCTAACCTAAAACTATTCAATCAGAATAAAAAGATATTTTATTTTTATTTTATGTTTGTTGAATATTTAAAGTTATTTATTCAGAACTATAATATATAACTATAATATATATTTCTAGCACCTCGTTTTCACGGATTTGTGGTGCAAAGGTATAATTCTAGTGATTTTTGTATTTAAAACGTCGCCCAAAATTCTGTAATAGTAACCAAACCCACTATACTAAGATAAACTCA
This sequence comes from Lycaena phlaeas, assembly GCA_905333005.2. Taxonomy (NCBI): domain Eukaryota; kingdom Metazoa; phylum Arthropoda; class Insecta; order Lepidoptera; family Lycaenidae; genus Lycaena; species Lycaena phlaeas. Next base: position 7,591,399 of record HG995180.1, on the reverse strand, counting down.
AAGCGTCATTTTTTTATACTAAAACAGTTTTATTCGTTTACAAAAGATACATATTTAATTTATTTGGTATTTAAATTGTTTCTATGAAATAGCTTCATCATCTAATACCTAATAAATAGACTATTATTTTGGGTTCTCAATGAACGTCAAACTGATGTACAGTCAACGTTCAAAAGTCCAGTAGCATCGTAACGATCATATTCGCTTGCCGGTATAGTGCGTATTCTGAATGTGTGCGCCATGTTACCATGTAAACTTTACCCACACTTAAAAGTCGTACAATATCAATACCAGAAAGTATAAACGTGTAGTGGATGCAAGACCAAGATAACATTATATTGTTTGTCTTCTTCATTTATAATTCTGCATTTATTGCCCTGTGTCAATAATAATCGTAGCTCGTAGCTCCATCGGTAAATAGTTGGCGTCGCATCGACGCTAGGTGGAAGTGGGTTACGGTTCAAACCTCAGTTATGCAAAGTCTTTATCTTAGCGTTTTTATAAAGTCATATTTTTTTAGTGAAATTACTTTTTTTAAAGCTTTTTTTAAGTAAGAATAATATTAAATTATAAAATAGTGATAAGAAATTATAAATGAATATTATAATTTAGTTAGACAATATCATATAATATATTATTATTAATATATATGACATATTATATTATATATTATATAATATAATATATTATATAAAGTAGTATATAATAATTTTAAAATATATATATTAAGTAATATAAATAAAACAACACTTTCAAAAAATAAAATATATTATATTTATTTTAATGACCTAACAATTTAACAATTGAATTGATTGACGTTAAAATCTTTGATCCATAGATCTATCAAAATAATAATATTATATCTATTGTGTTACCAATATTTCATATTATTATTGAGGTTATAGTTTAATTATTCATTTTCTCGAGGAAAAGAGGATTAAAACTTAACCTCAACCTTTAAATATTAAACCTTCTAATTATTGGCCAGCACGTCCCTAGATAGAAACAAAAATGCCCAATTGAAACTAACGAAATATAAATATTATAACAATTAATACTTAGTGCGACACAAAAACATATTTTTAATTATTTATCATCGGCACAACGTCTTGTTGGTATGAAACCACACGTTTCATACTCCGCTGCCATGTAACGCCGCTGAGTCTGGTTATTAAGAAGTGGCCTTCCACTTTGTTTACGATTCTGCAAGCCACCTTCTTCCTCGAATCTTTTCACCCATCGACTTACAGTATTTCTCTAAAAAAAATAACAAATTGTAAAATACCATTTTAACCATTGAAAAAATATGCATTACAATAAAATAATTAATTTCTACTTACAGAGAAGCCAATTTCGTTAGAAATTTGAGAAATATTCAGGCCATTCAAATATAGGGCCACAATATTAGCTCTTGATTCGATATTAATATTTGCTTGCATATTGGACACCTAATTATTATTTTAAATTAAAACAGTAAGCACACAAACACTCATAGCTGAGTTCACAAACCAACAACAGTTTAATATTTTGTTTTCTTCAAGCCAGTAATCATTCCATTTTATTTTAAATCTACCCTCACATTCTTTGTTCTTACTAAAATGTTACGTTTCTAACTAAAAGATACTTAAGTTACTTTTAGTTAAAAATATTCGTAATAATTTATAAATATTTCAAAATTTAAAACATTACAATTTAAAAATGTAGAATCGACGCAGACCCAATGTGGGATGGATTTGATCCTGAAATTTAACAGGTGATCGTAGAGTAAAATATATGCACTTGCTTAACCACTGGGCCACGGCAGCGCTTACACGTTGAGACGAAATTTTCGATATGAATATACAAACAAACAAAGTGTACGTGTGTGTGAATTGTCTTTATAGAAAAAGGTCACAAGTAACGTTAAGTGTTGACGCTATAGCTGCGTTCGATTGCTACTGGACTTTTGAACGTTACTGTACACGGCGGTTACGCGCAACCGGTTGCGGCTTATCAGACGTATGTCTATATTTGTCAACCCCATCTCGTAAATTGTTTGGTAAGCCTGATACACTCAAAGGCTGCATCAGACAGACGTCATTAATTATTATAAATGGCGTGTAATGAGAGCACTGGACAATTTATTTACCTTTTTTGCGTCCTATTAATAATGTAAATTTTCCACAATTATTCCACTTATTAAACTATGAATGTCATTAAAACCAGAAATAAACAACCGTCCTTCAGTCTCTAGAGGGAGTTGATAAATATTGTAATTGACATTAAAACGAGAACACCTATGCCGTAACCGGATAGGGTATGTGACAAATAAGAGCGTGACGTATAAAGGAATACACATTTCCTTATAAGTTAAGGAAGACATCCCATCTTTAAATCGCTTCTAATTTTGAGTCCTTAATTTTATAATTCAAAATGAAAGATGGAGTCGCTTTGGATTCCTCAAGCGGCGCTAATCACTTACCATAAAGTGAATCACACGTACGTTTGCGTTGCGAAAAATATTTTAATGCCTCTTAAAATTAAACCTTAATGAAACAGACATTTCCATTTCACACAGGAATGAATTCGCGGTAAAAGTCATGGTAATTATGGTCGTAATTTATATGAAATGTTTACTCAGGATTCTACGTTTATATTATGATATACGCTCGCTATTCAGTTTTTGTACTCTTAATGATCATTATCGTCGCATTGCATGCGTCGTCTATTACATGTTATGACAGTATTGATAATTAACAACTAGAAGGCGTATAATATGTTGTCTGGTTATTTGACAGGAACGTACTTCGAATGCGACAGAAACTTACGTCTGTGTTTCAAATACAACAGCAATTACTACATTACGTGTAGCATTTGGGTTCCAACAGTAGCGACTAGCCTGTCGTTCCTGGCAGTGCCACAACGCTTTGTACGTAAGGCCGCCTCTACACATAGGCCAGCGCATTCGCCAACGCGCTGGCGGTGCGCTTGCCAACGCGTTTGTAAGTAATCCACACATTGGAAGGTCTCTCAGTATGGTTTGGTTTGGGCCAATGAGCGGACGTATTCAAAATTGATGTTTTCTTGATCGCTGCTCCGGGCAAACTGATCGCGTGGCCAATGTGTGGATGGTGCGACAAGTTTCCTTTGATGTTGCCGAAACCGCGCGGCAAGCTCGCAAGCGCGCCGGCCAACGTGTAAATACCTACCGCCAATGCGCCAACGCCCGTTCTATACATTGGACCAGTGGCTCGGACAGCGCGCTTGCCAACGCGTTGGCCTATGTGTAGTGCCGGCTTTAAACACGCATACTGGCCGCGTTGCACTGTAGCGCGCATCGGAAAGCATACATGCAGATGCTAGAGTCGCGACCGCCGAGTCACGGCGCACACAATCACGGCTGCTGGAATACTTTCTCAAGACTGAAGTTACTTTTACAGAGATTAGACTGTGTTAAGCAATTTGTTTAAAAAAGTAAGTAGCAGTGACATTTGTGACGTCATTGTAGCTAAATTCAGCCAAGTCAAATCATGCGTATTGTATTTGCCGCTTTACTTGATTTGTTTTTGTCTATACCTATTTCGGTGTAGCATGGTGCGGGTGACAGTTCCAGTAACGTTACGTTTTACTCTTGCAAGCCGTCGCAATTAAAAAAATATAATTAAGTATTTTATTAATACCTCATTCGTAAAATAGTAGATCGCCAATTACTGTGGTAAATTAAATCAAACTCAATCAGAATGTGATAGTCTCCAAATAAAATTAAATGGAAAGAAAAATTAAGTAAAGTCCTATGCGTATAATGTAACACCATAGACGTGCTTAGTGATGGGATGTACTATACTAGGATGGAAAGTCGATGTTCTTTTATAATAAAAAATGTATATTGGGCGTAGTTCAATTATTATTGTAAAAAGTCTATCATTATATTAATGAAACAACAGAATTTATCATTATCGTCAAAAAAGTTGTCACGAAAAAAATATAAACAAATTTTGATTATTTAATATAAGTTCAAAGCTACTATTATGTAGCCCCTAAATATATACATTAAAAAGTTTATACACCTAGATACACTGCACAACAGAATAAACACACTAGCACACACTACTATTAATAAGAACTATACTTACGCTGCGAGTATCGTTAGCGATAAAAATAAATTGCATAACGTCACATGTCTAATCATGTATGTCAACGTCATATTGGCATGTGTCAGCCGCACCAAGCTACACCGCACGGAGTATAAATGATAACCACTTCTTTGAGAACTTTTGGTAGGGGGAAATCCCGTAGGTTCGCGTCACATAATATATGCTAATGACATCAATACGAAATTTGAGATTTTAATATGGACATTAGAATTCGTTTAACAATTCTAAGTAATACGTAATTACTTCTATCGGCAATCCATTGCCAGTCATAGAAATATATGGCCTTGGTTTACGCTTGGAGTTTTCGTTATCAACTGCATACCTGAGCTGCTGGGCGCACATGTGTAGTTGCCCGAGTCCCGTGGCGATGCTCTGGCGATGAGGAGGCGGCTGGTGCGCGTGCGCTGCTCTGTTTCCACGCTGATGCCGCCACGTTGCGCGTAGTTCACCACATTTGTGCCACGATACCAGTAAATAAAACTGTGGGCAAACTGAACTAGTCAAGTAAATGTCAACTTGATATTACGATTTAACGTTTTCATTATGTCCATGAAACAGAGATAGTACAGTAATTATTGTTCTCTTGGTTCAATAGCTACAAGTCTTCAATAAATCAGGCGTGTGGTCACAGGTTTAATTTTGAACTAAGGTGTACGAGTTGCCTGCTTATGACTGCAAATATTTAAGAAATTACAATTAAAAATCAAAAATGAGAGGAGCTCGTGGCGCAGTGGTAGCAGCCGCGCGGTTCGATCCACCAGGTTAAGCAACGCTTGCCGTGGTTGGTCCGTGGATGGGTGACCATCTTTTCATTTCGAGACTCTTCCGTGCCTCGGAAAGCACGTTAAGCCGTTGGTCCCGGCTGTCATTCGTGGATCTTTGACAGTCGTTACGGGTAGTCAGAAGCCCGAGAATCTGACAACCAGTCTAACCGCGGGGTACCGTATCACCCAGTTACTGGGTTGTGGAGGTCCGACAGCAGTCGCTCCATGTAAAATACTGGTATTCAGCTGAATCCGGTTAGACTGGAAGCCGACCCCAATATACAGTTGGGAAAAGGCTAGGAAGATGATGATGAGTTAAAAATGACTTTCTGGTGAAATAAATAATCGTGAGAAAACCGGCTTATACCACAAAATTTTTACTTTAACAGGAAAACTTTTTTAAATAGGTTTTACTAGGTTTTACACGTCTCGAGCTAAACGTCATTGGTGTTCTGCTTTCCGCTATTTGGTGGAGTGGCGAGAACGTTTTCGCATAACTATCGTGATCATAGCGATAGGCTGTTCTGAGGGTAGGATAGTAGGATCATCAGGATAGAGGATAGATCAGGAACGTTCCTGTCTCGTTTGGTCTTTGGAACGTTCCATGTTTGATTTATATAACCAACATTACCAAACATAAAATATTAACATCAGATATTTTTTTTAGATTGTATCAGACGTGTATGAACTCTCTTAACCTATAAATAGGGTTTCTTTGAGGGTCGATGAACAAAGGAAGTACAAGGAAAAATATGAATAATGAATGGTGGAACGAGTTGGGTTCAAGAATCTCCTGTGCGTCAAATAAATAAAAAAGATACCTTATAGATATCTTTATTTGATATTACGGAAAATTATTTTATTATTATTTATCTTAGCTTTTATATCTAGAACTATTCCGTCTAGACATACATTTATTTAATGTAAAATGGTGCGAAATAAAACCTTTTTTATAATAAAAATGCAGCCAGCATTTTATGAAAGTAAATAACTTCCTTTCGCTAAGCGGTTGCCGCCATTAGAGCGCCTTTAGATAGCACCTAGCCGTAAGTTTGGTACATTTGGGTTGAATATTTAGAAATATTACACAAAAAGGACTGTTGTACGAAATATATCGTTCGTGGAAATTATACACGAGTTTTCTCCCTTTAAGACTTATTTTTAGGCACGTGTAAGCCGTACCGAAAGGAGTATAGCCTACTCATGTTGGTCCTAGTTTAAACATCAGAAGTGAAAATGCGTTTTAAATATAAACATTTATTATATTATCCATAAAATAACAATATTAAGGTTCACAGGTACATATTTTAAGATACATTTACTCACATGAACTACTGCAATATTATTACACTTTACACATTAAAATAAACAATGGCTTACGTGACCTTACAATACGATTCGGGCAGAACTTCGTCCTCCTCAAACTAACAGACGCGAATGACTCCTCTAATAATTATACCCCGCTATTTAAAGGCAAACTTAATGACCTTCATAACGCTCGGCCGTCCTACCCACACTTTGACAATGACTACGTCACGCCACACGCAGGTAAACTGGAACCTGTTCCCCGTTTCCGACTCATAGCCGCCAGATGGCGCTACGGTTGCTAACACTAGGTAAATCATATTTTTGACGTGGTCATTTTTGGACCAAAATCAAGTTAGTCCAATTTCAGGGCGGAAAGCGTCACTGATGAAGTGAAGTGCAAGAGTAAATTGAAAATATTTTCTCAATTCGCATAGCGCACATGTCAGGGTAAAATTGGGAGCTGTCAGCGTAATCGATCTCCAATCGATCGGAAGGTACACGGAATTGCTCGGTCAAAATTGAGTGGACTTGCTTTTTGGTCTTGATTTTCGTAACCTTTATCTTCAAATAGGTAATGAATTATTTCCAGTTTATAATCTACATCTACACTAATATTATAAAGAGGAAAACTTTGTTTGTTTGTTTGGTTGTAATAAATAGGCTCAAAAAATACTGAACCGATTTCAAAAATTCTTTCACCATTCGAAAGTTACATTGTCCACGAGTAACATAGGCTAGATTTTATTCTAAAAAAAAAAATTGGGTTTCATAGGATATTTGGATTTTTCGGACACAAGGTGTAAAAAATCAACCAGAAAAGTTACTTATTTTGCGTACTAAGATCCCGTTGTAAACGCAGGCGAAGCTGCGGGAAACAGCTAGTATTATAATAAAGTGAAGGTGTAGAAAAATAACATGAGGGGAGACTAACTTGTAAAAGCTTTTTTACTTATTTTAATGGCAATCATAAAAATTTGGATTTCAATTCTTAGTTGGCCTCTATAGGTTTCTATTGACCACTATTCATTACTACATAATAATATTTTACTTATTATTATAGATAGGTAGACGAATGAATGGTTGACCGCGATGCTCAGCTGTGACGAGTCCTGGACGGCAATGGCCTCTTTCTGCGAGACAGTGATGTCCCAGAAGGAGCCCGACGAACGGGTGAGAGAGGAGACCGCCGACGTGTCCTCCCCCCGTAGACGACGAACGGGGGTGCGTCGGAGGCGCTATTTAATGCGCTTCCAGTAACACCCCTGTGCTCGTGTCGGGCTCGGGATGGGAACCCGGGCCCCGCTAGAGACACGACGTCGTGGGGACTGCCAAGTGGTAGCCGGGCAGTCCCCTTATTATGGAGAATCTGGTCTTGCCGGGACCAGCCTGTCGCTGAGGGTTTCCCGTCGCCTGCAGATCCGGGTCCCTCAGATAGCGGCTCAAGGTTCACGCATCGGTTTTAATGGGGTAGTGCACCCAATGAGAGTCCCCACACACGCCAGCGTGCCTATCCAAGGCCCTGGTATGGTCCGAAAAGGATTTCCGCTGCGTCATCAAAAAAAAAAAAAAAAAAGGGATCGGCCGTCTTAGCGTTAATTGAGGCTTTAGATGTATAGTATCTAGTGCACGGATGGAGGACGATGATGATGACGATGATGATGGTGATGATGATTATGATGGTGATAATAAGTATTGACGAAATTGATCAGATTCAAAGTACCTGGGCGGGTCTGGAGCGTGTCTTGCAATGCAGGTGAGGTTGATGTCTGAGCCTGCTCGGACGAACAGCTCCGGCCCAGACAGGATCTCCGCCTTTGATACTGTAACAAATATCATGGTCACGTGCGCCACATCTTGAGATCAAACAGATATTAACCTATTTCCGGTACGAAAGATTTTTAAAAGTAATAGTTTAAATTTCGCATATCCATTTTGAATATACCATGCAATTATTTCTGTTACTTATTACATTTCTTTACATTATGTTAATATTTAAAAAAGACTAGCAGCGTCCTGCGGTTTCACACGCATACTTTCCATTCCCGTGGGAGTACAATGATAAATTATAGCCTATGAGTTATTCTGATGTATACACTACCTATATTTAGTAAAGTTTCATCAAAATCCATTAGTAGATTTTACGTGAAAGAGTAACAAACATCCATCCATTCATACTTACAAAGTTTTGCGTTTATAATATTAGTAAGATAGTAGGCAGACGTGAGGGCCCAGACGATATTCTCTCTAAATATTTTCGATGTTTATTAATATATGGGCAATGGTACGTACCCAGTTATAAGATAGACTCACTTATCCGATGTCATTAAAATGATTTTTCTATATAAATTGCTTGACGAGCATTCACATAACTAGCTTCATTTATGCAAGCCAAATTGTAAATACACAAATAACCATGTAAATACAAATATGACGCAGGTGAGCAAAATGTTGTATTAAATATCTGTATCAGCAACACTTTGTAGCTTCGCAGCAGAAAGTTCGCATAGAAGATTTAGATTTTTTTCTGTTATCACCTTCATAATTATCTATTATATTTGATTTTTTATGTATTAATATATTTAAAAAAAAAATCTGTATATAATATGCTATATTGGCTTAGAATAAGCTAAGAAATGTCTTTCCTTTAAATTATGTATTTGGTACCTAACATACAAATCAGAGGTTCGAATCTCAAATCAAATATTCATCACATGGCGATTGAGGTCATCCCTTAGGATCTTGAAATAGGTCCTCAAAAACCAATACCATTTTCTGGAACCTAAGATACTTGTAACACTGTAATATGCATAGATTTTTGGTCAACCTAGGGAATTTCAAATATATTTATTAATACGATATGAGTCAGCATCAGATCAGCGGTTTCCAATATCAAAGATTTTGCATACGAACGAAATTATATAAATTAATATAACGTGGCAATGCGGCCAGCGTTTTGGGAACGTTCCCAGCCAACAGCGATCTGGGATTCATATTTTATTTGTAATACTTTTGTACATGATTAATTTTAGTTGTTATTTATTATAATTTTAGACTTAATTTTAAGTTGCTAGTATGAAATTAATAAAAAAAGAAAAAATATTTTTTTTTATGAATATCGACGACATATTTTTGTGACTCAATATACTAATCGCAAAAGGTTTAGTATACAAATATTATGTACTACTTTGGATGTAAAAGAAATGCCGCTTAAGAATGATGCCAACAAATCTACTGATAATACCTATTAACGCTTTTAAAAATATTTATGAGATAAAGATACATTTTTTTTCTTCACTCTCGTCAAACAGCTTTGCTGTATTTCAGGATAGGCAGTGTAACTGGCACAGATACTTAACATCTTATGTCTGAGGATGGGTAACACGTGAATGAGTAGCGCGGGCTACTCTCAGGTTATGTCTGTGTTGATGGGCGACGCTGACCACTCAACATCATGTGGCCCGTCTGCTTATTTATCTTTCCAACTAACATAAAAAAAAAAAAAAAAACATTTCAATCGGTTGCAGACTTTTCGGAGTTATCATGCATGCAAAGAAGTAATTTTATTTTGATAAAATATAATTCGTTACATTACGCGATAATCATAGTATTTATTTTAGTTGAATCTGCCTTTTTGCCCCACTGTGCCCAGCAGTAGGGCAAAAAGGCAGACGAGGCAGATTGTAAGTGGTCAAGGTAAACTAAGACTACTCCAGTCAATACATTCTCGAGTGGCCTATTCTAAGACCTAAGTTTTATTACGGATATGTAATCCTCCCTTCTTTCCACAGTAGGTATAGATGTTCACAGAAGACAAAAACAACATTATCTACCTCTCACCAGAGGATTGGAACCATTGAGTGTATAATAAGAAAACAAACTCCGTCTTTGTGCTGAGACGCTGCAGCGATTGGTTGGTCGAATGATGGCTATTGATGGATGTTTGGTCGATGTGAAGTACACACAGATCACTGGTTGCTTGAATTTCTGTTACGTTAGTGAGAAATCACAGACAAGCTTCGATCTCACTATTTACGAGTACTATTACTTTGTCCGGTTTTACAATCAATGATTATAATAAATTTAAAACCCTATGCATATCCTATTAAGTTTCTTAATAACAAAAACACAGACTCTCTTAAAGATTCCCCCGGTTTGAGAGTAAGACTGTGTAAATTTAAATTACAAAGTTAATATACGTGCAATACAAATGATTAACATTTATTAAATTTTGAACTTTAGCTGTATATCGTGATATGAATAACATGAGAGTCAGGTGTTTCAGAATGCACGTGGAGCTTGTGAGATTAAGAAAACTTGAACTAACGAAGACAGCTTAGAGCCGAGCTGTGCATTAAACTTTATGAGCCCCGACACATGTTGGTTGCTCAGATCCTGTGTTGATGAAAATAAGAAAACTTCGCAACTCCCTTCCCCGATGCAAATATTGCGATATATCCTATATTACAATTTCCTAATTAAAATTAAATTGTAGTGTAGTAATTAAAACTAGTGATAGATTAGAACAGACTGGCATAATGCTTCTTCGTTCTAAGGTAGTTCTCTAATACGGTGGACAGGCATGGCCAAAGGAAGGAACTCGACGCTAAGAGCCGTGGAAGTCACACTTCACGGCTGGCGGCCAACCCTCCATTTTTTCTCATCACAAGGTGGAACCAACCGGCTGAACCCTCATCCGATGAAGTATTAAGGCTACTAGGGCTATACTATAATTTAGCATGCGGATCTCGTAACTCACGGTAACATTGGGATTTAACGCAACGCTTATTAAACACCCTATTTTTAAGCAAAATGTATTAAAAATAAAAGAAATGTGGTGTCGTGGGACACCAGGTAGGAACGAAGTTCCTTCGGCTAAAAAGAAAGGTATTATACACTACTCGCTTGTGTATGCGACTGTCGCGCCTGCGCACGTCTCATTTAACGCTTTTATTTCACGCACTTTTTCTTACGGTTTTACTATCACATTTTTTTCAGTTCGGTCGCGCAGCAAAATCCCTATTCCTCCCAAGCCTGCCGTAAGGAACTTCGTTTCAATTAGTGATTAGATATAAGTTTAGTAGGGTAAAATATAAGATTAGTAGGTAAACATGCCAACCGATGGTAAGTGGCGAGCGTCGCCCATCAACATAAAGGTCATCTGAAACTCGCCCAGACATCTGTGTTGCTTATGATGGGCCATGAGAGGGTCAGTCGTGGTGCCTGTAATGCCAGTAATGCCCCACGCAAACTACTTATTCTACCTTCTTACTAAAGAAGCAAAGCTGTTTGTCTGAACAGCCTTCCATCTTTGCTTGCACCGGTAAAATTGTTGAATGTTCGGATCACAGATATTTGAAATAAGTTTTGTTCTTAATATTTCTATGGTTTGCATAGTCTTTGCACTACCGTAATCATTATTCTTTTCTAATTTATCCCCCCAAAAACAGTATGTAAAAAACTAGCCAAGTCTCAATGGAGCTGCTTGATTATCTCTAAAAAGTAATGAAATCTGGACAAAGTCGTGCCAAGTCTAAGGTTCCTTACTGCGATTTCTTTATTATTATAGTTAATTTTGTGTGATATACGTATCCTTTAGGTATCCTCAGCACGTACGTATATACGTACGTGAAGAATAATATGTTTTGTATACATACATGTCACATGCGTACTCTTATATATTCTTAAAACTGCCTTATTAAGTGGAATACCTGTTTATTATCCTTACCATTCACAACCTTTTACAAATACGCCGAAATTCAGAAATTTCTAGCCGTTAGCAAAATCTATCGATATCTACCCAAATAATTTTTTGTATGACCGACGTCAGACACGTTTCTTGAACAGATAATAGATAATGGAAAATCACATACATTAATTGAACTTTATTGAAATACATGTCCTTCATGAGCATGATAAGTTCATTTCAAAGTAAAGACTAAAAGGAATTCACATTCCAGTTAGATTAAAGAGTGCGGGATCAAAAGGCTTCCACAGAAACTCAAAAGACCCAATCAAACTCCTGATTCAAATTTATATCAAGCTTGATCGAAACCGTAACGTATTTATTTCGAGGCCATGAAACTTCTATTTACATATCATTCTTGGATAAAGGTTTGATGAACGCTAAAACGATTTCTGTAAAGGTTTTGCGAAATGGCTGGAGGATGATGACCGGGTGCGCTCATAAAATACGAAATCTAAAACTGATGCATAATTCAAGTAAAGTGAAAGTCTTAATTTAAAATTAAGTACATGGTTGACCATGCTCCTTTTGATTCATATCTGCCTAATTTTTCCACTAAGGTACATGACATACTATACATACATACTATAAACACTAAGCTAGTTCTTTTCGTAAAATTCAGAAATTCCAAGAACTGAAACGACTTTTTCCAGACTTAATACAATTCACAGAAAGCCTACGCTTGTTTGAGGATAAGTAGCAAAAAGGTTTTTAAATTTTAGGCTGAAACTTTTTGTTCGAAAAAAAACACAGCTAGAATAGACTTTAGGCTTATAAGTGAAAAAATCATGAATCCTTAATTACTTAGGTGAGTAGCCTAATAGCTCTAGGATATTTGAATTACACAATATTTCTTTTAGGCTTAGGTTTTTTGAAATGTTAATTTAATTTCAAAAAATAATTATACTGAAATAAAATAAATATATACGTGAACAATGAACCTAAAACTAAAAACCTTGAAAAACATAATAACTAAAATATATTACTAAAATTAAATATACATATAGTATTAAAATTACTACTACTACTTCTCCTACTTTTATTTGATTCACAATGATTCAAAAATATATAAAGACAGATAAGTCATAAAGTAGACTACTACCTATAATCTACGTGTCTTTGCGTCAGTAACCTAGACTAATACCCTTTAGGGTATATATTATTTTCTGTGCCTAGACTACACTAGGACAATATAGCGAACACAGGCCAACCATTAAGATCAAGTCCTTAAAAAGCTTTAAACTCGTAAAAACAACCTTCTATTAAATCTTTCTTAAGCTCCTGAGCATATTTTCTGGAAGTGCCTAGGTGTTTGTAGTGACTTGCAAACAAGGCTTAGCTTTGATGTAGCGCCTAAACACCTACGTTATGGTAGGCCATTTAGGCCTGTAACGATGAAAGCTCCTCTGAGCTTAATTTATGGAAGTACCCTCAAGATTACCGCCGAAGCTTTGTTGCTTCTTGAAACAGAATGGAAGCCGAAACAATAGGATGCTTTGGTACAATATAGGTGATAAAGTGATTAACAAATATTGTAACTAATCATTATCGTTATAGTAAAGTAAAATATGTGTTACAAACCAAGTACAGAGCATGTTAACACTTAAGTAAGAGTTGTTAAGTAAATCTGATTTTTGATCAGATTGATAATAAATTAATATCATTATAAAATAATTAAATAAAAATAATAATTATTAAAAATAATATTAAATCATTAGTAAATTTAATAACATTGTTAATTAACTTATTCGGGAAAGCTTCTTAAGAAGTGGAAAGGATGCGTTGTGTCGCGCTCCCAGCTGCAAGGGCATCACCAACTTGCTTGTTTCTCCCGTGAAACTGCTTTACTGTGTAATTACTGACCGTTATCTCTCAGGATATGAAACATAATATAATTGATACTGATGATACATGATGTTTACCTGGAACTAGTCCAGGCATTTTCCCCATATTAAGTTAAGTAAGTAAGTAAGTAAGTAACTTTATTTGCTAGAAATGTGAGTACAGAAGCTGTTGAAATTAACAAGAATTAGGGCCTGTTTCGACACTTCCTAATAAGTGCCGGATAGGCTATCCACAACATATTTGACAGATACTCCATACTCTATCTGGTGGATATCTGGTGGATAGCCTATTCGGCACTTATCAGGAAGTGGTGAAACAGGCCCTTAATCTCGTGAATCCACCACATTAGGTAATTGGTACAATTTATTTAATAAAATATACAAACCTACAACAGTGAGCCAAAATGACAAGCTGATTTTAGGCTCCGTTGACACTTGGCACTCGTAACCCCCCGAGTCCCTGGGCTGGGCGTGGGCAACTCGCAGCGTCCACTCGTCAGACCCATCCGTGTGCAGAGCGGCGAAGCGCGCGTCGCTGCTGTATGTGTGCACGCCAACCGTCAGGATATGAAGGTCTCGCTTTCGGATCCAGGATACCTGCGAACAATTATTAGTGTCATAACTAGATATTTACTAACTGCGGCCGGCAGAGCTAACTTAGATTAACAGTACCCTGATTGAAAATGATTATTTTTATAGCCTGAGTTACTCCTTATAAAAATAATATCAGCGCCAATTAAAGCGCTGTAAAAATTGGTTTAGCCTTTTTAAAGAATAGCCGGGACAAATAGATACAGACATTTTTGCGCAAGCAAGCGATGGCCTCCGTTTATGTTCAGGTCTATGTTCAAATTTACGCAAGCCCATTTTAAGGCATTACAGGAGTATCGACTGGCCCACCTTAGATTATTTTATTTTAACTTTCTAACAGGTTTTTTATTTTGCACCCTTTTGAACCTTTCAAATCGTAAACATAATCCCAACCAAAAAATATGGATTCTAAATTGAAATATAGGCATTTTTCAAGGGATTCTCAGGTTGCCCATAGTGTGGCCCCTTTAGTTTAATACGAACAATGTCAATATTTCAACTTTCAAACAAAGTTTGAGTACAACAGCTAAAATCAAATTCGCTTATATTAATTTGATTACTCAAGGGCAAACCTGTGTAAATATGACCTGGGCTCAAACTTCGACAGTATATTAAATTATTTCAGTTTACATTGACTTTGCTCCAACTACTATACTATAATGAAGTTCTTAATTTGTTTATAAAATATAGTATAACATTAAACTATCTCGAATAGGTTGAGTGACAATGCTATTAAAATTTAGAGGCTCACCTGTAAATATGTTTTAGTAAATATTACTTGGACGTACTAACCTAGAAAATAATATCTCCCAATCATTATATAATTAAATAAAGCAAAATGGGGCCCAGTATTATATTAAATGTTGTAGAAGCCATGTTGGATTTTAAGTACTTACATATTCTGATAGACTTTTTGAGGGAGTTGTGAAAAAATATATTATATCGCGGTGGCACGGCGGCCATCTTTATTTTCAACAAACATAGCGAAGAACACTCGCGACTAATTATCACTATCACTACATATTATAAAACAAACTCGCTTTTTCTGTCCCTATATCCCTTTGTACGCTTAAATCTTTGAAACTATACAACGGATTTTGATGCGGTTTTTTTTAATAGATAGGACAATTCAAGAGGAAGATTTATGTATATAATTTATTAAGTTTTTATATACATTGGCTAAGATATAACAATAATTGTTGAAGGTGTCTGGAAAAAATAGGCCGCTTGGGAGTTTTCAACGAAAACGCTGCATAAACCCTTTGAGATATAACAAAATAATGTGTGGTGGAATTGTGTATCTTAAATAGGTCTACAAAAAAATCCGCGATGGCATATGTCTATCTCTTAGGGATATCATACTATATCCATTTAATACTAAAAAAAAATGGGCAATTATAACGTGATAATTTGAAAGTTATTTACACAAATACGGTATGAATCCTTATCATTTTAAATCAGTTAATTGGCATGTGCATTTTATGAAGATTATTTTTGCCTTTTACATCATGTAAATTAAATGAATACTTTAGGAGATATGGCAAAATCAAAATAATGCAGAAGAAAATAAATTGTGTTGCTGTGATACGAACGGGCGCGGGCGGTTGTCTGTCTAAGGCCGTAGTGTATCAACTCTGGTAGACGTAATAATATGATCAACGTATGGTGGAATATATAATAATAGTATTATATATCCTAAATATGCCTACAGAAAATCTGCGAAGGGATATATGTCTTTATGTTCAAGATGACATATATTTATTTTAATACAAAAACTTAGTAATTATTAAAATAGAAAATGATCATCATCATACATGATAAATCCGTAAACCTTAGTTCACGCGGGCGAAGCTGCGGGTAACAGCTAGTTTATCTAATAAAATAAAAGAAATTAAAATCGGTTCAAGCGCTCACGAGCTCAGATATCGTTTTCTCTCTCTCACTCTATTATTCTCACTATTTAAAAGGGGGAAGTGGGTGGGAAAGATAGGAAAAAAAACTGCCCATAATAAGCTAAATATTACAATATTATGATACCATAATTTATATTGATGGGTATCTCTGGCTGATAGGATTCGAAACGAAGACCTCAGCTAGAACTAAGGTTACCGATATCACGCTAAGAATAACCCCGTTAAAGTGGAAATGAACTGGTCACACACTCAGGAGAACGGATGGCCGATGGGTCAATAAGGTTCAAGAGTGGAGGCCACTTTTAGGTAGATGAAGTGTTGGTCAGCCATTGACCAGGTGGGAAGACGATCTCCGTGCAGTGGCCGGTCCACGTTGGATGCGAGTGGCAAGGCATCAATCGTCTTGGCGTTCATTGGGAGAGATAGATGTTGATGATGATGATGAATTTATAATATCTTTATTTTCATCAAACATAGCGAAGAACACTCGCGACTAATTATTCATCTAATAAAATAAAAGAAATCAAAATCGGTACGGTTAACTTTTTCTTGGAATTTGCAAGGGAACGATGGAACCTTGTCTGGAAGTTATAATAGGCCCAGGGAAAACATTTAATACCATTTTACCTCCGTGCCCAATAAAAATAGAACCCAAACGTGAATTACGTATATTTACGATAAAAGGGATTGATAAGACGCGTAAAAGAACCATAATACACAATTTAGTAAGCGAATATCACCCCAAGTTAAAATAGGTTGGCCCATTACAAGGAATGTTTTATGTCGCTTTTGACAAGACATGGGTTCAAAACCGTCGTTGAAATACTATAAGCGTTTTTCTCTATTAATATAATAATTAAAAAAATATTACAACCATCTTGGCTATGAATTATGGTCAAAATTATTTTCAATACGTTGTTTTCTGGTTACTTTTCTTCATGCTCATAACCTAATCTCGTAAAATCTTAGTTTTACCGATTTTATTTTACCATGTTAATAATGTAAAGCAAAAAAATTAAGTAAAATTATGATTAGAATTATTATGATTGTACACGCTAATTTTGGATTTGATTTATAATTTTTCTGTGACAGGACTACTGGAAGAGATCCCATCATGAAATAAGTAGTGCCTTTGTATTGATTTATAATTTTTCTGTGACAGGACTACTGGAAGAGATCCCATCATGAAATAAGTAGTGCCTTTGTACCAGCATTTTCAGCATGTGTCATTTTTATTGTAACATTTTTAGTATACAAAAACTGTTAAATAAATAAATAAGTATCAAGCTTGACATCAGGCGAAGCGGGTATTAGGAATGCGGGTTGGTGTACTTCACACACCTTCAAAGACTTTCCTTACGACGTTTTCCTTCACCGACGCGTTAGTGATGGTCTCGTGTTAAGGTACACTTATGAATTTAGGAAAATCCATTTCAAGGAACTACTGAAGGTACCGAAGCCGGACCTTTTCACTTCAAGATGCCGAGATCATGACCACTCAACAACCGTCTCTCCTTGTTGATTAATAAAATAACAAAATACTCGAGATGAATCTTATAGTTTTTGTAATCATATCGCTTGGTCAGCTTCATTTTTTTCTTATCATTTATCGCATAGCGTAAAGGCCTTTTTCGTTTTTTTTTCTATTAGCAGTTTCTCGCTTTTCTTTTGAAGACATCACTGACGTCGGTAATAATTATAGGCATTAGCTATACCAAGAATTTTAAAATGATTCTGTTTTTTCTTGGACATCGATCTGTCGCTCGTAATGAGATTTTACATTTTTTTGTCTACAGCAGACTTTTGTACTGTGAATATTTTATTTGTTAAGCTCTATAGCTTACCTCTATATGTAGCTGATATTTTTAAAAGTATGATTTTAAGTTTTAAATTTATATCTGACCACTGATCTTCACTGAGTGACGCGATAATGTAAGTTTGTTCGTTACACATTCACGCGAAAACTACTTAACCGACATGCTTAACAAACATATTCTTGGAGGCACTAGAAGTGACATAGGATACTTATTATTTAGAAATATTTACGTCCAAAAATCGAAGTTTTCTTAAACCTAACCACGAGCAAAACAGCTTATTATTAATGTAGTGCTAATAGTTTAGGTGAAACTTGTGAACATTTAGACTAACACGAAACAAACATGGCGTACAATAGCGTCACTATATCCCTTTTATCCTGTTGCTTGAGTAGCAAGGGCTTGTGGAACAACGCTGACGCTGTTGACAGACAGACTATTAATTAAATGCAACACTAGCCAAGCGAGACATTCTCTCAACACAATAATAAGCTTGGTAACATACGACTTTTAAATACATCACATAAAGAACAAAGACTTTTTTGTTTTGTTATTCGTATGCGTAAGTATATAGATTTTTTTTTCTTTAACACCGGGAAATGCGCTTAGGCACCTCCCGGGGGAGTGGGTCTCCCTCTCTGTGGGACTCGTTTCGCCCGAAAGCTGGTAAGTGGACGCAGCGGGAAACCCTGAGGGACTGACTAGCCGTCGAGGTGCCCTGTTGCTTGTAGATCCGGGGAACCTCACCAAATGCGCCATTAGAGGTGCGTCCACTTACAATCTTTCGGGCACAGCGAGTCCCACATACTCGCCTGGGGAGACCCACACCCTAGCGGGATGCCTTTCGCATGACCGCATTTCCCGGCGTAAAAAAAAAGGAAACTCATTCATGTGTTGCCTATCCTAAAACGTAAACGTATGGTGCCTCGTTTGAATATCTCACAAAATAATGTCTAACAGTCGCAAGGCTTTGAATAACAAAACACAAAAAAAGCACCTTACGTTCCGAATAAGCTACAGCAGTAATGGTCATGGAGGGAGTCATGTCAGTCATAGACCTCATAATATGGTGCTGTAAAGTATCCGAATGGGAAGACGATCTCCGTGCAGTGGCAGGTCCGCGTTGGATGCGAGTAGCAAGGGATCGGTCGTTTTGGCGTTCATTGAGGGAGGCCTATGTTCAGCAGTGGACGGATAAAGGCTGATGATGATGATGATGATGATGAAAGTATCCGAATCCGGTCATGTAAAAAAACTTAATATGCCGTGATAAAATCCGTAAAAGATGTAGCGGACTTGTCAGCGCTACAAATCCTGAATCGCGCTATCGGTATTCTACAGTCCGATCGCTATAATAATATTATATACGACATCTGAAACGATAGTTAGTGGGCTTCAGCCTAGCCGAGCATTGCACTTCGCTCGGTCGGAGATCTCCCTTTAGGGCCTACCACCATTATACCCACAAAGTTATTTCATTAAAATGAGTGAAATTGGCGTAATGATAAGAAACAACAACACCGCCGCCAAATAAATAATCTTATCCATTTTGATGACCTCTGTGGCTTAATGGTTAGTGCGTTGGCGCTCGAGTCGGAGGTAGCGGGTTCGAATCCTGCCAGGGAACAAAAAAGTGTCTGACGTCTGTGTTCTTGGGTCATGGATATATTGTATTAAATATGTGTATTATATAATAAAAATCTAATATATTTATTAATATAAAAAGTATTCAATATATTATGTATTTCTTTTGTCTAGTACCCGTAACACAAGTTCTTCGGAAACTCACCACGAGACCAGATTGACGTGGTGAAAAAAAAGCGTTCATAAATATTATTATTATTATTATTTGAAGGCCTTAAATACCGTTGAATGCTTTTGCCTGAATGCCTGAATCATGAGTGTGAAAGGTTACATACGAGCCGTGATATATTTTTAGACGAAAGGACTATATTCCACGCATTCATGCACGCTTGTACGGAAATTGAAATATCTGTATAAAAGAATCTATTCCATCGAAGCTTTTAGAACTATATGCGTGATTTCAATATATTATTAGCAAAAAAGTTACATAATAATATATTAAGGGCCTGTTTCACAATCTCCAGATAAGTTCCGAATAGGCTATTCAAAACATATTTGGCAGATACTCCATACTTCTGTCAAATATGTTGTGAATAGCCTATTCGGAACTTATCTGGAGATTGTGAAACAGGCCCTAAGTTTAATACATTACTTCTATTACGATACTAATGAGTCTTCAACTTAGAACATATTGTTAATGTGTTTTTTTTTAGTTTTATCTTCGTATTTATGTACTAACGTCTTTATAAAACTAGTACAGACATAAACAATTGGAAATACCAGGAATTGCCGACCGAAGTTGGAAAATTCATAAATAACAAAATATTATGATTATTATTAGATTGTTTATCTATTACATGTCTTTTTAGAGTCGTGGAGCAAATAATCGAATAAAGTGGTAATGTTAGAAATACAGTATATTATCTTAAGTAGGACATATTATATAATTTTATTTACTAGTAACATCTTATACTATAACTGTTCTCTGAAATTTCACTCGAGCTAGTCTCTAGTTGTGTAGGCTTAGATCATAAATATGTCTAGATGGAGTGTCGCCCTACTATCGAAACAAAAAGAACAGGCCAACATTTTCAAAGATGTATTCGTGAATAGTGATACCAGCTACTACAGTTCTCCCATAATCATCCTTTTTAATCTCGTTACACTTCAACACAAACATTCATTATAAATAAAAACAATAATGCGTAAAAATTCATGCGTATTATATGACAGTGGGATGGATACTAAACACAGAGAAAGCATTTAGAGGCCAACGGTTGGTCGCTATTTTTTTGGACGTGTTTTCCGCGCGACACTCTATCTAAACATATTATTGATCTAAGTCTGTAGGTATAATAATGCCAAAGATTAGCACGTTTAAACAACAATTTCTCCTTTATTTTATTTTTGATATTTTATTTTGTGGATTTAGTTTTAGAATTTGATCGTGGTTTATCAATACTGTTACATGTCCGATATCGAAGGACCAAATTATGGGGCAGCAACAATCAGCCAAACTACGAATGTCTTTAAATAATAACGTATAATAAGTACAAAGCCAAGAGAATATAATCACTACGTTTACGTTTTAAAATATTTATTACATTTTAGTTCGAATTAAGAACGAGAATATTCGAATATTTTCAAATAATGAATTTATATTTTCTTCTTCTTTTTTTTATTATTACTGGCTAATATCTATGACTGTATTTTTGTTAATTGAGTCGTCTAAAAGCAAAGGTGGCTATCTGCTCTTATACTGATTTGTGGCAATTTAAGAAAAACGTTTTTTTTTTCTTGTTACCTATGATTAAACATGACTAAAATATTTAAATTATTATTAACTCAAGTGTTAAAGAAGTCCTATAATAACAAAGAATTTGCTGTTAAACAAACCCCCAACATCACTACCCCCTCACCCTCCATAGTCTCCCACGTAGAGGAGGTAATTAGGGTAGTAGAGTCGAAGACTTCTGCGCCGCCGGAGGGGGATCCTATCCCTCCGACGGATGTAGAAGAAGTCCAAGACATTATCAAACGACTTCACTCCAAGAAGGCCCCCGGGCCGGACGGGATTTCCAACAAAGTCATTAAAATACTCCCACTCGCTCTTGTTTACCTCCTGGTTAGCATTTTCAACGCCCTCCTAAAGGGCTGTAGGTTCCCAGACCAATGGAAAGAAGCTACGGTTATCGGCATACCTAAGCCCGGCAAACCGGGCACGGAACCGTCTAGCTATCGGCCCATCAGTCTACTAAGCTCGATTGGCAAAATCTACGAACGGATTCTGCTTAAGCGGCTCAAAGCCGTTATAGGCGAAAAGAACCTGTTCATAGACGAGCAATTCGCCTTCCGCGAAAACCACTGCTGTCCAAGGCAAGTCCACCGTATGACCGAAGACATACTCAGAGGTTTCAATAAAAAGAACTCCCGCGATACGTGCGCCGTATTTTTCGATGTAGCTAAGGCCTTCGATAGGATATGGCACGAAGGCCTCGTGTACAAACTGTACAAGATAGGAATACCGGATAGGCTAGTCATCATCATCCGCGACTATCTGTCAAACCGGTCATTTAGGTATAGGGTCGAAGGCACCCTCTCTTCCCTGAGACCTCTGAGGGCCGGAGTCCCCCAGGGCTCCGTGCTGTCCCCAACTCTATACAATCTGTACACATCAGATATCCCCAGACCTCCGGACGTCAAACTGGCTCTCTTCGCTGACGATACAGCTCTATACGTTACCCACCCTAATGCTAATAGAGCATCGCTATTTCTCCAACGTGCCGTCACCGAACTAGGCAACTGGTTCGCAAAATGGAGAATAGCTATTAACCCCGATAAAAGCGCGTCGATTCATTTCTCTCGTAAGAGAAAGACACGCTTACCTAAACGCAGACAAACATGGTTCACGATGAAACCTGGGAATAACGACGTTATTTAGTAAGATACTAAATAACGTCGTTATTCCCAGAGTTAGACAGGTCAAGTACCTGGGGGTCACCCTTGACAGGTCGATGTCGTTTAGACCACACATCGCCGCGATTTCTAAAAAAGCCCGTTTCGTCAGTAGTAGACTGTACTTCCTCATAAACAAAAAGAGCAAAATGCCCCTCAGGCACAAGCTCACCCTCTATAAATCATGTATCCGTCCCATTATGTCATACTCCTGTGTGGCATTCGCGCATGTGCCTCAGCATAGACTCAGAGGCCTCCAAACGATCCAAAATAAATTCTTACGTGTGGCAACCGGTTGCCCGTGGTACGTAAGAAACATCGACCTACACCGCGACCTCAGACTAGATTCGATTAGGGGCCATTTCAAAGCGATGTCAGAACGTCACTTCGAAAAGGCACTTCTCCACCCGAACCCACTCGTCGTGAGTGCGGCAAACTACACCCCCGATAGCTTAGCACCTAATAAGTCTAGGTTACCTAAGAATTTCATAACCGACCCTGTTGATAAAATCACAGAACTGTTAAAGCGCGACGCTGAAGCGCGACGTAAGCTACAACACACACTCAGACATAACACAGCCGGTGTTAGGCACACATTCACACCGCATGGGCCCCGGGGTCGTATGCGACGTCGAACCCTACACTCCGTTGACCAGTTGATCCGGATCAACCGCGACAGCATAGGCTCAGATCAGCTACGAGTCGACACCAATATAGACCGTGTAATCACCGATAGCACTCTGCTATCGGCAGCTTGCTCGGGTCCCGCGCTTGACCCGCCTCCCCCGCTACCGGGGGAGGGGAGGGCCGGCCCTCACGATAGGTTTCTAACGTCACCCGTTCCAAACCAGTCGACCGTAGCTGACCAAGTTAGGTACAAACCCGACGCCATGAACATGGCGGGGGGCAACCCCCCAAATTTTTAACGTCATAGGATGATCCAACCGGATCACCCCATTTCCGATGACGCATAACGGTCACTAGGACCATTAGCATAGATCCAACCGAAAAAAAAAAAAAAAACTGTTAAACAAATGTTATTGTCAGATTTTGAGTTTTAATTACGCAGAATGCCATATTGGCACTAAAATTTAAAGAATACCACCTTTGACCCCATGCACTAACAAACTCAAAGAGACGCCATTATAACACGTGACTAAATTGACGTCTCTGATTGGTTGATGATTGAAGGTGGACGCCTTTGACTCTCAGCTTTTGAAAAGTAGCCACCTATGATACCAACCTAACATTTTGCATTAATTTTTACCGCCATAATTTGGCCATAATAGTCACTTTTGCTACTGAACGGTTAAACTATGTGACGTTATTTTAAATTTCCTATACAACCATAGTCAAATCAAATTTTTGGCTTTGACAGATTGCCACCTTTGATTTAAGACGACTCAATTATATTATAAGCCACGCCAAATAATTAATTATAATATAGTGAAACATAATTATAATAAAATATATTATTGCGTAAACGTTGGAAAATCTTAGCTTTATTTTATGAAGTACCTATACATTTATTTACAACTAATTCGTTTATCGAGATGTATTTCGAATTGCGAAGTACTTGCGGTACGAGGTTTTCTATGGACCGACCGTCCGTTTGTCTGTTTTTGACAGCCTTATAACTCCTTCATTGTTTGGTCCTTTGTCAACGAGTTTTATAGACGGACAAAGAATTCCTGTATCACTTGGATGAATTGAAAACGATAAATAAAATTATTTAATTCCTTCTCAATTCTGATAATTTAAATTGTGTCAATGAAATAGAATGTATGATAAATTAAATGTATGTAGTAATTATATATGAGTGACGATGGTCCACTGGTGGGTGGACTCGGCCCCTTATGTAAGAGGTTCTGGTTCGATCCTGGGTTTTTCTAAATTTCTAAGTGCATACCAAACAAACGTCCATCGTTCGCTCATCGGTGAAGGAAAACATCGTGAGGAAACCTACATGCCTGGATTGGATTAAAGTCTTTGAAGGTATGTGAAGTTCACCACGCACGCATTGGGCAAGTACATCGGTGAACGAAGGCCCATTACCCTCCTCGCCTGATTTCGAGGAGACCAGTGCCCAGCAGTGGGACATATAAGGGTTGATGTATGACACAGCTTATGATAATTATATGTATGACCTGTATGACATATCTTAATACCTGCATGGGTTCCACTATCTTGCTTGTTTCTTCCATGAAACGGGTTTCTGTATACCTAGGCCTACTTGGGTAACTTCATGGGTGACAGCGACCGTTTACCATCTGGTGGCTTGTCTGGCCGTTCGCTTATCCAACTAACATAAAAAAGGACAGGATGGTAACTCTTGATGCCAGTAAATATCTTTTCTGTCTTTCCGAAACACAGAAAAGTTAATTCACAAATTATAGTCATATTATTCATGACATACTTGTTTAATTAATAAGTTAATTTATTTATTACTTAATTATGTACATATTTTACAAATTAACATAACAATATTGAAATTAAGTTACGTACGTTACATATATTTTAAACAAAAATAAATCAAATATATTATGTACTTCTTAGAAATCGGTGAATAGCTAATAATATAAAAGTGCCAAGACTAAATTTTTACATATTATTATTATGCAATTTTATTATGAATACTAAGGGCCTGTTTCACAATCTCCAGTTAAGTTCCCAATAGGCTATCGGCAACATATTTGACAGATAGAGTATGGAAAATCTGTTAAATATCTGTCAAATATGTTGCCGATAGCCTATTGGGCACTTAACTGGAGATTGTGAAACAGGCCCTAAATCAAATTGATAAAAATAACAAATAATCGGGAATTACTATCTTCTGTTATAGCCCTAATCACAATATTACACACACAAGCCTTTGAGATACTAGCATAGAAGTTCTTGGTATTAGAAATAATACTGTCCTATCCAGCAGTCGGCAAAGCTGTTTGTCCAACGAAATAAGCTGTGTATGAAGGATAGCATGCAGGCAAACGCGCACGACACACAAAGGGGCTTTCCTACCAAAGGGAAAATGATTACTTTAGTCTGAATTTGTTTTTTAACTACTAGAAACTAGCTTTTCTGTCCTTGTCAAAGCATCTATCATAATATTATAGTGCGAAAGGGATGATACTGCGATAGACAGAGGCGGTGGTTACTTTTTGCAATTGTTATTGCTGGCCTGTCAATCCGTTTTCCTCGTTCAAAATATTCTTTAATCTTTATAATTATTACATAGTATAAAAATAGGCGCTTCCCTTGTATGTATGCTTAAATCTTTGAACGCTACGGATTTTGATGCGTTTTTTCCAATAGATAAAACAATTTGAGAGAAAGGTTTATATGCATAATAGTTAATACATGCACAATATTATATTATCCCGCTCAGATCCGAGGCGAGCTAGTATTGAATATAATTTGTATTACACCATTTTTGTGCACTTTAGGCGTGTTTTTTCACAGTAATAACCCAAGTGCCAAGTTTTCTATATTAGCCAAGTGAGAACTGAGAGCCCATCAACGCAATGATACTTGACACTCAAAGGTATAAGCATACGTATTTATCAGAAGCTTTTAGCCGTAGTCGAAATTGGCTTGGAAAGCATCATCATCATCATCAGCCCTCTACTTTAAAATAGCTGATTAGTTCCTTTTTTGGCCACTCATATTATTATGACATAGCGTAGTTTATTTTTAACTATTTTATTCTGTTATCATAATATAAAATCAGCCAGATACAAGTTCAACTCGAGCGCTATTAATTGTGTAATTTGATCGATTATCAAAGAGATTAGTGGAGTAAGGGCTTGTTTCACAATCTCCAGTTAAGTTCCCAATAGGCTATCGGCAACATATTTGACAGATATTTGACAGACACTCCATACTGTATCTGTCAAATATGTTGCCGATGGACTATTGGGAACTTAACTGGAGATTGTGAAACAGGCCCTAAACGTAACGAATTAAACAATGAAAAGTCAATTACATACATACACTAACCGAAAACCAAATAAAAAAGATGTAGACTTTAATTTCTTCAAAATAAAACCGCACATTATTATTTTATAGAAAGTAGCCTGGTTAATTACTCGTACTTTTACTAACAAAACTATTTAATCAGATAAATTATCAGATCAAATAAATTATCTGAAATCGTGAAAAGGGAACCACGGCTACCATTTTGAAACGTAATTTGCTGCAGGTTGGTGTTGGCAAGTTTGAGCACTTCGTTTATCGTGACGGTCATTCAAATCTATTTAAAGTAGAGTGAACAAATTAGCCTATTTTGTATTTTATGACTGTATGTGTTAGTAAGAATTTTATTATAAATAATATTTTGTGTAATTTCAAATTAGAATACCTACATGTCAAACATACCAAATTCTGGACATATTTTCAATTGGCAACACTAAATCGACGGTGTCGCTAGTGTCGCCGCTCAGTTCACAGATAAGTTGATGAGTTACAAACCCATTTATAATGACGTCATTTATACTGCTGTATAATAAATGACCGAGTGTTCTAGTGGCCAGGCTACTACCCACATCCTGCCAAATGCAGATATTTTTTTATGATGAATATCTACACCGAGACTTGGACATATACATATTGTTAGGAGAAGTGACTCCGCCATTAATTTAGAGCGGGATGGAGCGATCGAGGTGTCTGTGTCTTTCGCTCATGTGACGTCACGACATCACGCGATGGTCAGATGTTGCAAGCAGGACCCTTTCTGATATTATATCTAGTATCTGTACCACAAGTTTTTACGAACTTACTACAGGGTTACCACTGTGTCATTGTTAAATAATATTTATTTGTTTATAAACATCACAATATAAATAATTTTAATATTGTACCTATGCTACAATTAACATTTAATAACAACGTTCAACGTACAGAAATATAAAGAGACTTCTGAATAAAATAAAAATGCATTAGTACGTGCACGAGTATTTAAAAACTTCAAGTCGTTTGTTTGAAATATTCTCAGACGCGTTATTTACATTTTTAATATAAAGAAAACCGCTACGTTTAGTAAGTACCACTTCTGAACACAGACACTGAGATAATGATAAAATGCAACTCGTAAAGGCAAAACATTTTGTTTTATGTTTCCATGTGCACTGTATATTCATTTTCACTAGATGAGACTAACAAAAACTCAGTGTATGCTGTCCTAATCGGTCGGGAGTTCGGTTTTTTGGCGTTCTTTGAAGGAGACCTTTTTTTATAAAAGAGGGGGCAAATGGACAGTCGGTTCACCTCTTGGTAAGTGATAGCGACATCCATAAACACCAGTTACACCACAGTATTAGTAGGAGCGTGGCCGGCTTTTACAATATGTGTATGTTCTTTTCTTGAAAGTCCTATGTAGAAATGAATTACTAAGATGATTGTAGTGAAACAACTTTTACGGATGTTTTCGCGGTTTATTGGGTTTCTTATAAGCCCGACGTTTTATGTCCTCCCGTGACCATGGTTGCTGTAAAGTATCCGGAACTTCTGGCTTGTAAAAAACTCAATAAGCCACGATAAAATCCGTAAAAGTTGTTTTATTAAAATGTGTGAAATTCGCGTAAACATAAAAAAACAACATGAGATGATTGTGTTAAGAATTCCGATTTTTTTTTGGAGTTTACTCCATAAGAATCGATTTTCATTATAGGCCGGAGTATGAAAATCTATGGGAGTAAAGTAAAACTACGATGTCACACGATGTTACACGAAGCGTTAAACGATAAAGGGACCTGAGAAACGGCTACCACATCCAAGGAAGGTAGCAGGCGAGTGACAAACTCACGAAGCTCACGAATTTATATACACATACATGCCACAATGTACTATATAGGTATATTAGAGTATGTATGTGTTTATGTAGGAATTCAATTATTTTATAATCGTAAGGAGTAAACTCCTGTCGTGCGTCAGAGCTGATCACGCACTTTTTTTTATTTCTTTAGAAGAACTAAAAAACTAGCTTGATACTGTAAATTGTACCCGTGTTACCCGCTGACGTAATATACCGACTAGTCAAAAGTAAGTTGATACATCTTTTTAGAATCTAATAAAACCCTCAATTTTAAAAATGGATTCCAATTGATCATCATCATTAGTGTGCATGTTTCAAGCCATATGTTAACGTAAGAGACGTCGTTTTTTAACGTCTGTTAAAAACAACACTCTATTTTCACAAACGTCCGTTCCCGCCATCTTTGACGATTACATATTCGTTAAAATCAGTCGCTGCAACCCGCCCTAAATCTGTTACTATTATAATTCAAAATCCTCCCTACGAAGAAAAACACACTGGCCATCATGAAATTGCCTATTGTGCCAGCCACGCTCGTTATAAACCAGCATTCGAAGCACATACGTTCCGTTGAATGAGGCAATTGTAGTAAATGTCGAACCATCGACTAGTGGGGTGTCTCGAGGGGTGAGCAAACGAGGTAACCTGGTCAAGGGAGCGTAGGCTAGCGATACATGAGGGTTATCGATAGCATGTGATGTGAACCCGTGAAAATACTTTAGGTAAACAATCATAAATATATACCGTCAATCATGAAAATCTCCTTTGAATAGTAAGACTGACTCTTTGTCCGAGGTACCTGCCAGTTCTTTAGGAAATCATTCTTCCATGTCCACATGTAAAATTATCACTTATTATGAAAGAAATCCAATGCGTTTATAGCCACCACACAAATCAGTTTATGGCTTTAAGGAATTTTGATGCATTTGGATTGGACACTATTTCTATGATAGACAAGCAACCTGGCAAGCAAATCACTTGATGGTGAGCGGTTGACGTCGCTCAAGAACATTAACTAGTTTATCTGAAACCCAAGGAACTTTTTATATTGCCTTTAAACATGAGATGTTAAACCCATTTATCGTCGGATCGGTCATCTTGGCGATCATTATGGGTGACCTTTATGATCATCCATCCATCCATCATGATAACTAAGCACAGCGATACACTTATAAACACCCATACATACAAACAAAAGTGTATACATATAATACATACACATAAAAACATTGCCTTGCGTTTGACGCGTAACAAAAGATTTTCCCTAGCGTGCCATAAGAAATTTCACTTCAATATATTACAAACAAAAACTACAAACGATTGAAAGTAAAACATCGATTTATCTAATGTACAAGTTGTCCTATCCGTTGGGGTCAAACAAGGATAGTTTAGGACAGACGTTACGAAGGCATGCGTGGACATGAAAACGCAATAACATAATTTACCCCATGGGAAATACGCAGACTTTCTTGTATGGAATTGTACATAGCATTATTATTCAAGTGAATCCTTGATATATGATTCTGCGTAATTTATGTGAGCCGAGCCGAGAAAAAAGATAAAAATTGGCGTAATTTATACGACTCTAGTAAGAGGTAGTGCCATGCTGCTTTGCAACCAACGACCGGGGAGGAACCTCTCGCTCACATGAAATCGGCGTAAAGTGACAGCTAAGCTGTCGCGTTTAGTGCGGCTTGTGAGTTTCAGGGGCTAGGGAAAATGTGGATGTCAATGGGCGTCGATAGTCACAAGTCCGACTAAAATGAAAAGACAGTTAATAGGATCAGGCGTTACTTTGCGGAAATATTTTTTAATTTTTCATTTACGTAACCAATATCGTTCAAACCAACTTTCTTTGAAAGTTTGCATGGTATAATGTACATCAATATAATATAATACTCTCTTATTTTAGAAGTTACAGGGGAAGGGACACACATTTTACAATTTTGGGTGTGTCCGTCGCGCAAACTATTCAGTTTAAAAAATAATAATATTAGAAATGAAATAGAGGTTCTATTTCATTTTTCAAGAAATGAATAATTTCTATAGAATGTGGATAGGCCAAATTCTATAGATATCCCACTTGTGTAAGCTAGATAGATTTTTTTTTAGTTTCAGTTTTAAGTATGGGGAAGCCTTAAAATGTATTGATTTTTTTCCTATTATTGTGTAAAAATCTTAATGCGGTTCACAGAATACATCTACTTTCTAAGTTTCAACAGTAACTCTTATAGTTAAGAAAATATCGCTGTAACATACGAACGAACAGACAAACAGACAAACAGTCAGGCAGACATGATGATGATCCAGAACGGTTCCGTTTTTTGTCATTTGACTACGGAACCCTAAAAATTGGCGGCAAATACAGAACTTCACATTTTATAAAGCTTTTGTCGAGATTTTCATGTGCCAAAAGATGACAAGTAACAAAATCCGCATTAACACTATCTAACACATAAACGTATCAATCTCGAAACCTCGAGTTCCACTTTAGAATTTATCTGATCCACACAAAACGAGATCCAGTAAAACTGGAAACAATTATCTTGATCACTGAAAATAAATCCTGTATGACGATTTATGGTCGACAAAATTGGATTGCCATCTGATTTCTATTAATTACTTCCTTAATTCATTAAGTTGTCAATTGAAATTATTAATAGGTAAGGTAATTATAGTTTTATGTAGGGTAGGGTAGGGTAAGGGTAGTTATCATCAGGCCATATCAGTCTGACTGTTGGTAAAAGGTGTCAGAACTAGTCATTTCGGTTCGTAGTTTCTTACTATTACTGAGGTCATTTATTATATTTGTTTTTACTATAAACATTTAAATGTTTGACGATGTTGAGTTTCAAATTATTCTACAAAATTGAGGGTAGTTAAATAAAAACTTTCATTATGCTTGTCACCTGTCAACGTCCCTCCTTACATACATGTGTGACGCTCCGCCTCTCTTCCGCAAGCCCTCAACCAGTATGGACGCTAACTATAGGCCCTATCAAAGCTTTTGAACGCGATCGCGTGTGTTGTTGCTGCATATCTACAGACTTTTAGAAGATTGCACGAGGCTGTTGGCATCCTTGAAAGAAGAGCAAGAATACACCAGGTCAGTCGCACATTTCCTATTCCTGCCTCCCGTACATCGATCTTATGTCTGTCCTATAAATGCAAGCTAATGCAATTTAAATTTTTATATTTTTAACAACCGAAGAAAAAATACAGTCCACTTTCTTATTTACTTTCCGTATTTGATTTTATATGGTTAAACTGGATTATATACCTCATATATTATCTAGCCTCACAAGCTATCGAGAAAAGATATTTCTCCCGCACCCCGCAGATATAAATAGCGGAGATCAGGCACCTCCAGAGGGTTTGTTTATTATATCAAGTTTTTTCATTTATATATATTTACAAGGACCTCATTTAGCGTTCATATGTATCAATTTTCTTTTATTTGGAATTAGGCATATAATATGTTCGAAATAAAGACGAAAGATATAACAGAACAATATTGTTGAAGTAGCAGTTGTCTGCTTACACACCAAGAAGAACGGATGACCGATGGGCCAATAAGGTTATAGAGTGGAGGCCGCGTTTAGGTAGACGAAGTGTTAGATGGTCATTAACATTGATAAGACGATCTTTGTGCTGTGGCCGGTCCGTGAGTGCCAAGGAATCGGTGGTCCTGACGTTTATTGAGGTAGGCCTATGCTCAGAATTGGACGGGTAAAGGCTGATGATAATGACGATGAAGATATTGAGTAGTGTCGCCATATTAAAAAAAACGATTAATATAAGAACAGTAGGATTTATAGATAGTGTAGGATTATTCTACTCATTTGTATAAGCCCTAATAAACCTTAAGGTTAGCTTTAATATATAATTTTTGGTTGTTCAAACTAAATTTTGTACGACAAAATATTATATTCATGTCACAATTTTAAATTTCGAACGAAGTTATCGCATTGACCTCATTCGGTTTCCATCAGAGTTTGCTAAATCCGAAAATGGCGGTAAAACGTGTGACCAACTTTATTTTTGTCGAAACGTCGAAGTCATGAGTCAACGTTAGCCTAAGTGTTTATTTGCAGTTCCAATTCTGTCCAATATCAATCCATCACATATCGTATCGCTTTTACACCACGTCAATCTACCCGGAAACTAGTACAGGCTACTCATTTACGTTATCATCCTGGGACATAAGATGTTAAATTTAGAGGTAAGAAACTCAGCTCTGAGCCAGTTCAAATATTCAGCTCACTCAATCAGCTCAGCCAGAGCTGCAGCTCATGTCGAAAATGAACAGCTCACAGCTCAACCAGATCAGATTTTATCTGCGAGTTAAAATTCGATTTACAATTTATAACCTATATCTTCAACATTTTCGAGTTATATAATATTATATTCGGGTTATATAATACTGCGTTCCCCATAATTATTGTTTCCACCGTAGATACCTTCCGTTTAGAGCGTTGACCACCTTAGTGTTTTTTTTTCTTAAAAATCTTCCATAGGCCTTAAGGGACATACAAAAAACATTGGCCGATTTTGAGCCATTTTTGAGTTACACGCTTAGTAACATTAATTCTTATATATTACATTATGTTCATATTTTAAAGTGATAATTTAGTGCCGGCAAATCACAAAATGTACACTTGCCACTCACTCTCTCACTCACAGATAAATTGAGCTGAACTGTGAGCCGGTTCACAGCTCCAGCTGAACGTTGTGACTCCTGAGCTGATCTGCTCAAATGTTCTGGTTGAGTTACCCATACCTAGTTAAATTACACTGCCTCTATCAAGATGATTGTACCCATGCACAGTGACACAGCGCAACCCCACCTATCGGTAACAAGTAAGATGATGGTGCCCGTGCAGCCCAAAACGCAGCACAGTGCAACCCTCCAATCGGGAACAAGCATTATATTGGTACCCATGCAGTTAGCAGCACGGAACTGCACAACCCTGCCACCGGTATCATTTATTTACACATTTATCATTAGTCATAAATAAAATTGAAATGTCTGTTTGTAATATGAAATTAACTGCTTTTTACCGATTGCAAATGAATTTTACACGTTATAAATAAATAATTTACATTTTTTTTACAATTTTGATATTATGTCTATTGTATGTAGGTTGTTTGTTTAGTCTAATCTCGGAAATTGCTGGACCGATTTTAATAGCTGACGTAACAAGGAATTATTTACTCTACAAACATAATTATTATCAATACGTTTCTTTAGTGAACGCGAGTGTAACTGCAGGCTACAGCTAGTCATATCAATAAAATTTGGAAGCATGTCATCATTAAGTCCTATACAATCCGATGTGTTCAATTCTGTTCTAGTTTATAGGTTTATGGTGTCGTATCGTAGTCGTAGCGCCTTCACGTTTCATGCCATTTGGCTAACAGAATAATAGGTTAGGAATTTGCATTCGATGTTTCGGTTCGTATATACTATATACCCTCAATGCTTTTCCAATAGCCTATTAAACTGTACCGACTTGTTTTTTTATACTCCTGTGTACTTTTATTTGCCACACACTAAGTTCAACGGAATAGTTACAACTGCACTGCCCCCCTAGACAAGTGGCACAAACGCTAAACTAATAGAGTAGAACACTTATTGTATGGGAATGACAGTAGCATTCAAATTACATGTCGTAAGCTAGTGTCATTCCCATACTTTTAGTATTCTAGTGTTATATCTAGGGGGGCTGGTGTTTTGTCTACACTAATATTATAAAGAGGAAAATTTTGTTTGTTTGTTTGGTTGTAATGAATAGGCTCAAAAAATACTGAACCGATTTCAAAAATTCTTTCACCATTCGAAAGCTACACTATCTATTTGGGTTTTCCCGCTAAGATGCCGTTGTAAATCTTAGTTAAAGCAGGCGGAGCTGCGGGTAACAGCTAGTATTTTAATAAAAGTATTGGACATTTTCATAACAATAACAACCAGCAATATCAAAAATGTCCGATGATTCAATGTAACAACAACAAACTGGACGTACGTATCCAATAACAAAACATCGCATTTGTCATAAACAGAGCACTATTATTGAACGGGAGAAATCGCCAAATATTTTTACAAAATAAAAGTAAACAAATCGCCAGGGCTTTGGTTGGCTTTGTTCCAAATGTACTATTCCGCGAGGCCCGACCCAATTCTCTATACTTTATACCCGGCCAGCTTTGGCGAACGCTCACGCGACATTTCCTATAGCACTTACAGAAAATCAAATCCCACACACAGACTATAACAAGCGGTCGAAAAGTCACGTTCAATAAATCGACATTGGCTAATAGAATTTTCCGTTACATTTTCCTGATTATTTATGAGTTCAACTTTCCATATATGTTTTTATGTAAACGAATAAAAAAATGGCTCCCTAACGAAGCCTTTGTTAATGGGAGTCTCACTTGAATACGAGCAATTTATTGAAAACTTTTTAACGTGTCCTCAACGAAATAAGAGTTTTTCGATGTGGGGTAATGTTCTAAATGATAGGATAAGCCGATAAGGAAACTGGGTGGAAACAGGGACTACAAACGGATGAAGGAATTTGATAAAGCCCTACTTTACTAACGATTTACGTTTGTTCGATGAGAGCCGAGAGGATAAACTCTTAAGAAAAATAGACTAAGCTCTTGATTAAATAGATTTAGGTAAATAAATTCAGTACTAAATCTGGCTCCAAAAAACCGCACGTAATTTAAAAAAAAATCTATGTATATGTACTTTATTTTTGACAGTATCCATCATCATCTTTATAGCTTACAATATTATTTAATGAAAACTAGGTAATACATTGGTGAATGATTTTTTTCCCGTCGCTTGGGTAGTTAGACCTAACACTTGCAAATAACAAACATTAACTCTTTACAATACATTGTGTTTATATAGATGATTCTAAAGAATAAATGTCTCCGCTTCATATGTAGTTTACTACCTACCGATTCAGCTTAAAGGCCATCAGGCCTAAAAGCATATGTAATTCTGTCTACAACGTAACGTTCGGTAACAAACTCTATATATAAAGAATATTGGAAAAAAACAGTATCATATCCCTGGGTATTTACTGCGCCATCAAGAAAACGAATATTCTATCTGAGATTCCAGAACAAAATATTACTGTTGCAATGTATGCGTTTACGCTGGCATGTGTTTTATGTCTCGTGATGTTGACAAATAGGATATTCGCCGCCTTCCCCCAATTTTACGGCCATGTCTGAAAGTTATGACTTTGTTTGCGACCAACTTCTCTTGGAATTATTCTATTTATTTTATTCTATTAAACTTATTTGTGTTCCTTAAACTACTATCTTTTGTTTGGATTGTGTAAAGTGTGAAAAATAGTCTAGAAAAATACAGATAGAGATCGAAAAACTGACGATAAAAAACTATAAGTGAATTGTTGCTCATTATTCACGAATGCATGCATTAATTTAGAGTGGCCACTTTTTAGCGTGTTAATCAAAAGTTTTTCAATATTAAATTTTAAACCTGAAGTCCGCCCGGGCTAAGCCGCTTAAACAGTTCTCTATTTCAAAAGATTAATTTCACAAATGGTTAATTTCATAAAAATCCCTTCATTCAGATTTCTGTTGGTATCGCTTACAGTGTACGGTTTTTATTCAACTCTTATATTTCCTAGATGCATTCAATTAAAATGAAAATATTTATTAATGTAATATAATTTGCTGGTCAAAAAAAATATCATGAGAAATAACCGAGAGATAAAATGTATTTGTGAGTGTGTGTAGTTCACCCGCACTAGGCCAGCACATAGGCAAACTATGACCTAATACTATCTCCTGTTTTCAGGGACACGACACAATTACACTAGTTAAATTACTTGGCGAAATAGTGTGCATATGGTAACAAGAGATACAGCTGTAGAGTTCACTTTATTTGCGGCCACGTGAGTAAATTTGCAGTTTCAGGTAAGTTAAGATCTCCAGATACTTTAACGAAGTATATTTTGGGGAATATATTTATATAGTTCACGTCATTTAACAGATTATACGAAATATTTAATATTGTACTTTTAAAAATAAAGTAAACAAATCTTTACACAAAAAAGCAATGTGGTGTCGGTAGGACGGGGACGCCAGGTAGGAACGAAGTTTCTTCGGCTAAAAAGAAAGGTATTATACACTACTTGCTTGTGTATGCGACTGTCGCGCCTACGCACGTCTCATTTAACGCTTTTTATTCCACGCACTTTTTCTTACGGTTTTACTATAACATTTTTTTCAGTTCGGTCGCGCAGCAAAATCCCTATCCCCTCCAAGCCTGCCGTAAGGAACTTCGTTCCAAAATAATATTTTAATAACACGTGATTAATGTCATTGGGTCACTAATAAAAAGGTGGTTTAACCTTCCACCAATGTTCTTATTGATAACACTAATAGGAAGAGACTATTTTGTAACGCCATTCATTTCACTTTGAATTTTTAAAATGGTTTCTGAATCGCTGTTAAAAAGCCCTTGTACACGAAAATCATTTCATCAAACCCTTCACACTTTTCAACGTAATCCTACTTCAGTGTAGAGAACAAATTCCATTACCCATTTTTTAAATGGGTCAAATGCGAATGCGGAGGCTTTAGTGCGAAGTAATAATGAGACTGAAAAGTTTTTAATCACTTAAGTTAAAAAACCATGTTTTCTGCTCAAATTAATAAGTTACTGTCATTTTTACTTTAATGTAGATCTCGTAAATCATGGTGGAGATCGTCTCATTTTTAGAATAAAGTGTCTTAGAAAGAAAAGCTACCGCTTCTGTCTTACACGTAGAATTTGTCTAAAATATGACTGTATACATACAAACTTTCTGTTACATACATATTTGAAATATTTTTTTTTCTATCTCTATTAAGTATTTTATCGATTGGGTAATGAATAAGATCTCAAACGAATACTGTGATTTTATGTTGTATATGCCGCAGTCAACTAGCTTAGTTAGCCGTTCAATCAACAGCCTTACCTCTTTACTAAACAGCGCCTTTCGAATAGCGGCTTCAATTATATTTAGTCGTATCGTAGCTACAATATTTAATACACAGCTTGCTAATGCTTAGGTTGAGTGACGCTGGTCCAGTAGATCTGCGCTCATCCTCGTGAATAAGGGGGTCTGCGTTCGACCATGACCCCCAAGATTACCTTGAAATGAGGTTTTCTAAATGTCTAAGTGCACTCTAAGCTTGAGACCATCGCTCGCTCACCGGTGAAGGAAAACCTCGTGAGGAAACTAGTAGTGAACAGGAAGCAGGCAGGCCAAGGATATTATATGGCCAGCCAATGCTAAAACTTCTAACTAAAGCTAATTAAAAAAAAACTATTTTTAGTTGTGTAGTAAATTTGCTAGTGTCTGTTTGTATGTAAAAAGTTTTTGCGAATTTAAGTCTGTACTTTTAATACTACGAGTTAGACCTCTTGGTGTGAATCCAAATAAGATTGTTTTTCACGACTTAATTCGTTAAAAGCTTTTACCCGACCAATTATAGGTTTCAATTAGCACTGAGACAAGCGAAATTAAATTTCCTCTTATAGGATTAACTAAACATCATCATCATTTTCAAGGAACTTCCTTCATTTCGAGGAATAATTTAAATTATTCATATCAGTAGTATACTGTGGGTTGATTCCATAGTAGATAGTTTTAGTTAGTATTTGTAGTAATGTAATACTAATTAACGTAATGAGAGTTGAAAAAGAAGAGAAGAGTAGTAGGTACGTGAATGTATAATAGTTTTTTTGACCCGATAATAGAACGTTTCTATTGTTTTTTTATCTTTTTATTGTAAAAATTTATTTCATTTGTAATGCTAACCTAAAAACATTATCGGGAAACGATAGTCATATTTTTTACAGATCTAAAGCAAAAAAAAATATTGCAATTATTATTTTTGTATTGGCGTTCATTTGGGGAGACCTATTTTCAGCCCCACCATGGTTCAGGCATTGTCGTGGCGGTGGAGCTCAGTAGCCCAGGGTGACCCCAACACCTTGGGCGAAGCGAATTGAGCCGAAGGGGCTATTTGTATCCCTCTTATAAAAAGCGGGGACAACAGAGCAGGGGGCAAGAGGTGATGATGGGAACTTCACCTCATCGTACTGTCCAGACGTTGGGAGTGTTGTTCTGTGGTGCGGAATAACCGCTCTGTGGAGGTGGTGTCGGTCTCCTGAGGGACTGACTAGCCGTCGAGGTGCCCTGTTGCTTGTAGATCCGGAGCACCTCACCAAAGGCGGCACTGGTGGCACTCGCCGGGTTTTAGTGGGTTGAGCTGCGTCCACTTACCATCTTTCGGGCGCAGCGAGTCCCACATACCCGCCTGGGGAGACCCACTCCCCAGCGGGATGCATTTACCGTCGTAAAAGAAAAAAAAACGACCTATGTTCAGCCTGCAGTGGACGGATAAAGGCTGAAGATAATGTTGATGATGATGATGAAATATTATTTCAGTCCAAAGGCTTTTATAAAAAAAGAAACCTACAATTTACAATAAGATAAAACTTATAAAACCTGTAGTGTTATTAGTCTAAGGGCCTGTTTCACAATCTCCCTTTAAGTTCCCTATAGGCTATAGGCAACATATTTGACAGATGTTTGACAGATACTCCATACTCTATCTGTCAAACATCTGTCAAATATGTTGCCAATAGCCTATAGGGAACTTAAAGGGAGATTGTGAAACAGGCCCTTAAGCAGACATTAAAATCGTGGAGTTTATTTTAATTGAATTACTAATAGGCAATTAAGTTATTTAATCGGTGTAAGGAACGTTAAGCACGACCTACTTGTATTGTATCTTGAGACGGGGAAATTTGGCGACATTTCACTTGTCCGCAGAGCCAAGATTTGGTTTGCGAGAGACACGAGCAAAAAGTGGCAAGTATATTTTATATACGAAATAGAATAAACGCTTATAAAACAAATTCAGTT
The DNA here is from genome assembly GCA_905333005.2 of Lycaena phlaeas. Lineage (NCBI taxonomy): Eukaryota > Metazoa > Arthropoda > Insecta > Lepidoptera > Lycaenidae > Lycaena > Lycaena phlaeas. The sequence continues at coordinate 7,551,980 of HG995180.1, read as the reverse complement.
TTCGTCTTTTCGAAGTTGTTTTGAAAAGCATTTCTTTTATTTTAAAAGTTAAAATAAAAGTTGCGTCAATTATAAATAATTAAATTTGAATTACGTTCAAAGTTGTTTTTAACATGATAAAGTTATTATGTGTCATGTAAAAAAGGGACTTTAAAAAAAATTATAACCCGTTAAAATTTTCAAATCACTGACAATGCTGGGTATATTCTGTAACATTATCTTAATTCAAACTTGTTGTCTCAGATGAGTCTATAATATCATGTCATGAAGTTGTTAAACTTGTTTGAATACCGCAGTACCTCAGATCTCAGTAAGAGAGATGCGCTGTGCCGCACTTCCGGTTGCATTGGTACCACTACCACCATTTTGCTCGTCTTTCCCGTGAAACAGCAGGTTCATGGTTGACGTCGACCAATACCCATTAGCTGCCACGTTTGCCAGTTTGCCTATTTAACTGCCTATCATATAAATGAGATTTTACTAACCCCTTAAAAGGAGTATAGCAAAGTAAGAGTATATAAAGAATATCAGTATCAACGCAAAAGTAATTCTCTTTTTAATATGCCTCAACTAGCGGAAGGAAGTTATCGTAATTATTTTTTAATGAACCGTTAAGATGTGGATCATGTTTCAAGTCAAAGTGTATATTTAAGTGTTTATTTATTTTATTTATTTATTTTTATTTATTTATTTTAAGTGTCAAAGTGGATATTTTATGTTTTTTAAGGTGCCGCTGTGGTGGCTGGTCGTGTTATGCAGTTTCTACCTCGCTTGGTTTTTTTGTTTTCTTTTTATTAACATCCTCTTGTTTGTTTTGATATTGCGGGGTCCAAATTTATTTACTTATTTATTTTAGGCAAATGTGAATTAATTTATGTAACTAGCATGTTGTTATTATTTATATGTATATTAGTATGTTGTTATTTTGATGTATTTACAAAAATTGTAAAACTATATTTTAAAAAGAGCAATCCTACAGAGTTTCTTGCTAGATTCTTCTCTGAGGAAAACTGCTACTTTGCGAATCTAGCATTAGCTTATAAAAAAAAATTGACATGTTTCAAGTGCTATGTAATTTGCCTACGAAATAAATATTATTTGATTGATTTGATTGATTAATTAAAGAATAGTAATAAACGTGGAGTAATTACGGTATCTAATGGAGCATTTAAGGAGCAATTGATTGGCATATCGTTCATTTAAAAAGAAGTCTACGCTAACTTCCTTCCGGTAGTTGAGGCATATTAAAAAGAGAATCACTTTTGCGTTGATAATGATAGTCTTTATAGACTCTTACTTTGCTATACTCCTTTTTAGGAGTTAATATTTTGTTAATATATATTTATTTGTATTACGTTCGGGTAGAATTCCATCTCCAGTTATATAGGACAACTGTCAACATGCAATGGTCGTTCATAGTTCGATGGCGGAGAATCAGCAGTTTTGGTGTTCATAAAATAGACCATCCATCCAGCACTAGAATAAATGATAATGATGATGATGATTAAATATAAGTGTGGTCCTTTGATGAAATATTACCAACATTAAATATTTAGATTAGCTACACTTATGAATTCAAATGAAGATTACTTACAAAGTACTTCTATGAATAATCTTGGCAAAGGAAAGATTAAGAAATGAATTTAAATAAATTATAATTTTAATAGAGACAGCAATTCGCGAGTAGCTTTGGACTGTTTAAGCATTTGAATTAAAGAGCCTGTGTGTACTTTTTTGAGATATCACTTGGTTTAGATTTTTACCATCGGTTTATGTAAGAATTAAGGTTATATTAATTTGTCTTGTATTATTTTCTAAAGTGTCATATAATAATATTAATTTATAGTAAAGAGAACTAAGAGTAGTACAGTAAAGAGTTTGCAAATATTGTGAAGTTGAAAGTAAGTAATTTTTGGCCCGTATATTTTTCTTCATCTTAAAGTAAAAAACTGAGTTTTTATGTAAAATGAAAGATCGGGGTCTATAGCTGTACCTTCGACTACCTGAGATAAATTTAATATTTTCCCACTATAAAAGGTTTCTTAGTAAATCTTTTCATTCATTCAATAGTGAACGAATAAGAAAATAAAATGTAATGTATCCCAAATAAATATGTAACGCACCAATTTGTGTTTTATAAAATTTACAAATAAACGGAATTTCATAAAATAAAAACCAACATAAAATAAACTATAAAAATCATTTCGATAGCGACTAACATTATTTGGTTCACTCTGTCATACATCCGATTTATTTACTTTTGTATTTATTCAAGTTTGTACAAAAATGGAATATCTATTTGTATTTTTATAAAATTATTCGAAATTTGGCTGCTACTCGTGTTAGTCGTAAATATATTTAGGTTTGTGGTTTCTGAATTTAAACGGATGACATTAAATATTATATTTAATAATAATTATATTTTTTAAGCTATTGCATAGCTTCTATCGCGGGCCTTGAGCGCGGGGACCGAGTCGAGAAATTCCGTAACGAAAAAAAAACCTAACGCTCCCCACTCCGACGGGCACGGAGGTGTGGCTTGAAGGCCATGCATCGTCTAACGTCGTTTCTTTTCGGCAGTCTTCGACACGGTGTTTGTGTGCTTGCAACTAGACGTATTGTACGACACTACGAAGCTCGCACGAATAACAATAAAATATAACACATGTATTGTAAAATAATAAAAATATGTTAAACAATATTAGTTAATATTGTTTAAAATATTTATATTTTTTTATTTATTTAATAAAGGAAAAAAAAATGTTTTCTTATCGGTCACCACGCTCAAAAAGTGTAACTTGAATTAATATCAAAGAAAAAGAAATACTGCATTAATAATTAAAATAAATAAATAATTATAATTGCATAAGTTGATACAAAATGCTATGCAATAGCATTACCGCGGCAGTCCCCGAGTGCCACACGTCTATTTTTTAATTATAATTTTGTTGAAACCAAACTTATAAAACAGATGAAGAAATATTTAACTTATTTTTTTCTTATGTTCACTTATTATAAAGAAAAAACTTCACAGCAACCATTGTATATGGGAGGAATGTCCTCCGGATGGACCACTTATGTCAATTTTATCATTTTATCCTTTCGAACTACGCTAACGCTTTCTTAATGGCATTTTGGCTAGGCCCACTGGACACACTATGCCTATCTATGTCGAGTGAGGCACAACAACCATATTTTATTCAGAAATTTTGATTTTTTTGGACTACATTTAAACGAGTTTATTTTACTCATGCTTTTAATCCTTAAGATATGAAGCTAAAGAGTTTGTTTATTTGAACGCGCTAAACTCAGGAACTATCGGTCGGATTTTAATGAAACATTTCAGTGTTCGATAGCCCATTTATCGGTAAAGATATATCATCCCGCTAAGATCCCGTTCTAAATCTTAGTTAACGCAGGCGAAGCTGCGGGCAACAGCTAGTTATATTATATTTAACTTGTTGAAAATTATTATAACATCATTTATTGAATACTTAGTTGTAAGAATCAGTCATTACTTTGCGGAAATTCATGATATGAGATTTATTTTACATTAGTTAGCCATAACTCCGTCTTTACAGCAAAACGTCATCATTTTCATGCTGTTACGCTCTATAAAACATTGAAATCTTTCTCAACTATCCGCTTAGAATAAATACACCCTAAGACTACACGCATGCTTATGTAAGTTGGAGCTCGCTAACTAAAATGGCCTTCGTAATTCATTCCAACTTCCAATTGCAAATACTTAGTTGGTGTTGGCGGCAAATGACATACGCACACATTGACGTTTTGACGTACACAGACTATACCACGCGTACGTGACCGGCCATGTTGATTTTATTTTAATGCGCCTTTCTTGTACAATGGAGTGTGTGGTAGGAATTCGGAATCTCTAAATTCATTGGTAGAAAGATTTTTGTTAAGATAAATAAGGAAAAGTTGAGTATGTAAGTAAAATGTACTGGTCACATCAAATTTATATTGTTCAGCTTTTGTCAATCTAGCATATTTTAATATGTTTTTGTCAAGCTATTAAGATATTTATATGAAAATTGCCATTTCAAAAAAATCTAGTTTGTTTAAAAAAATATCTGCAATAATTCAATAATACAAAGTATCTACTTGTTACAGTAAGTAACAACTATATACTAATATGGAAGTCAAAGGGCAATCTTTTAATAACATACAGCTATTTAAGGCAAATTTATGCATGCTGGCCGCGCTATGACATAGCCATTACAATAAATCTCTTTTCTATAGAATAATGTTACCGACAGTCCACTGTGCAGGGCCCTACCTAGACTGCTAGAATATATACGGGAACTAAATTGGCAAAAGGAAGTGCTTTAGGCTCACAAAATAGATGCAAAAGCATTGAGTTGCAAAAAAATAGTTCAGAGGTTTTATAAAAATTACAAAAAAAAAAGAAAGACAAAATAATTCACATTTTTTCCGACCGAAATTTCCTTTGTTAATGACGATATTACGTTAGTGCAACCTACCGATTGAGCTTACAGGCCATCAGGCGTAAAAGTGACCTTTCGAAGAAAAAAAAAAACGTTGGTAAAATACGGAAACGTTTGGTAAACATAACCACATTAGCTACATAACGGTTCAATGACCCCTAATAGCCAATCATGAATAACCTACTATAAATTATAAACAAAAAGTTAGAAAGGATTCATATTTTGTTGGATCGTCAGATTATGTTGAAACTTTACAATAATATAGCTTACACATCTGAATTACACATAGGTAATAATTTATCCCCGTACTCCCACGGGAGTGGAAAGTACGCGGGTAAAATCCCGGGGCGCTACTAGTATTACCATAAGCTTATATTCTGAGAAAAAGTAGTCCCTCACAGTACGCCCAGAAACTTTGAATCTCCTATCTCAATATTATAATCCTATATTATAATAATAATATTATGAATAATCGATAGTTAATTATTCATAATATTCATATTAATTGAATTAATTAATTATGGTTATGTAAGAAACGGAGCGTATAATACGTGCTCGCACAAGAGCGTATAGATCGATGCCATATTTACTGACGTGTCAAAAGAAGCTTAACATAAAAGCCTTAAGCTTAAAGCAGTGAAGGAGCATCACGACAGCGTCGTGCCTTGCTGTCACGGCATTTGAGTCCATTTTACTGCAGTGAAAATAAAAGTATTACATAAATTCCTTACTTGAATTGAGTGATACTCACGGATCTGTCGCCAAGGTTCTTCACCCGACAGTGAAGATACGCGGGCTGTCCAACCGCGGCGGTGTACTCCCGTTTGGTGGTGTTGTCGAAGTGCGGCTGGACCGTAGTCTCCGCTTCTGTCCCGTTGTTCACGGCGAACACGGCGTCAGGGTCCTTGACGTCATTACCACCGGCTGTCAGCACTGGAATAAAATGTTTTATTATATTATATATCTCTCTCTCTCTATTTAAGCGCTGTTCCTCCTCTCCGCCAACACCTTCATATTATATCTATTTAATATCTATGGACGCTTTTGCACTACGTCAGTCTGGTCACGTGGTAAGTTCTCGAAGAGATTTGTGTTACGAGTACCAGACAACGGAAATACATAATATATTTAATACTTTTTATATCAATACTTATATCTAAGATTTTTATTATTAAATACACACCAATGGCCCAGGAACACAGATTTTTTTTTGTTCTCTGGCGAGATTCGAACCCACTACATTCAGCTTGAGTGCCAACGCGCTAACCATTGAGCCACGGAGGTTGTCAAAATACTACACGAGTGAAGACTGCGTTTAGGTATACGAAGTGATGGCCGGCCATCGACTAGGTGGGAAGACAATCTCTGTCCGGCCGCTTCATGTTGGATGCGAGTGGCAAGGGATCAATCGTGGCGTTCATTGAGGGAGGCCTATGTTCAGCAGTAGACGGATTAAGGCTGATGACGATATATTACATTCATTTTACCAAGCGTGAACATGGATAAAATATGCTGAAGCTCGCTCAGATATTTTTCGATTGATCTCAATTGACAGATTCCTCCGTCAAATATTATAGATATCCCTATCTCAACGAACAATATGTCACAGAGTCCAAAGGGTTCGTGTTTATTTGAGAGGAAATAAAATATAGGTGTCACTGCTGTACAGTGAGCAGACAACTATATTTTATTGCAGTGACTGCTGCCAGATATACAATGTACGAGATGTTATATTTTCAATACTAATTCCTGGATAGCCGAAAAATCTTTTTGAGTTACTCTTTCCATAATTTTTTAACTGGTTACTCTTTCCAACATTGAGTTACGAATACAATCACGATTTGACAGTTGACTTTGAATATTGTCAATTTTTTAAATAAAAAAACATTTTGAAAATTAAGATCATCCGATCCGGTCATCCGATCATCGTCAACATTATAGTTACATTATGATGAAACAACTTTTACGGATTTTATCGCGGTTTATTAGGTTTTTTACATGACCGACGTTTCGGATACTTTACAGCAACCATGGTCACGGGAGGATTGTCCGTAAAAGTTGTTTCATTATAATAAGTGAAAATATTCGCGTAAACACTAGAAAACAATTTATAGTTACATTTGTAAATAGTAATAATAATTTTATAAACAGGATAGATTTATTCATTTGTTTGTTTGCATTGAATAGGTTCTCTAACTACTGGACCGATATTAAAATGGTTTCACATATAGAAAGCCAAATTATCAGCGCCTTAGATTATTAATATATCTAGATGGAGTGTCGCCCTACAATCAAAACAAAAAAAACTGGCCAACATTTTCAAACATGTGTTCGTGATTAGTGATACCAGCTACTACAGTTCTCCCATAAACATCCTTTTTAATCTCGTTACAGTTCAACACAAACCTTCATTATAAATAAAAACAATAATGCGTAACAATTCATGCGTATTCTATGACAGCGGGACGGATACTAAACACAGAGAAAGCATTTAGAGGCTAAGATTTGGACGCTATTTTTTTGGTATTAATAAGTATTGCTATTAATTAAGTAGATATATAAATGTATTATTAATAATAATAGTTGTGAAAGTTCGACTTTTTTCTCTAGATCATTCTTAAAATTTCTCACAATTTTCTAGTTTTTTAAAAAGGGAATAAAAAGGGAACGAGTGAAATCAGTCGCATCGAATCGTGAATCTATTTACTAAATAGAAAAAAATCCTGCCCTGGCGCCATCGGTATGGCTTTTGCTCGATGTCACTTAATGTCGCTACGATTAAGGAAAAATACCTTTCAGAGATTTCCATGAACAAATCCTTTGGTATCTGACAAACGGCCGGGGAACTGTCATTAAGTGTTTATTAATGAAGATCTAGGGTGGTGTTTTTCTGCGTACCAAATTAGGTCATCGATCTTGTTATTTATAACATTTTCACTACTTTATAAAGAAACTAGCTGTTACCCGCAGCTTTGCCCGCGTGAAGTTAGATTTAAGGATTTATCACGTCTGATGATGTTTTTTTTTATTTTTATAGTTACTAAGCTTTTGTATTAAAATGGATAAGTTATGTGAATATGTTATCTTGAACATAAATACGTATATCCCTTCCCAGACTTTCTGAAGGCATATTTACGATACTATTATTGCTTTCATATTTTCATATTCATACCGTATTTGTGTAAATAACTTTCAAATTATCGCGTTGCCCATTTTTAAAGTATTAAATGGATATGGTATGATATCCTTAAGAGGTAGACATATGCCATCGCGGACTTTTTTGAAGACCTATTTAAGATACACAATTCCACCATACATTAGGTGGTTATATCTCAAAGGGTTTAGGCAGAGTTTTCGTTGAAAACTCCCATTTCGTCACGTCTCCCAACTTTTTCGACACGTCCAACAATTCTTGTTATATCTTAGCCAATATATATAAAAACTTAATAAATTTTATACGTAAACCTTCCTCTTAAATTGTCTTATCTATTAAAAAAAACTGCATCAAAATCCGTTGCGTAGTTTTAAAGATTTAAGCGTACAAAGGGATATAGGGACAAAGAAAGCGACTTTGTTTTATAATATGTAGTGATGATAGTGATAGTGAAGAAGATGTATAAATAATTGTATTTAACACTGTTAGTTGAATGTGGATGTATACACGGTACAAACATCAAAATAACATTTTTTACAATTTTCTCTGTCTGTTTATCTGTTTGTTTTGACTAATCATTGAAACGGCCGTATCAATTTTGACGGGACTTTCAATAGCAGATAGCTTATGTACAAGGAGTAACTTTAGCTATAAAAATAATCAATTCGGATATGTCCGTAAATCTTTGTTGAAGCAGGCGAAGTAATAGGCAACAGCTAGTAGAATATAAAATTAAACTAATAACTTTAAAATAATTATAATATCTTGCTATATTGTTTTTATTATGTTTACGCGAATTTCACTCATTATAATGAAACAACTTTTACGGATTTTATCGCGGTTTATTATGGATCCGTGTCCTCCCGTGACCATGGTTGCTGTAATATATAGCGATAAAATCCGTATAAGTTGTTTTATTATAATATCTTTTTTCCATACATCAAGTAATCTTACTAAAAATATTTGAAGGAAAAACCAATAGTTGTTGTAAATATAAGCAGATTTCACGAAAGGTCATCGAAGTATTTGCGAACTCGGTGTGTTTAGTGACCCTTAACCTCTAGGAAGTAAAGTGGCACTTGAACTGATAAAGAGCTTTATCGAACACCCTAAGCACCTTTTTATCAGGCTCGTCACATTGCAAGTGATGCTGGATTAGGAAAGTTATCGAGTTTTGAACGTTATATTATCGTGTTTGTATTATCAGTGGAATGTTTAAATTTGTGTACCTATATGTACCTACATATTATATAATGCCTTATATTATTTTGTTTTGTAAATGTCCGTATTACATTCACAAAATAGTAAGTACGTGTTTATTTTTTACTGGCTGTTGCCCGCAGCTTCGCCTGCGTTAACTAAGATTTGCAACGGCATTTATATATGGTATAGCAGCGCCCCGCGTTCCCGTGGGAATACGGGGACAAATGATGCCTATGAGTTAATCTGATGTATAAGCTATATTATTATGAAGTTTCATCAAAATACATTCATAGGTTTTTGCGTGAAAGATTAACAAATATCTTCACAAACTTTCGCATTTATAATATTAGTAGGATTTTTCGGAGTTCATTATTTTGACATTTTTATTAATAACTTTTCAAACTAGCATTGCCTTTTTATTTTTGTTTAACTTTACTGATATTGTTTGTTTCGTAGAAAAATAAAAGGCTTTTTATTTTTATTTTATTTTATAATTAGGTAGTTGGTTTTTTTTTGTTAGTTTGATTTACATATTATAGTATATTTTCTGACATAGTTGTTTTAACATGGTAACATGTTAAAACAACTATGTCAGAAAATACTATGTCCGAGTTTGATTGATTTTCGTAACACTAACAGCGTTATGGAGCCATAAGAAGAGAGACACAACATTCTTACATTTCATTTAAAATTCCCATATACCGTATGTTATTTATTACAATGTTTTAATTGTAAGATTAACTTTTTTACTTTTGTTTTGCTTTTTTTTTGATAAGCCTACTCTGTTTTAATTCAAAATCTCTACGAGAAGGTTGTTTGGTAGAAATCGCTTCCTCGGCGATAAGACCGTCTTTGTGCATATGTAATATTTATTTTGTAAGTTTTACTTCTTAAAGATATTAATTAAATTGTTTACTTGTATGCACAATAAAGTATATTTTCTTTCTTTCTATAACTACTAAAACCAATGAACCAATACACCAAAATACAAGTTAAGATATAAAACTTTTTTTGAGATGGAGCTTCCATTCTCAAAAAACGTTTTATTAGTTTAATATTAGCGAGGTCACACAGATATTTATTTATATCAAAATAAAACCAATATAAATGGTTTAATAGAAAGGTAGGTCTTTGTGATCAACAGGCACATTCTCCAGTTGATATATTTATGTGGTTAGCTTTGCCCATGAACATAAGCAACCTGGAACCTTCACCTGGAACTAGTCTAGGCACTTCATTAATGTGCCTATCCTGAGACGTAAGTTTTGGTATCAGTAAATGCACTATATATTCTGCTTCTCTCAAAACACAGCAAAGCTGTTTCAAGAAAGAAAGAAGAAAGGAGAGGAGATGAGAGGAGAGGAGAGGAGGATAGAAGAAAGCGCGGCAATGCTATGTTCTCTTGGTTGTGCGCTACACAAGTTTTTGAAGATGTGCTTCGAAAAGGCTTTATTTTTTAATTAAGCGGCACTACCTCAGCAAATAGCAATTTCATACATAAAGCTATTAATTCGATACACGATTTACGTTGTTTTGCGACCACGTAATATCCTCCGGAAGAAAAAATATTTTACATCGCAACAAACAAACAAATATAATTATATGATATAATATTGGAAATCCATTCGTGATGAAATATTCATGCATTATCTCTGGAGTCCTACGGATAAGGGGTTTTAAATTTAATATATGAGATAGATTTTTTTAATTATCAAATGAAATATGAAAGTCATCTGTATAATTAAGATCACGTTTCGAAATTAATTCAGTTTGTATTAATGTGATTGGAATGTTAAGTTATGAAAATATTTTTTTTATAGCTTATAATATATTGTTTTCTATTTTCAAATCTGATAGTCATTATGTTTTATTGCGTTTGAGTGCATTTTTCGTCACATCATTTTGAAGTGAAACTTCTTTAGAATCGTTGTGATTTAAAACTTGATGAAACGAAAAATAAATCCAAGAGAGAGAGAGAGAGAGAGAGAGAGAGAGAGAGAGAGAGAGACAAACATGTAAATGTATAGGGTTAAGCCGGCGAGAGAATGAGATAGAACACATTAGACGTTTAGGGTGCCGTGGGCAAGAAGAAGCCTTGCGACTACCGACGCCCATACATATCCGCATGAGCAAATCTTATTGCCCTCCTTTTCCCTATCCCCCCAATGGGATCACCGGACACAAAAACCGTACGAAAGGCGACAGCATAGCTGTCACTTTACGCCCTTGTTATGTGAGCGATAGGTTCCTCTCCGGTCGTGCCGGTTCAATTCAACTGCAAAAGCAGCATGGCACTAACTCTTACTAAAATATTGTAATAGGTCCGCTACCTAATACCTAAACTTTTCACATTTATCATGTGACTTTGTTAATCGTGTAAGTATGATAGTGTCCTAGGTAGGCCTAGGAAGGCTAGGTGGGAGGGATGGAGAGTTTAAAAAATTAAAAGAATTGATCATAAAATATTTAAAAAAATATTAAAAACATCTCCTTTAATGTGTTTATTTGTATGTGTAAACATTGCAACATTTGTGTCGTCATATCAGGGAAGAGGTCTCACGTATGTGACATGGCCGGAAGAGGAGGCAAAAATCATGAAATTCCTGTGTGACGTAATTTATGAAAGCCCCATAAATGTAATTAGATATTGTTAACCGCATCATGCTTTACATCTGTTGAATATATTGTGTTAATTCTGTACTCAATACAGTATATAGTCATAACATGAATAGTGTGAAATATTTGGTACGTGATGAATTTAATACATGATTACACAATTTGAATAGCTCATACGCGCTAATGGTACCAGCTCGGCTCCAATCACTGAACATTATCTCGACTAGACTCTGTATATGTAAGTGTATTAGCCCCTGATGATAAAAAGAAAGTTTACCCGCCATAGAGGTTTGTCTATCTGTCACTTGATTTAAAAAAATGTCCAAATTCTTTCGGGTAATAAATTTAAAAAACTATTGAGGAGCGTTTGTTTGTTAAAGTCTAATATAAAATGAAAAAATATTTTCAATAAACCATACCTTAATAACAAGAATTTTTATTCTTAAGGTTTTTTATAGTGCATTTATAAACAGCTATGTGTTTTACATAATTTGCCATCTCGGACTTTACTGTAGACCTATAAGATACAAAATTTTCTCCTATATTATTTAGTTGTATCTTAAAAGGCAGCAATTTCATTAAAAGCTCCGAGACAGCAAATTTATTACGACACCTCCAACAAGCATCGTAATATTTTAGTTAATTTACACAAAAACCTACCAAATTATGTATTTTGTTAGTCCTCAACAGTGTGGCTTCCTGTTAGTGAAATATTTTTTTTAAAATTCGATCCTACAGTTTTTTCGAAGATTACCCCCCACAAATATGGACATAAAGTCATAAATTATTTAATGTATTTAAATAAATTATTTACGAGTAAGCCTTGATTCTTTAGCAAGCATGCAATAAGGTCAACGTTATTGATAGGTTTGTCAAAGGTTTATTGATAATCCACCAGTGTTGAAGTAACTATCACTTGGAACACAATTGAATTTATATACTACTTCTATACTTTCATTAGGAATGGCCAATAATTTTCGTGCAGTAAAGGAATTGATTACCACTGAACTAGTAATGTACGATTTGGAACGCAAATTAGAAACGATGTTTTTTTTTTGATAACTCCTTTACATAGACACTTGAAATAGACTAATACGTAGATGTAGATTCCAACAGTTGAATGAATTAACTCACGAAGACTAACATCAAGTTTCGAAGAATCGAGTCACTGTAGTCCTAAAATAAAGCCTTTCAAAACCTACGTGCACAAGTTTATAAAATGCAAAGAAAACTCATGTATTAACCTAAATTGATAGAAATCCCAAAGAAAATATAAAATATTTTATTATTTCCCAACGGTATCGCGACTTATCTTTGAATCCAATGCTTTAATCTTCGCAAATAAATAAGGTTTGCATATTCAATGTCGTAAAGTGATATAGGAAATTTTTAGTTGTATTTCCCTAAAGAAGTGTAAAGTTAGATAAAATACGTATCAGCTTTTCTGTGATACTGAGACAGCTTATGTCGACGAACAAGGGTGCGTCGGAGGCGCTTCCAGTAACACCATTGTACTCGTGTCGGACTCGGAAAGGAAACCCGGCCACGCTAAAGACACGATGTCGTGGGGACTGCCAATAAGTAACATACTAGGGGGTAGTATGGGAAAATCAGATCTTGCCGGACCCGTCTGTCGATGAGGGTTTCCCGTCGCCTGCAGATCCAGGTCCCTCAGATAGCGGCTGAACGCTCTCGCAATGGTTTTAATTGGGTAGTGTACCCTAATGCGAGTCCCTACACACGCCAGTGTGTTAGCGCGCGAGGCCCTAGTATGGTCCGAAAGGGATTTCCACTGCGTCATCAAAAAATAATTGACCTCAGGAGTCCTGATTGATTCCATTTCCAGGATCTCGGGAGTCTTTAGTTGCTGTAAAGTATCCGAACGTCGGGCTTATTAAAAAACTTAATAAACCCCGATTAAAATCCGTAAAAGTTGTTTTGTTATCTACACTAATATTATAAAGAGGAAAGATTTGTACCTATTTTTGTATGTTTGTATGGTTGTAATGAATAGGCTCAAAAAGTACTGGACGAATTTCAAAAATTCTTTCACTATTCAAAGCTACATTATCCACGAGTAACATAGGCTAAATTTTGTTCTGATAAAAATAGGGTTCCGTAAGATATTTTGGTTTTTCGGACACAAGGTGTAAAAAATGTTATTTCGCGTACTAGGATCCCGTTGTAAATCTTAGTTAACGCAGGCGAAGCTGCGGGCAACAGCTAGTAATGAATAAAAGTAATAATACAAGAGTATACATTTTCTGCTACTTGCAGCTATTTTGCTGCTTTATGCTATTTTCATTTCTAGGAGGACTATTGTCCTCGCATCCTAGCGAGTGGCGAGGGGTCGCAATTTTGACATTCACCGGAAGAAACGTATGTCCAATAGCGAATAGAAAAGGGTTGATAATGATGATGAAGATGACAAATATAGGCTGTAATAATAAAAGCGCTAGCTTTTGATGAGAATCTATTACAAAACAAAAAAAGTATTTTTTATAATGAAACAACTTTTACGGATTTTATCGCGGTTTATTTAGTTTTTTACAAGCCCGACGTTTCGGATACTTTACAGCAACCATGGTCACGGGAGGACTAACCGCGATAAAATCCGTAAAAGTTGTTTCATTATAATGAGTGAAATTCGCGTAAACATAAGAAAACAAAAGTATTTTTTGTTTATAAACAAATCTTAATCCTGATCACAGATATTAATAATAATATAAATCATTTATAAAATAACACAAGCGGAACAGAGATCTTTATTTTGAGGGTAATGCTCAATATCTATAATCGAAAGTTCGAGTATTCGTAACCTTATATCGTTTAATCTTGGGTGGAGATTGGACACATATTTTTACTGGTGGGAGAGATACGTTGGACCGGATGCGGGGATGCATCTTGCTTGTTGCTCCTGTAAACAATTTGCTGTGTTTCAAAGAGAAGGAAAAGACGGGTAGTATAATTACTGCCACCAATACATCTTATACCCCAGGATAAGCAATATGTAAATGAATTTTGACATTTGGTAATTGATGACTTCTGTGGCTTAATGGTTAGCGCGTTGGCGCTCAATCCGAAAGGTTTCTTTGTTCTTTGTTCCTTAGTCATAGATGTGTATTAAATATTTATTGTGTATTATATATAATAAAAATCTTAAATTAATGTATCACGAGCTCTTCGGAAACCTACCACGGGACCAGATTGACGTGGTGTAAAAGCGTCCATAGACATTATTATTATTTTTAATCGGCAACGTCAACTACCATTTACCACCATGATGTAACCATCATGCGGTCTGCCAGTTTGCTTATGTAACTAACATTAATAAAATATTGTTAAGCGAGTTCAGCTATAACAGATTTCATTTCTTTTAAACTAGAAAATGCTACTGAAATAAATCTTTTGAAACTATAAATTTTAAAAAATATTATTGAAAACTTTGGAGGGGACACGGCGCGGTTACGTGAACAATAAAAGTTTTATTCCCCCAGGAACATGAGCGACTTAGACGGCAAAAGCAGCTGGTCATATTACTTCTAATTTATGTTCAACGGGAAATTTATATTACCTAGTAATGTATTCCTAGAAGTTAGACGTTTTACACTAGTAGGTAATAGTTCTTTTAAATGTCCACGAGAGAAAATTTATCATCCTACAGAACGGCCTAGCATTAAATTACTTTTACATTCCATAGTCATCCCAGCAATTTTTGGAGTTTATTCCATAATAATCGATTTTCATATACAGGAATATTTTTTAAGTAGTGCGCAAAAAAATTTAGGTGGTCCAGTTGTTACTGATAAGTAACAAAATACATTTCCATTATTTGTCTAATACTTTTTTTTATCCCACTAAAAACAAATATGGATACTACCGATTCGTAATAATATTAACATGCGCGATGCTTTGGTGTTACATCGGGAGAATCCTAAAAATCCTTCAAAAGGCTTAACCCACGTACCTACGCTTGTGTATGAAAAACGAACGAGCGCGAGCGCTTCGCCGCGCACTTGCGTTGAGTAACCATAAAATAATGTTCAAAGTAGACATCTTTCGTTAACGATAACTTTCTTTTTTTGTACTAGTACTTATCAAAATAAAAAAACATATATTGAATAAAATAAATTTAAGTTTATTTTTTCAAAGTTTGCGCACTGAATAAAAAATAATGCTGTATAAGGCCGGGGTATGAAAATCTATGGAAGTAAAATCAAACTACGATCTTACACGATGTCACTCGATGTTACACGAAGATGTCACACGAATCCCACCATGGTTCAAGCCTTGTCGTGGCGGTGGGGCTCAGTAGCCTAGGGTGAGCCCAACACCTTGGGCGAAGCTAATTGAGCCAAGGGGGTTCTTTGTACCCCTCTTATAAGAAGAGGGGGCAATAGAGCAGGGGGCAAGGGGCGAGGATGGGAACCTCGCCTCATTGTACTGTCCCGACGGTGGGAGGGGTTGTTCTGTGGTGCGGTGCAACCCCCTTGTGGAGGTGGCGTCGGTCCCCCGAGGGACTAGCTAGCCGTCGAGGTGCCCTGTTGCTTGTAGATCCGGGGCACTTCACCAAAGGCGGCATTGGTGGCACTCGCCGGGTTTTAGTGGGTAGAGCTGCGTCCATTTACCAGCTTTCGGGCGCAGCGAGTCCCACGTACCCGTCTGGGGAGACCCACTCCTCTGCGGTATTCTGTAGACGTTAATCGTAACCCCAGAAATACCGAAAACTTGAGCCTCACTTATTTTCGAGGAGGTAATTATCAGACTTCTAATCGTATTTAACATAAAATATATATCTTTCCATTTTTTCCACCATTATAAGACGATAAAAAAGGTAGATTTGTTTGAATATCACAAAATTTCTAGAATTTTCCTCTAAGTGAAGACATAATATTTTTCCCCTACGCAAGCAGTCATAAATTTTTATTGCTAGACATGAATAATAATTTAGGCAATTAATGATTTATTTTTATCCTTTATAAAGTGATATATCAACAAAAACTTGTCTTGATATTAATATAATTGTTTTTCCATTTTTCTCAATTCCTTTGCGGTTTAATCCAAGTAATAATTGGTCTAAAGTAATGGTAGGGGAATGGTTTTCAGTTACGCTACAATCCTGCAGTGCTATTCTGTAAGAAACGCAGCGTTGACGCAAGGCTATGACAGCGCTGTGAACTCAGCTTGGTATTCACTAAGCTTGTCAAACCATATAAAACACCCTAGCAACGTCAACGCTGTGCGCCGAGACGAGCTCGTCGCGACGCACAGCCTAGAAAATGACTCTTACAGAATCAGGGGGCTGGAATATACATTTGGATTTTTTATATTTCATGAGTTACTTTTTATACATTACTTTTTATATACAGTCTGACCAAAAATATTATATATTATAGTGGCAACACCAATATATACCTTGTATACACTATATTATTTATACAGTAACACATTTAATGAAAGATAAATTTACATCCTTATTTACACTGCTTTTCTATGTTTTATACAACAAAAATTTACCTTTAGTCTATGTCGTCGTATTTTATTAAAAATAGGCAATATTTCTAGTTATTGAGGACTTTCTACTTTCTATATTAATAATATAAAAAATCAGGCTGTAATGCTCCTATATCTTGATTTGATTTGATTTATGTTAAAGGCACAAAAATATTTGATGTCATTATGCAGGGAGAAATCAGTCAACTACGCTTTCATTGAGAGCGGTATCCTTTTTCACATTAATTTTATAATAAAGTATGTAATTATTATGCAAATATCCTTTAGGTTTTATACCGGCTATCTTTGCATGTTAATCATTACCTATCAGACTATCAATACATAAACCCTTTGTGCTATTACTATGTAATATTCAATGAATAATCAAAGCTGATGAAATAAAATGTATGGGAGCATTCAAATCGATTCTAGATCTTCGTAATTACAGTTTGAATTCTCGCAAACATAGAAATTCAATCAACGGCTTTAGACTAATTACATTTTAGAGGGTTACATGAGAAACGTATATGTATCTCATTAGCGTATTAGTTCTATTATTAGGTAATGATTTATTTCATTAATAAGGATAGGCGTAAGCTTTTTAGCTATTAATATTCAGAATATATACAGGGTGGTTTTAAAAACTCCATCAACCTTGCAATCAAATATTGTTTAAAGTTAGCTGTATAGTCCGGCGAGGTTGCTTGTTTGCAAATAATTGTGTATGATCAAGCAAGCAAATGTCTGTGCTTCTGAATGAGTGTTGCGCCGTAAGAACTAAGGATTTGAATCTAGTTGGTTAATAATTTGACGACCTCTGTGGCTCAATGGTGTAAACGCGTCCATAGATATTAATATTATAATAACGATGACTCTTAAAATACAAACTGATTTGGGAGGCAGAGATTTCTCTTAAATTTGCACAATATTCAATGAACATGTACATTGTACAATCTATAAATATATATATCAAAATAATAAAGCCATTAACATTTATTTTTCAGGCGAGAAAGGTAATGGACAATATTCACCGATCATAGAAGCGCTGGCCCATTGCGGGTTGGTGAACTTCATATAACTTCAAAGACTTTCAATCACGATATTTTCCTTCATCAGTGAGCGAACGATGATCTCGTGCTTAGAGTGCACTTAAAAATTTTGAAGAAAAACAATCTCTCGCGTAATAGGCTGAGTCTGTACCCACTAGAGTATCGTCGCTTTTTTTACCCTCCTCACCTGATTTCGAGGAGGAGATCCGTTCCCAGCAGTGATATATTATATGGTATGGGGTATACTTTTTATATTTTTTATTCTAATTTAATAAAATCGATTTGTGGTCTCTCTTCTTTCATCTTTTTAGGTAAATGGTAAAATGTTAAGTCTATATTAATTATTAAAAACTAATTACTGAATTGATTAATTAATTGAGTGCTTCGTACATTTTAGTCTGCAAACTTAAATAAATCCATTCC
Organism: Lycaena phlaeas; assembly: GCA_905333005.2. Classification (NCBI taxonomy): domain Eukaryota; kingdom Metazoa; phylum Arthropoda; class Insecta; order Lepidoptera; family Lycaenidae; genus Lycaena; species Lycaena phlaeas. The sequence goes on along the minus strand of HG995180.1, from coordinate 7,533,573 downwards.
AAGCATCGTGAATTATCAATTAAAATTAAATTTGTCTAGAAGTACACAAACGCTTATAATATAAATAAACACAAAAGTACTCGTAGTCTTGAAATTTGACGGCATATTTTCGCGTAATTGGCATTTTTGTGAAATCTGAACATACATTCTAAGCTCGGCCTTATTCCAGGGGCCTTAATCAATCAAGAATAACATGGCACGCCTCCTGACGAAACTTGCTTCAGGAGTCCTTTATATTTCGTCTGAAACTTTTGACAGCTTATCCGTGTTCAGGGAAAATAATAGGATATTTTCCTAAGACATGTATGTATTTATTTATTTTAGTATTTATATCAGACAGATGCTCGTGTTTGTCGTAGAAAACATAATTGTATTTAAAATTAGTATCTGCGACCGCTGAGTTATAAATTGGTTTTCAGTGCTGTCAATCTGCCATGCTTATGTAAAAAAAAATAAGTAACATTGTATAAAAACCAATAGTAATTATTTTTCCAGAGAAAATGGTCTACTTTGCTGCGAACTAAAACTTTAATACCTATATTTAGAGATATTCCATTTAGTATTAGATATTTGTGATTAAGATGATATTTACTTTTTTACAGAAATTAGAAAATGATATTTTTTTAAATTAATTTTCGGCAAATAAACGAAATACCACTTCATAAGGAAACTGGAAAATGATAAAATATAATTGCAAATGTGTTTATTTGGGGAATGTCACGTTTTGAAGATTGTAAACAACCAAAGCTGCGCCTTTGGGAACAATTAAAAATAAGAACTTTATAAAGCAAAATTAATTGCTCAATTCTGAGACGTGACTTTACGAACCACAAATGTTTCTCATTTTATTGCTTTTTGATATTAATTTGAAGAAACAGTAGTCGGCTACGTATTTTACCGGTGGCAGCACTGTGCTCTATGCCCCCATCTGCACGAGTGTATCTGCTAAGTTTGTTGTGTTTTAAATAAGTTTTTTTTATATATCAGGTTTATAGATTAGTTTGGGGCCGTCGTATTCCAGGGAAAATCTTACTATAGTTAGTTATTTTGGCATAGCATATGCTTAACAACTTCATCTCTAAGATGAATTGTTATTTACGTGGATTAAAATACAAATAATTATTAAATAATTTAAAAAAAACGCTATTGCTTTTGCTAATTCAAAAATGGTTATCTTATCGAATCAGTGTATTTTTTTTATATCTATGGACGCTTATTGTTTTCTTGTGTTTACACGAATTTCACTCATTATAATGAAACAACTTTTACGGATAACTTTTACTTTACAGCAACCATGGTCCTCCAGTGACCATGGTTGCTGTAAAGTATCCGAAACGTCGGGCTTGAAAAAAACTAAATAAACCGCGATAAAATCCGTAAAAGTTGTTTCATTATAATCTATGGACGCTTTTACATCACGTCAATCTGGTCCCGTGCTAAGTTCTCGAAGAGACTTGTGTTACGGGTACCAGACAACGGAAATACATAATATATTTAATACTTCTTATATTAATACTTATATTTAAGATTTTTATTATATAATACACAAATTTAATACACATCCATGACCTAGGAACACAAAAACTTTTTGTCCCCTGGCGAGATTCGAACCCGCTACCTCCGGCTTGAGTGCCAACGCGCTAACCACTGAGCCACAGAGGTCGTCGTATTGTCCTCGATAGACCCAAAAAGTTACAAACTCGGAAAGGAGTCGGTTACAAACATACATGATACAGTTGAAGCTGATAAAGAGCGAGTAAAAAATACGATGTGATAAAATTATATTACGTAAATAATATATTATTTGTTACTCTATTACATTTTGATGTTGGCCGAGAGAGGATTACTGCGACCATCTAAGCGACCAACCTCGCCCATTCACTTAAACGAGTTCTCTCGAGATAAAACTTAAATTAACGGGCACATCACCATCATTTGTCTTTTATCAGTCTTTATCTGTCAACTGCTGAACACAGGCCACCAACAATAAACACCAAGACGGCCGGTCAAATGCTAGCTGGTAACAATATAATCAAAGCAAATAATTTACAAAAATAGAATATTTTCAAACAAAGAAGTAATACGAAGGTTCCATTTGACATAATATAGGTGAAACCAAGATGGTTGCCCTCGTAATCGATTTCCCTCGACCCTGACGCAGCACTTACATAACTTCTCAATTCAAGGTTTATTGGGGATGACATAAATTCGAGACATATTTTATCTATCCTATCAACGGACTATCGAACTATCAGGCTTAATTTCTTAACTACCTATGTCATATAATATACGTTATGGTTTATAAAAGTACTAACCCATAATATTTGTCCTACTGCTAGGCACGCGTCTACTTCTCGAAATTAGTCTATTTATTTGGCCATAGTTCACTGATACCCTGGCCCAATACGCACACACATACATGCCTCAGCGGAAATCTCTTACAGATCTAACAGGGCCTCTGGTAGGTAAACCGGCGTTTGGTAAAACTCGCATTGGGGTGCACTACCCCGCTAAAACCACTGCGCCTTTAGCCGCTTTCTGAGGGTCCCGGATCCGTAGACAGCTGGAACCGGCAAGGCCAGATTCTTCTGATAAAGGGGGACCTGCCCGGCCACTACTAAGCAGTCTCTACGACGACGTGTCTAATAGGCCCCGGGTACCTATCCCGAGCCCGACACGAACCGACACAGGGGTGTTACTGGAAGCGCATTAATTAGCGTCTTCGAAGTCCCCCCGGAGACGACGAATGGGGGCGCCATTCGTCGTCTCCGGGGGGAGGCCACTTCGGCGGCCTCCTCTCTTACCCGTCCTTCAGCCTCCTTCTGGGACATCACTGTCTCACAGAAAGAGCCCATTTCCGGTCAGGATGTCTACTACGCACGTGTATCTTCGCTTTACAAAAAATGTCAATTAATGCGTAGCTTGTGAATAAGTTGCAGTGGAGACAATCACATATGATATTATATTTTCTTGCAAAGCGAATTAGTCTGACAAATATACGTAGACTGCTACGTAACGAGAGGAATATTAAATTTAATTATAAATTATATCGCATAAATAGGTTTATTCCCATTGTCTTTTCTAATCCTAAATCTAAAGACCTAAAAGGATTCACATTCCTGAGCATGAAACCAGCCACCGCCTGTCTGTCTGGATGTCACCGATCCTCATTAATTCATCGTGAATTAATTGGCTTTTATACGGTTTATATCAAATAAATAAGAAATTTTAAACGGAATCTACCAAACTAAATTTGCGTAATTAAAAACGTCGCTTATCCACTTGCACATTAAACTAATTATTTTTAAATGTTGGCTAACGCCAATATATGTATTTTACCAACCAAAAGACGTGGTTGTTAATAGATAAAAATGTGGTATATTATGTCAAATGAATCTCTTTGAATTCGTTCATATATAATAACTCGTTTCAAGTGCAGCTAGGAACGCCAAACGTCTCGGGCGACTATAGTCGCCCTGAACGTTTAACGCTAAAAAGTTTTGGGCGACTACGGTCGCCCGGACGTTTAAGTGGTTTTAAATTGATGGATTGTAAAATAATACACACAACCTCACACAATAATACTTTCAAATCCCTAAGCTGAAAGGGAAAATAAAGCTTGTACAATAACAATTCAATCGTATTTTACAAATTCTATATCGTCATAAAATTTACATACATAATATTATTATAATAGGCTAATAATTATGAAAATGTTCTTATTATTATTAAGTGTTTTTTCTATGCAATATTTTATAATAAGGTTTTATAGACTAAACGAATGTCCGATGGGTTAATAGGGTCTAAAAATCAAGAGTAGAGCTCTCGTTTTGGTATACAAAGTATTGGTGGATTGTGAACTAGGTGGGAAGGACTTCTTGCAGAGTCCACCAGTCCATGTTTAAAGCGAGTGATAATGGATCGTCCGGTTCTTTGAAGGGATCTGGTCAGCAATGTACGAATAGACACTGAGGATTCTGAAAATAGACTATTAGTAGGTACTAGTAGTACAATATACTATGTCTATGTTGGATGTATGTGGAGGAGACGGGCCGTCTTGACATTTATTGCTAATGTCCAGAAGTAATAATAATAATACCAAATGATTTCAGCCTCTGCGAATGTATTCTGTTGAAGATATGCGGATTCGCTGATGTTGGAGGACATTCGGATAGCGATGTCTAAATTGTTCAGAAGAAATAATGTACCAAAATATTCGGAAGTGATTTTTAAATAGGAAAATGTGATGATAATGAATTGTCGATTAAATCAAAAGCAGGTCTGTTCCTTTAAAGTTCACTTGAAATCCCCGCTCATAATTGCCACGCTGCATAATACAGTATTGACTCTGCCAGCGGTAAGTGTTTATCGCTAGTAACGATGGCGCCCGGTTCAATTTGATGAGACGAGCTAGACAATTTGTTCGTCTCATTAAAGCTATCGGATATATTTTGCGCTATTAAAAATGGTACCTTGTTCGCCTTCTTAAGGCACGTTGAGCACTTTTTGAGTGAATAGAGATAATAGAACATGCATGATCGATACCGAAATCTCTCGTGATATAAGTTTTCACTTCTATCGGCAGTCACTTTGAAAGCTCTTTAAGCGACTCAAAAATAAGAAGGTACCAAGTCATTATAATGAAACAAAGCGGATTTTATCGCGGTTTATTAAGTTTTTTACAAGCCCGACGTTTCGGTACTTTTTTGACAAAGCCACAAATAAAGTTTCTCGTAGTAAAAAGTTATAGTAATATGTGACTAACTGTTGCATGCAGCTTCGCTTGCGTCAACTAAGGTTTGAAATGGGCCCCAAACTTTTTAATAATTTAAAATAGCCTATGTTCACCGGGGATAGTGTAGCTTCCCAATAGTGAAATAATTTTTAAAATCGGTCAAGTACTGTCGGAGCCTATTCAATACAAACAAACAATCAAGTCGGACCTTTTAATATTAGTATAGATGTACAAATCCTCAGAGAGTAGACTAGCACCTCTAATCATAAAAAATACTGTGAGGTGTCACAGTACTCCCGAACGCATAGGGTCATTCAAACCAATTCATAGACACTTAAATGAAATCCGCAACTGTGCGTCAGTCAAACTCATAATTATAAAACCCGACTACTGACACCAGGAGTGCATAGAGCCGAGTACGCTTCTTGAATACGGGTGTGAGAAAGTGATGAAGTTACTTGTAGTATAATTTCAATGTATACACAGAGAGTAAGTGAGGGAAAACGTGGTGAGTAGCAGCAGCAGAGCAAAATGGGGAATTTACCAAAAAAAAAACCTTTGCTCCTAGTAAATGGATTTTTGATAAAAGTATAAAGTGCACTCATTTTTCACTTTTATTTTCGATTCACCAAACGTTGTCACTTGATAGGGCGTTAAAATTAAGTTTATCCGATGTAATATGTATTAAACGGAGACTTAAACCAATTGTTGTAGTAGATAACTGTTACAGAGCTCGTTAACTTTTACGTAACGACCATTCGGTGGTCTCAAATTAATTAGAGGAATCCAGTTAGGTTGAATACTAAATTACGTCCTGAATCTAAAAAAGAAATGTACTAAAATTTATTGTATAAAACCAAATCTGATTTTCATGCGGTTTAATTTTTGAGACTTTTTTAATTAGTTACTTAGTTAAAAAAATTTTAATCTATAGGGAGGAAACCTGCATGTCTGATGAGATTGAAAGTCTTTCAAGGTATGTGAAGTTCACCAACCCGCATTGGGCCAGCGCATCGGTGAACTAAGGCCCATTAACCTCATCGCCTGATTTCGAGGAGGAGACCCGTGCCCAGCAGTGGGACATATAAGGGTAAATTTAAATTACAACCTAATATTGATTTATTGTTAATTTATTTAATTTATGTTATACTCGCAAAGTATCGCGACGACAACAGATAAAACAAGGCTTTAAGCCCAAGAAGAAGGCTTATTACGTATTCCTTTTTGGTTTGGTTCAAGTTAAACATATTTAAGTTTTTCCTAAGGTAATCCGTCGTTAATCGGCTTTAGCAGAGGTGCCCAAGTTTTTGCATAACATTGTTTATAATGTAATAATTTTATATGGCATATTTTTATTTATTCTCATAATAGTCATGCACAGTATTAATTTAGCATAAATACTACTAAGGAAGGTGTGAACGGATAAAGGCTGATGATGATGATGGTTGTCATAATAATAAGGCATAGTAAGGAATAGGTTTTTTTTTAAATAATAACTACAATATAAGCATTATAATAATTGTTAAGCATAGGTACTATTTAAAATATTTAAGGGGAATATTTAGAAATAGAAAAGTTAGTTTTATGTTTGCCTCATTAATAAAGTACTTTTCATATATAAAATAAACATAATATGGGCGGTAAAGGGGTGACCGTAGAGCCACCCCCACCTTATTTCAATCCTTATATCTTAAAAATGATCAATATACTGCAACTATATCTATACTATAGCGTTATGTCAATCAAAATTAGGACAAAAAATTACTCTAAATTATTTTTATGACTACTGAAATAGTATGCACAAAAACAATTATTATAACGAAAATTATACTTAACTTGAGCAAAATCATATTAAAACAACAAAAAAAGACGAAAAAGGAGATTGATTTCGGGAAACTATACGCAGCGGTTATAGGTTTTAATTAGAGATGAAACGGATATCCGGTAACTATCCGGTATCCGGCCTATCCGGCCTTGATTTCACTATCCGGCCGGATACCGGATAGTAATTCAATATCCGGCCGAATACCGGATAGTTAAATTCAAAAAATATTATTCGTTTACACAAGGCTAATCATACTAAAAAAGGTTATGGATAAGTTTTATTTTTATAATCGATTAAACCTGACACAATATACATGTCGCGTACTTGTTATCGTCATTATTTAAATCAAAATATTGCCAAATTATCGATCGTTTTTTTAATGATGACATTAATTCTATTCAATGAAACACAGAAATCAAACATGTCAAGTAAATAAACAACGGTATAGGTCTACCAGACCTGGCAAAAAAAGAAAAAAATATTGCGATCGAAGAAGTTTCTTCGACATTTTCACCACATTTTTTTAAGGAAATTTGAAGCCAAACCAAAAACAATTCCTCGAAATTTCAGTTCACAAATGACATTTTTTTTATCCTTGTGAAAATCGCTATTTTTTGAACATTTTTTTTTTGCTATTCGATCCTGGTAGAATATCCGGTATCCGGTATCCGGCCAAACCACTATCCGTTTCATCTCTAGTTTTAATCATCCCGAGTCCAGATTTAAATGTCATTCTTTTTTTAAATTAATTTATAGAGGATTTTTTCGGCCAATGCCCGCGCCACCCTTATAATTCCAAGGCATTTACCATTCTTACCTCTTCTTATTTTTTCTTCTTTTTATTATTATATTCTCTATTTGAAAATGGTTTAGATATTCTTTATTTCTTTGAAATGATTTTTTTTAAATCATCAAAGGCTTGGTCAACGTAATGTAATTAATAATTTAATATTGTTTATTGTTTATTGTTTAATCACATCAGACAGAAGAATTAAAATAAGTCAAGATTAATTTATTATCATAATATTATGTTCGTTATGATTCCACGCTTAAATTTCATTTTAATATTATGGAAGTATCTTAGCTTAGTGTAATTTAAGCCTTCGCAAAATGGACAAAAATGAAACGAATAGAGTTTAGTCATCAATATTAGAAACGAAGTAAGTTCACAATATTATTGAAGCGTGCGTTTTACTATTCTATGAGCACAAAATAAATAGAGTGTTAAAGTGATCGATCATCCGTAACTAGTTTCCTCTACGATGGAGCATTAAATATGCACCGCTTTTGTTCGGTGCTCCTGTGCTAGCTGAACAAATATAGTCAAAATTTGAAAATCATAAAGAGAAAATATAGTTTAGCCTTTTTTGAATGAAGGCTGTATATTTCTATGTGAACCCATGTTGTACACTTTCTCTTAAATACGAGGCACAACTCACAACTACCATTATGATAATAATATTATGAAGTTACAAATTGTAATAAAGTTTCAAATTTTGGAGTGAGCATTTCGGACCCACTTACCTATTCTTCACACGAAAATATGCTTAACGCAGCCAAAGAAGTTATCACTTCTTACACACTCTAATATAAAGTAAATTTTTGTAAATTAATTTGTTAAATTATTATTTTTTTTAAACTTAATTAAGCATAATGACAACCGCATCCTTTAATTGTAATTATATTAATATAATAGTGAATTAGCTCTCACGCTTTGCCTGTCCTAAGGCCCCCTCTGCACGAGCGCTTTTAGACCGAGCGGTAAAAAAACGTTTGATTTTCCAAATGGATACACATGTATCTGTTCACACGAAAGCGTTTTCAATGCACGGCGCTTTTTTAATAAGTGCTGTCGGATTTTCGACGTTGAGTGCATGGACGTAGTAAGTATTACTATGTCCATGGTTGAGTGTTGGATGTTATACCGAGTTGAGCATGGCGAACTCGAAACTTGAGCCAAAACGTCGGGTTTTGACGCGACGCTTTTTGTGGCTTTTGGGCTAAGATGTGAAATGTTGGTGCCGTGAAAAATCTGATTAAAAAGTTGTTTCATTATAATAAGTGCAAGTCTCATCTTAACATTAGAAAACAATCAAATCATCACGAGATCTTTCCAACTTGAATACATGAAGCCGATATTCCGGATCATGTGTTTCATTATTAAATAATACGAATTGAGGGGTTTAAGCCCTCTTTAAACGGTTTCACGATTTAATAAAACGATTTAATGAAAATTTTGAGGTCTACCGTGGCCATTTATATTATTTGGTTCATTTAAATTCAATTACCTGTAATCTGAATCTGATTATAATGGCCAATAGTGCTTTTTCATTTGATAAATTAATTTATTATAGTTTAATTATTTATTGAATAATTTCCTTACTTAAGATTAAATCGCCACTTTTGAAAACGAATGAAAACATTAACTTGTCTTTTAAATTTAAACGGGAATCATAAAATGTGTGGAGATGCAACTTATGAAATAAAATCATTGGTATTATTAAAACAACACGTACAACAGTACAGAAAGCATCAATCAAAGCAAAGTGGTAGTAAACTAAGTGATTCTTTATTAGAATGTTTTTAATTGTTTACGATATATTTTTTTATTAATATCAGATACGAATTAAATTTAATTATGCCTTTTTTTCTCTGTATGTAAAGTAAAGTAGTAACCCACTGCTGGGCACCGATCTCCTCCTTAAAATCAGGCGAGGAGGGTAATGAGCGGTAGTTCACCGAGACGCCGCGCTGACCCAATGCGGGTTGGTGCGCTTCACACACCTTCAAAGACTTTTAATCTCATCGGTCAACGTTCCTCACGATGTTTTCCTTCACTGATGAGCGAGCGATGGCCTTGTGTCTAGGATGCACATAGAAAAGAAAAAACAATTTCACGGCATTACAAGGGGTCTGGATCAAACCTTTCACTCATGAGGCCGAACCCATATTCACAGGACCATCGTCGCTCGTGCATGTGTTTGTTGTTGTATTAACTTGTTTTCATTATAATTTATAAGACAATGCCATCTAATTAAACTCTATGTAAATAAAAATGAATGTTGCTAAGCGTGTAACTCGTAAATGGCTCGACTAATTCAGCTTATTTTTTTTGTATCCATAAGACCTAAGGCTTTTAGATAAAAAATAAAACAAGAAGATGGTAAATGTTCGGAATGGTACGGGAATGAAACGGGAAAACTCACGGGAATTAGTAGCAAAAACAATAATTACCGGGCTTTTACACAATTTAAAACTTATACATATTTGTAATCGTAGTTTAATGTTGAGATATAAAATATAAATAACGTGATCGTTTGAAAAACGTTCTTTAATATTTAATTTTTATTATTATTAACGTTTGACAGGACGTCTGTCCGGGCAGCAAGTTTTTACTTTTTAACATTTCGCATGAAATATTTCGTATATTAGAATTTATGATATTTCATGTGCTACTTACGGAAACAAGGACCTTTATTTGTTTAATGAATATTAATGTCTGTACTGAGGTAATATAAGTAATTAATTTAAATATAAACTTCTAATAGGTACGAGACAAACGTATTATAAAATTTTAACCATTTATTTATTTTATACTCATATGCCTTTTATAAATTTATTTTAACATTTTAAAATGTGTGAAAGTTTAACAGTATAATGGAACTATTTTTATGGATTTTATCACTGTTTATTAACACGTGTATTCAAGCAGCGTACTTGGCTAAGTATATGATACTATGCAAAGAAGGCTTCTATCTATGCGCTCCTGGTGGAAACAGTCGGGTTTTAAATGAGTCTGACAGTTGCGGATTTCATTTCAGTATTGTCTATGAATTGGCTTGAATGACCCTATGCGGGAGTACTGTGACCAGTGCTGGATTTACGTATAGGCCCGTGAGGCCCGGGCCTAGGGCGGCATGATTTGAGGGGCGCCAAAATTTCAGAGACGAAAAAAGTAAAGAAGACTGCCTTTGAAAATGAGTTTGGATTAATTTTTGCAAATAATTCTCTATAGAATATACCTATAACAATTCACTTTTTTATTTACTTTTCAGTCTATGAATAAGATTATGTTTTTTTTTAAGATTAATTATAGTCTTTACCGAATGATGTTCTTTACTTTTTGTTTCATTACTGAATATCACATGCATATAAAGCTTTTAAAAATGACTAAATCTTAATAATTTCGCCCTGGCCCAGCAGTGGGACATAATATAAGGGTTGATACTTTACTTTTTTCTAGCATTAAGGGCGGCAAAATAAACAGGGCCTAGGGCGGCATCAAGCCTAAATCGGTCACTGACTGTGACACCTCAAAGTATTATGTATATGTAGTATATAAATGCTTATGTGAATCCGGATGCAAGTCTTTAACATGTGTAACGTTTTGAATATTTTACAGCAACCATGGTCAAGGGTCTATTCCCAATGTAATAAGCGATTTAAAACTCGTACTAACTCTTCCATTACTATGAGTAACATTCGGATGTAATTATTAAAAAGCAATAGAGCTATAATTTCAATAAAACGAATATGTTATATCTATTTATTATTAATTCAATTAAAATATCTGTAGCTAACTCGCAAGGCATGTTTTCAAAGCTTCTCAATGATTGACCATACTATAAATGGTAAAATAACACAATTTAGAACATTTCATCAAAAACTTATTACAGTGTAACATGCCACTGTACCATAATTCTCGCGTTAAATATGTTAAGCATTTCGCGTACTTTGTAATAGCTTCGTGCTCAAACTTAATTATGACCTCATAAATAACAAGGAACGTTCAGGTTAGCAATAAACACGAAAAAAGCCAGTGAAGAAACGCTGTTACTGGTTTTAAAAATATTAGCGGCGAAGAAAATATAATTACTAGTTTAAAGCATGAACATGTTATTGAATTTTAGTTTATGTTCTTCTATAAGTGGTGTTTAATGTCTGCGAGCTGAGGACTGGGAGCAAAGTCGGCGTTGGCGAGTTGTTTTAGTTTGTTAAAGTTTCCACATATAAAGAGGAAGTCTGCGGCCCTTTTTAGGCTCAGCCTATCGCGAGGGAGCTCTGTGTTAGTCAGATCGGGAACAATCCCTGGCTTTGGTTTTAGAACGATATACCGGTGACTAACGTCTATAACGGCGATGGCCCATACCCGGATGAAAAAGGCCTTTCCACAGCGAAAAAAGACTGGAATGGCCTAAATTATCATAGCCTTTGCCATCGCAATAAGCACGCCTGTAATGATAGAAAGTTATGATTAATATATAAATAAAAAACTATACATATAGTGATATACAGTACATAAGATGGCCTAGAGAAGCTGGTGACCAGAACATGGATGAGATAGGCTAGGCAGAGGATTTTGGCAGAAAGACAGAAGGCAGAAGCCGTGGACAGTATAGAGGTAATGAATATGATGAATACAGACTGATGATATTTACGGAATCAATACTTTTTATTAATAGATCTAGTTTTCAAAAAATAAAGATACAAATTCAAAATTCAATACAAATACAAAGCTTCTACAAATGTTTTTTTACAAAGAAAGTAAAAATTTTGGTTTAGACGTGACCATGAAAGTCCATTGCCATTTCATTTCTTTTAATTCAAAATTCTTAAATATTTACTAGTTCGAACAAAAGAAGACAAACTTTTTAAACATTATTATAAATTCTGTCTGTAAGTGGTAATTTTCATAAAGGAATTATAAATCTGTACTCTAAAAGTATACGTCAAAAAATATTTTGGACTTAGATCATTAATATGTCTAGATGGAGTGTCACCCTACAATCAAAACAAAAGGAACAGGCTAACATTTTTAAACATAAGTTCGTGAATAGTGATACCAGCTACTACAGTTCTCCCATAATCATCCTTTTTAATCTCGTTACTTCAACTAAACTACAACACAAACCTTCATTATAAATAAAAACAATAATACGTAACAATTCATGCGTATTCTATGACAGCGGGACGGATACTAAACACGGAGAAAGCATTTAGAGGCTAACAATTAGTCGCTATTTTTTGTACGTGTTTTCCGCGTGACACTCTATCTAGACATATTATTGATCTAAGGTTTTGGACATAAAATAAAAGCGGCACAGTAAAAACATCGTAAATCAATCAATAAGGACAAAAATCTCTTATTTATTATCAAAGTTAACGATGGTCGGGTTCTGCCAAAAGCTAACAAGGATTTCGCTTAGTTAAATAAGTTCTTTTGATGGAATTTTCTCGAACGGAGGGGGAATAAAATCACTTACTTAGTACAGGACTTATCGTCTTAAAGTTTTGATTGTCAATTTTGAAGTGAAACTTCTTTAGAATCGTTGTAATTTCAAACCGAATGCAACGGAAAAAACAACAGGTAAGAGACACAGATACAAAAGTGCGAGAGAGCAAATGTCGGTGTGTATGTATTATATTGCACACTGTTTAATACTTGCTTGTATTTGAGCATTTAACGTGTGTTTCACTTCTATCGTGTGTGAATCGCACACACACCTTTTTTTATATAAGAATTAAATGAATTTAAAACGTTCAATTTTGTTAATACATTAAAATCTCGATTGTAACTTGCATGTTCTTTAAACAGTTATTTTGTTTATATTAGTATATTAGATAAGATCCGAATAATATGCTAAACTACCAAAAATAGGTTGTGTAAGCGTCCATAATATTATAATATCTCAGAAGACTGTATTGTAATCGACTATAATACAATGTATAGGTATTTGGTATAGGAGCATCCTTTTTAATTTTGAACGTATTTTTGCTAGAAAATCGATAGTGCCACACGGACAGACAACCGTACAAGAGGTTATCTTAAAATATTTTTTATCTTTTCTGTATTTTACCTTTTGAGCTACGGAATCCTAAAAAGTACCTATTGAAATTTCATTAGATTTAAAAAAATATATATATATTAAGCCTCTTTCTTATAATATTATTAAAAGTGCTATAGGCTAGGCTGTATTTATCTTTTCAAGAGCTTTAGAGGCTACGAGCGGAAAGTAATTATAATCTGTCTATTTCATAAATAAATTAAAGTATAAAACTTACTGTTTGAGTTACAGAATAAACGTTTAATTGAATTACGTCAGCGTTTAACGTTCTGAATTTTACAAAATGAAGCATACATTGCAACTTGCTCAACTTTTCTTTTATTTTCTCGTAGTTGAGTATGCTTTAGTTGAGAAGTGAAAACTGCATGGAAGCGAAAGTTAGGGGACTATTGTGGCACACGATTGTGCTAACAAACAAGCAGCTTTATTCCTGGCAGATGCAGGTCGTGAAATTCCACAGGGAATATAGATATATTTCCTGTGGAAGCTCAAGCGATCTTTAATAACTAAGTTTTAAATTTACCTTAATAATTATTAATAATGAAGAAATACAGGTTTAAAAATTCTAAATTTAAAATGTGTTTTAGGTAAATGAGGCAGTCGGCAAGAGGTTGCGAAAGTATCCTTCGTTGTCGGTTTCCCTCAGATGGGAAATAGACGACTTGAATCAAGTAAATTAACAAGTCTCTTTGACACTGGCCTATATTGTACCAGCCACTGATAGGGTATTACCGATATGGCGATAGTAGTTCTAGATTAGTTTATTTCCTTGAAATAAATTGTAGTGAAGTTTATTTCCTTGAAATAATAATTGTAGTGAGCGGCTCTTACCGTGACTACACAATTATTGAGGTGAATAAGTAGCATTACTAGTAGGAGTAGAGTTGAGGCCACGGCAAAGTACATAAAGTATTGGTAGGTCATTAACCAGGAGAGAAGACGATCTCTGTGCAAGTCTTTGTTGGATGCAAGTGGCAAGGGATCGGCCGCCTTCGGGTTCATTATCGAGGCCTATGTTCAGGAATGGACGGATGCAGGCTGATTATGATAAAGCTCATGTCCATTCGATTATACACTACTATGGTGGAGTAATCAGATTACATATAAAATACAGTGTTCAAGTGTCATAAGCTATAATTGAAAAACAATACAGATTTTTTTTAATATTCACTAAATGATGGTTTTGATGAAATATTACTATATCCTTACTAATATTAAAAATGTGAAAGTAGGGGTGTTTTTTTATGATTTTAGCTCAACTTATCATCATAAAACTTTGTACACATATTCTCGCAGGTACTAGAGGTAACATAGAATACATTTAAAAAAAGAAAAGTTGTTTAAAACTACATTATAAGTAAAGTTAAGTTTAAAAGTATAAAGTAAATTGACTTGGTCAAAACACTAAAAGCGATGTACCGCATCTTATAATGTTACAAGAAATGCAATATAAACGAAGTAGTATTTCTTAAAAAGTTAAACACGGCCTAAGATAAATACACAAGAGAAACAACAAATTAATTATTCTTAGTCTGTCGTTGGTGGAGTCGTTTATTTTATTTGCATTGTTATCGTGTTGTAAATTGAAGGCAACTTGACGTAGCCCGTAAAATATTTTATTATAAAGACTTTCGCTTACATCATCCTATGAGATTTGGATGAATATTATTGTATAAAATAATAAAGATGAGTCAGTTATGTGTATAAATGTCATAGTTTTCTTTTCATATTGTTCAGAAGGATATATTTATTATGTTTTATTTTTTGTATGGTAAAATTTCGATTTAGTTATTGTGAAAAGAAATTCATAACTTGTTATTAGTTTTTACCAAAAAAGGTTGGAAGATTCGATCAAAGGTTAGATTACAGAAAAGCCTCTTTCGCTATTTTTTACTCAAGATAATCTTAATGAATGTAGCCTGTTTGTTTCATGACCCTTTATGGGATTCACACTTGAGCCGTGCATACCCAAACTTAAGCCACTGCGAGCGCCTTTAACTGCTTTTTGAGAGTTTCGGATCTGTAGACAACAGCAACACCTCTGCGACTGCCCCGGTGAAAGGCCAGACTTCTCCTCCCCGCGACTTCGTGTCATACTGGGCTAAAGTTGCCTTTATGAAGCTTTGATGGAGGTCAGCCTCCTTCTAGGACCATAATACCTCGCAAAAGGAAACCGTCGCCTCGGCTTGTCGACGTCGAGCATCGCGGTGGTGACACTCAGCAGAAAGAGAAAAAGGGAGAGAGCGAGAGGAGTACCCTCATCAAACTGCGATTGAGCGCAGCCTACGTCGGCACACCGCAAGGTGCTGGGCAGATTCCACAGCCACGCCATCTTTTAAATTTAGATTAACTAGTATTCTCGATAAAGTCATGACTTTTTTAATATTATTGAGTATACATATATGATATACTTCGAGATTGAGGTCATTCCTCAAATCCGGCTTGGCTGGGCAGCGTTCGGGAAACTACAAAAAATCTTCTCGTCCCAAATACCGCAGTGTCTGAAAACAAAAGTCTTCAACTAGTGTGTGTTGCCAGTGATGACCTATGGTGCTGAAACGTGGTCGCTCACTATGGGCCTTATCAGAAGGCTTAAGATCACCCAAAGAGCAATGGAGAGGGCTATGCTTGGAGTTTCCCTGCGTGATAGAATCAGAAATGAGGACATCCGCAGGCGAAACAAAGTCACCGACATAGCCTGACAAATTTCCCTTATTAAATGGAAATGGGCAGGGCACATTGCTCGCAGAACTGATCGCCGCTGGGGCCGAAAAGTTCTGGAGTGGCGACCACGTAACGCAGTGCTGGTAGGCCGCCCACTAGGTGGATTGACGACCTTATAAAGGTCGCAGGAATCCGCTGGATGCGGGCGGCGTGCGACCGGTCATTGTGGAGATCCTTGGGGGAGGCCTACGTCCAGCAGTGGACATGTTTTGGCTGAAAGTAAGTAAGTAAACTATCATTCACCTCTGTAATATTTCATAGAATAAATATTGTGATTCAAAACATCAGTATTCCGTAACTGATAAAAAATCTTGATCATCGTATCAATAGTGTGTGCCAAGGGATCACTTTCCCCTATTTGAATAAATAGAGAAAGGTTAGCTCCTATTCGCTTACGTCTTTAATGCTATTTCACTAAAAGTTACTATTTACATCATGAAAATCTATGAATTGGAAGAATTAAAGCGATATCTTTTGATTTCTAATATGCTTCTTAAATAATAATTGCTAGCTAGAACGTACTATCACCATCAGTTCATTAGAAATATTTTTATCAAACTAACTTTAGAGTTTTTGATAATGCTTGGGACAGAAGTTAGTCATAAATTGTCGTAAATGCCGTGACGCTGTCATGTCGTGATGATAGTACACTATTGTCTCAGAGTACATATTTTATTTCCTTTATTATAAATTGTTTGTTCTTTTTAATATTTTATATTAGATGTTCCACATCTTCCAGGCGTACCCTAATGGTTATTTTTTTTTATTCATGATGCGAAAATATATTCCTTAGTGGCTGTCATACCTACTCTAACCCAGCGAGTTAAGAGCACTCACTATTACAAAAGACGGCACTTAAACGATATTATACATTTTGGGAAAGTGACCTCACACGGAAAGAAATAACTAATAAGGCTAATAAGTATGTAAATCAAAAGATACAAACTTTGCCACCATTTGTGGTTTAAGTGGCATGCCATATTTTAGCAAATTTTATAAATACCTATATCAATTTAATATTTCAATATTATTTGGGTCATGTTCAGTCTAAGTATAGCCTGTTTTTTCGTAAATACGAGGTTAACCGATTATTTTTAGCCCCCGACTCAAAAGCTACGAACATTTAAAAGTTTAACGAGTCTGTGTGTTTCTATTTTTTTAATGTTCAACGTGTCTAATTTTTAAACGATATTTTTGTAGTATTGTAGCTATAGCTAATATTATGTCTAATTATATAAACAAATAAGTCTTTTTTTTAATTATGCTTATTATACTCAAAACTGTTATTTCTTTTTATATCAATATAATATTATTAATGAAGAATATAACTGGTATGTATATACCTATAATATACTTGAAAATCAAAGAAGCAGACTGACGGTCAAAACCATTTGCGCTTTGAATTCCGTTCATAATAACATATCGATGCTAGCTAACAATGAATCGCATAAACAAATACGATGAAGATATAAAACCTCCATGGCCGTATTCAGATAAAAAGCTAGATTTTTACTTTTACGAGCGACAAAGGGTGCCACTCAAAAGTGGACCTTACACGATCAAAAGAAGGCAGATATTATAAGGCTTGTAAGGGTACCACTAATCCCTTTCAGAGAACAGCTGAAGATCCATTTGCTCTTATTACTATTGCCGTCACCACAACCCGTCGCTATCTATGACGATCCTCGGGCGGATAGCTTTTAACAATGGCATTTTGCTCGTGAAAGAAGGACCCGCTTTCCCGGTATATGTGGCTATTCAAATTTATTTTGGTGTAGAGAAGTATAAAAATACTATTTTAAGACGTCTATTATACTGATTTTTCGTTATTTTATACATGATTAAAAATATTTCTTCAAAAATAAATAGCCTAGAATACCTAACTAATAGGTAATTGGAATGACAATCGCAAGCATATTTTTTAAATCTGATTACTAGTTCTTTTCAGGGTTTTCAGTTATATCCTTCTATAGATGAAGTTTTCCTATTTCAAGTTAACTATATTATTTACAACTAAACTATATAGTAAATATTTTAATAAATAAAATAAGTGTACTAAAAATTATAAGTAGGTAAATAATACTTATAATACTCAATTACGTATTTATTTTTTTAAAGTAACATAAATTATTTGTTAATATAATGAAAAAATTGTACATTAAATATTATACGTGTAATATATACGGCTAAGATATTTGAGTAAAATAGAATAACGTAAATTATATGAAAAGACTACCTATTTTTCTTAGCAGTATGATAAATTGGCACATAGATTATCACATAACTGCGTGACAAGAGATCCAGAGATATTTTTATCGATTTTATCACGGCTCACCTGCTAGCTGGCACATTCAGAAACCCTACTAATATCATACACGTGAAAGTTTGTAGGGATGTTTGTAACTTTCACGCAAAGACTAGTGAATCGATTTAAATCAAACATAATAATAATATCGCCTATATATTATTCCTGTCGCTATGATTTATTCCTGTACCTACTCCCAGGGGAAGTAGTACGCGTGGCCTCGGGGTGCTGCGTGTTATGAAGTGAAACTTTAGAATCGTTGTGATTTCAAACCGGATGCAACGGAAAAAACTACAGGTAAGAGACACAAACACAAAAGAGCGAGAGAGCAAATGTCGGTGTGTATGTATATTGCACACTGTTTAATACTTGCTTGTATTTGAGCATTTAACATGTGTTTCACTTCTATCGTGTGTGAATCGCACACACACCTTTTTTTATAAAGGTGTATTAATTTTATAAAGAAAGGATCAAAATATAAAATATGTATAATATTATTATATTATGAATTTATTATCTATTTATGGGAATTATAGTTTTATTTTTAAGTATCTTTATACATACAATTCTGCTGTACGTGCATTTCACTGAACTCCGCCTAAAGGTTTGGACCGATTTGAATGGATTTTTTGTGTGTATTGGGTGGTGCCCTGTGTGGTTGAAATTCACAAATCAACCCGGCAGATGGCGCTGTATCTAGTTTCCTTATCTTAATAAACGGCTGAATAGATTTGTAGTATATTATTTAAAGTAGTATTATTATTAGATGATATAAAAACTAATTAATCTACAGACTGAAGTTTTTGTTTTATTATTTATATTTTATCAGTTTCTTCGATCGTATTTATTTATTATATTGTTTCGGTCTAAAAATAATATGTTAGTTAAATACAATCCGCATTTCCTTCCCAGTGCACCTTGTTTACCGGTATCTTACTTGTCAGAGGTAACATAAATACTGGTTAACTTATCCGTTCTAGTTTAACTGGGAAATGTAATAAAGGAGTTTCAGAATACTGTACAGCATAGAAATGTGATTGTGATCCACTTTAGTGATAGTGCAAAACAAAGGTAAACGTGGTTTGGGTGGTGGACTAGTTTCGTTGAGAATTAGATATAAGACGATATAACTAGATTTGACTAAGTCTCTTCGAATTCGAATCTATTTCTAGATTCAGGCTTTTGGAATATTAAAAGCCTAATAGCATATTACCGTTGGTAGCTATGTCTGGATGACAAGGATATTCCTGGTAAAGCTAGATATATATATCCAAATAGTATAATAATTGAATATGAGTGACGCTGAGTATGTACCATAAATTAAATTTATTATTTATCTTCACAACACTTAAAAGTTTTTAGTATTTTTATTGGCTTCCCTGATATTAATAAGAATACTTTACGGTGCTTGCTCGCCAGCTGAACTTCGCTCCGACGCATCTAGGTATAACCCTGTATGGAACCTTTTTCTTTTCTTTAACGCCGAGAAATGCACTGACGCATCCCGCAGAGGATTGGGTCTCCCCAGACGGGTACGTGGGACTCGCTGCGCCCGAAAACTGGTAAATGGACGCAGCTCTACCCACTAAATCCCGGCGAGTGCCATCAATGC
This sequence comes from Lycaena phlaeas, assembly GCA_905333005.2. NCBI lineage: Eukaryota > Metazoa > Arthropoda > Insecta > Lepidoptera > Lycaenidae > Lycaena > Lycaena phlaeas. The sequence goes on along the minus strand of HG995180.1, from coordinate 7,513,527 downwards.
CGCCTTGGGTGAGGCGCCCCGGATCTACTAACACAAGGCACCTCAACGGCCAGTCAGTCCCCTCAGGGGTCCAACGCCACCTCCACAGAGTGGTTGCCCCGCACCACAGAACAACCCCTCCCACTGTCAAGACAGTGGGAGGGGTTGTTCTGTAAATGAGGCGAGGTTATCATCCTCGCCCCTTGCCCACTGCTCTTTTGCCCCCTCTTCTTATAAGAGGGGTACAAAGAGCCCCCTTGGCTCAATTAGCTTCGCCCAAGGTGTTGGGCTCACCCTAGGCTACTGAGCCCCACAGCCACGACATGGCTTGAACCATGGTAGGGCCCTGTATGGAACCTACCTGTAACATAATTTGTTATAATTAAAGAAAAAGATTAAGATATTTGAACAAGTAAAATCCCAGCTGAAACTCCCAAACTAAAACCCAGAGCTGCAAACATCCTCACTGACGGTAAAAGCATGCTCCGTAAAACTCTTTAAACGTCCATTCCAAGACATCTAATAATGATTAGTATAGGACAGAACGTGTATCGACTACCTGATGGAGACAGCTGCTGCAGCTTACAGTGAGCGCTGGGCCCATAAATACATTCTTTGTGACCGGCTTGGATAAAGCTCAAACGGCTACTTACAGTTTCCGATAAAACCTAGATATTCTCTGGAAATTTTCTAAAATTTTCCTTTGTTTTTTTATGATCCAGGCATTTTATACTTATTCTTTTATAATGTGTGATAGATCTAATAAGAGATTTGTTATTATTATATGTTATGTGAAATTACTTATACAACGTATGTAATTAAGTAGAGAGGTTAATCGTAAGGTTTTAGTTACAGCTATTACTTTTTTTACTAATATTATAAAAAAGTTAAGTTTGTGAGGTTGAGGTGGATTACTATCAGGATAAATCTTTGCAGGTATGTGAAGTTCACCAACGCGCATTGGGCTAGCCCATCGGTGAACTATGGCCCATTACCCTCTTCGTCTGATTTCGAGAAGGAGACCCGTGCCCAGCAGTAGGACATATTATAAGGGTAGATACTTTAGTTACTTTACTTTAAAAATAAGATAACTAAATTGAAATTTAAAACAATATTATGAATACAATTCATATGAATTGTTACATTCTTGTGCATTTTCTATCACAGAGTGTAGAACTCAGATTTATTTAAGTAACATACCTCATTTTTAACCTTCAGAGAGAGATCCTTTTTTAGTTTTTTTTTTTATTGTATCGCGCATTCTACGATAAATTGCAAGCGATGAAGAAAGGATAGCATACGAATTTTCTTGAGATGTAGGTCTACTTTGCCTTCCAATAAATCTCGTTTGTTCCAATAAACCCTCATTTGGGTTATAGGATACCCAAATAATCCAATCGGTATGAACTTTCTAGAAATTTTGAAATGTCTGAAATATTTGATTATTTATGGAACGAAATACATTTTTGTGAATTTTAACGTCTGGATGGTGTAGTAGATAGAAGTTACAGTCTGATTATAATTATAAATATCACTGATATTATGTATATTTGTTATTACGTATATAAGGGATAATATTTTCTAAAAAAAAAAATATTTGCTCATCATACAATCGATTTATAGTTCGAATACTTTTATAAACATGTTTTCGCAGCTCAGGACCAGAATTTAAATTTAAGAATCATCTTCAACAAAATATTATGCCCGAGAAGCTCTTTATTCTGAGATATTGAATTTTCTGAAATTTAGAAATGTCATTCGGTTAGCCGACCATAAGCTCTAAAGTCGGATAAGAAACGCCAGCGATCGTTACATGGCGTTCCTCGGGAGATCTGTTGTACGTGAGCGGATAAGGATTGTTAAAATACCTCAAAGAATAAATGAGCGTTGGTTTTATAGTGGGGGGAAGATATTGGGTTGATAGTGTCTTGGTTAAAATAGACTATATAAATAAACTAGCAGTCGACAGGCAGTTTAATTACTTGCACTGAGACTCCAATCTTACGTGTCTGAATAGAGAGAGCAAAGGAGAAAGGCAGCCGAATTTTCGGCAGTTTACTTTTAGTACTCGTAAGCAAAGTGAGTTAACTACGTGAATTACATTTTAGTTTATTATTTTTCATCACAAAATTTCACGAACGGAGATAGGAAAACACGATTAGTAATAATTTCCCCGATAAATTTTAATTCCAAAAAAAGTTTCCTTTTTTGGTTCCTATTCCGGAAATATGTATTCCAACAAATTATATTCAATTTAATTTAATTCCAATTTCCAAATATTCAGAAACGACAGTGATGCTACTTATCCAACGAATTGGGAAATATCATGTTATATACTTGTGTAGTTTATTTCGTATGACTTATTTTATACTTTCGCCGCTTATGCCGCATACGCGTTTATGTGCATTAGTCTTTCGTCTCTTTTGTTTGCGCGCAGAAGTAAATTAAGTTATTTCATCGAATCTATGTTAAATGGGCGGAGCACGTGTGGAAATTATTTTCGGGTGTCTGAACATGGCCGATTCTAACAATTTACGTTGGTAAATCTGCTCTTATCTTCTCCTGCTGTCTTTTAAAAGTCTGAAAATATTGCCTGCTCTTCCTGAATTCTTCCGATTGAATTCGTTATTGATCCCAAGGTAAATATAATGTATCCGTCAGTTTCCCTGGGATCGTATCAAAAGGTCATTTGGCGGTTACCGCTATCGATCTTGGCTTCACTGTGGAGCGACTGGCCCGTTTAACTGACTACACTTTTTTCATAGGTTCGGGGTGTACAAGCTGAAAGCTGGTTTGTTTGGTTCATCCCTTTTTTTGTATAATGCTGCACTTAGGCTACAATCTGTTACGAGCATTTATGACTTACGCGGGATCTGGGGGCACGGTAGTGCCCACGCCAAGTCGAACGTGTTTCTTACTAACTATTTAAATTACGAAATCTCCTAAAGTTATCTGTAACTATACGTTATAATAGTAACACAACTTTTGCACATGGACGGCGTAGAATCTCTAGCTTACGTTTTCATTTCCTCCTATAGGTCAACGTTAGCTTTGCACAAATAATCATTTCGACCCCTCAATGGCGAATGAAAGAGGAAAAACCAAAATCACATACTTACATGATATTTATTCATATGTTTATCTGGGTTAATATGTCGCAATCCACGTATCATTGATAAAGTTTTTACATGCCGGTTCGCGTACGAACAACTTGGATGAAGAATATCTCAACCCGGGATAAGTGGTCCTCGTGAAAGGGCCTATAAAGATAAACAATGATAAGGCCAGTTCCCGCGCTTGTTTGCGAGACTTAATAACTTTTGCAAAACACCACCCGTGCTTTTGATTAAAAAAATATATAAACTCGTTTAAAATATATAAAAATATATATTTTAATATTTATTCATATTATGTATGTACCTATGTAAATATATTCCAGCATAAACTGGTGAATGGGACGTGCTGTGCCGCGCACTCGACTTAAATACCACTGTGCTTGTTTTTCCCTTGCAACAGTTTTGCTGTGTTTCGGAAAGAAGGGCAGGGCATACAGTATAATTACTGAGACAGACTCTTCATCTTATGTCTCGACACTCAATATAACCATCACTTGCCTAGATTGCAAGATAACTTTCACAGTGTGCTTCGATTTTACATTACAACTAAATAACAAAAAATTTAAAATAATAATATCTAGGGACGCTTTTACATCACGTCAATCTGGTCCCGTGCTAAGTTTCCGAAGAACTTGTGTTATGGGTACCAGATAACGGAAATACATATAATATTTATTAGTTTTTAAATCAATATATAAATTGTAGATTGTTATTATATAATACACAGGAATATAGATTTTTTTTGTTCCTTGGCGAGATTCGTATCCGCTACCTCCGGGCTTAAACGCCAACACCCTAATCATTGAGCCACAGAGGTCGTCATACATACAATATAACAAAGTTTTGAGATGGGTCCGCTTTTTGTTACAGGTCAATCTAAATTTTAAAGATCACACTCAAGATAATATGCCAATAAAAGTTTGTATATTATGCAATGTCCCACGGGAACCTTTCCACTTTCCCAGTTCGTCTATTTGATGGGTCGGCTTAGAAGGCTACCTATATCAATTTTCACTCAAGTTTGGTACACAGAAGGGGATAACTGAAATATATATTTTTACGTTGCTTTAACATTTCCTGTTTAACATTTTATAATAATCTTAACCTTTAACTCGGAAACGGCTCCAACGATTTTCATGAAATTTTGTACACGGGTTAAAAAGGGCGATAAATCAATCTAGCTAGGATACAATTTTAGAAAATGTAGTTTTATATACATGTTTTGAGGCAATGAAATAATATCATAAGAACACGGACATAAATTTCGCTGTCAAGTAATAATATTATGTATATGTCGTAGTATGATTTGATAAAACGTTTTTTTGCGAAAATACTAGGGATTTTGCGAAAACACGGATAATTAGACATTGGAATTACATATCTCAATCTTACTGAAAAAAAGCAGGGTTTTTGCAAAAATACCAGTCGCCTTAGGAAGATTGAAAATCTTTAACTCTGATTGGCTTGATTTTAGTTGACAGGCAAACTCTTAATGCGATTGGTTCATATTTTGCCTTGTAGGTTCGAGTATACAATAGGATCCCAGACAACGTTCAAAATCCTCCCATCAATAAATTTAAGAAATTTATTAAAGAAAGTTTGTTTTTACCACACAAATAGGATATAACAAAGTAAGTCTTAATGGAAGATACCACGCGATGGGAATAGGGCGTTACTCCCGGGAATTTCATTTAAATTTGTAATAGAATATATTTCTTCGTGGTACTATTTTTAGTAAGGTTAAGAAATATTTTATCCTATTATCCTATTGTTAGCTATTTTTTGATTATTTAAAGTAGTTAAGGTCTGATTAATTTTCTGTGATTGATGTGTTCCCCGGGTCACTAGTTTATATTTTAACTAAATTGCTTAGAAAAAAAGCAAAGAGACTATAAATCAAAGGCATCGCCTTTTCTTGCCCTTTAAAATTAAAAATTGATTTTTTTTATTCAAAATAGTACCACGAAGAAACGGCGAAGCAAAATCAGTGGAACTAATCTTTTCAAATATTCTATTACAAATTTAAATGCTATCCTGAAATTCCTGGGAGGAACGCCCTATTCCCATCGCGTGATATCTTCCATTAAGACTTACTTTGTTATATATTTATTTGTTATATGTTATATTTCTTATTTGTGTGGTAAAAACAAACTTTCTTTAATAAATTTCTTAAATTTATAGATGGAAGGATTTTGAACGTTGTCTGGGATCCTATTGTATACTCGAACCTACAAGGCAAAATATGAACCAATCGCATTAAGAGTTTGCCTGTCAACTAAAATCAAGCCAATCAGAGTTAAAGATTTTCAATCTTCCTAAGGCGACTGGTATTTTTGCAAAAACCCTGCTTTTTTTCAGTAAGATTGAGAAATGTAATTCCAATGTCTAATTATCCGTGTTTTCGCAAAATCCCTAGTATTTTCGCAAAAAAACGTTTTATCAAATCATACTACGACATATACATGTCATAGCTAAGTGGAGAAATTAGGCAGTTATGAATCGGAAAGAGCCTGGTTCGTATCTTCAGTCCTTATTTTTTTGTCTTTTTTCGAGTTCATTCTTTTATAAGAAAAACTTGATTATATTATCACTAAGGATATTCAAAACAAAACAAAAATCCGAACAAATGCTCGGTCAACCAGGTATTTATGTATTTATATCCAGACATTTAGTATAAATTCTATATTATACAGATGTTGGTTTCATATTATTTTTTTATTATAATGTGCATAATGCCGTGTAAATAAGATATTATAATAGTAAAAATATAGAAACTATAATAAGATATGGCAAGGTGCTTTGGAACAGGCATACCAACAAACTTATTGTATTTGAATTTATAGCACTCTTACTTAAATTTATACTCGTCACAAAACTTATGACAAACCACAAATATTTAACCTTGACAATGTAATAGAAATATTCAAAAGCTAACAACAAAATTTAGCTTTTGGAAAAACGAGCATCCGATTCAAATTTGGAATAAAACTTTTATGTGTTTATTTGTTGAGCCGGAGATTTCACTCCAGATACGTGTGGTAAAAGCTTCCAGCGTACGAACTTAATAAATTTTAGCGGGGAATACGCCATTGAGTCTTGCAATGACTTGGTGAATTGTAGAGAACGAAACCTTTTATAAATTCAGGCCGTAACGAGAAAATGGTAAAAGCTAGAATAACAACAAGTAACTGAATGGTTTTCATACAAAACTAGCGCGTTTCCGGACTACGTGGACTCAGTTGATATAAGTTTCATAAAGTTAAACAAATAATATATAGTTTCACAGAGAATAAAATAACTTTATCAATATAGTTTTTCCAGTTATATAATAAAGTTACCGATATCACACGAAGAATGAGATCGTCGCAGTTACTTTGGCCGGCCGGCCGGAGAACGGAGGCCACGTCGGCGATTAACCAGGTGGGAAGACGATCTCCGCACACAGCAGTGGGGCCACTGCTCGGAGTGTGCGGAGATCCGTGCTGGATGCGAGTAGCAGGGATCATTTGTCTTGGCGTTCATTGAGGGCGGCCTATGTTCAGTATGTGGAGAGATAAAGACTGATAAAAGATAAATGAAGCGAGATAACTTGCTTATGTTAATGGACGAGGTTCATCGCTTAGGCCTTAGACGGTTGCAGTAATCCTTTCTCTGGGGAAGTTTTATTTGATCGCATTTATCTCGTAATACTATCATCTGTTATTTTATGGACATGTTCGTTTCTACTTTACTAGCTGCCCCCCACTTTACGGAGATCATCGGCTTAGTTAGATGATCAACTAGATCTTTTGTACTATTACTATCACTAATTATGTACTATGTAGCAAGCAAACCCTACAACAACTTACGTCATTCTTTAATGGATCACATAAAAAAATGTTTCACTTTTTTTTTCGACAAATTACTGATAAGATTTTGATGAAACTTGGCAGTATTGTAACTTGTACTTTTACTGTAACTTGTTGCTATTTAAGGAATCAATATTTTAACATCACATTAAGGTAGTTTTGAAAGGTTTATGATACGGCTAAAACTACTTGATTGAAAGCACTAATTAGTAAAAAACTATTATTTGCCACGAATTTTGCCAAATGAGAAAAGATTAATCTATAAAATGAACCTTACTACGGACAAATTGGTCATAAAACTGACAGCTGTTGATGGAAAACTCAGAATACAAAAAACAGTAAGCACGCAATCTTTCGCAAAAATAAAGATTATAACGGAGTAATAATTGCTGAACAAAATTATCGGCATAATAAGTTAATATTTGTAGGTTTGGCCGACCAACACTTCGTCTACCAAAAGGCGGCCTCCATTCTTTAAAATATTGGTCCATCGGCACTCCGTTTTCTATAATGTGTGACCAGCCTAGTGCCATTTTTCGTGATCGCGGTTAATTTAGTTCTTTGGCGGAGTCAGACTGTAGTTAGCGACGTATAAACTACGATTGCTGGCTGGTCGAATGGTTAGGCTATTGAAAACTTCACCTAGCGGTCGCGGCTTCGAATGGCGGTATGTGCACATAATCTGTAATCTGTTTTATATAAATTTCTTAAAATAATTACGGGGTATCGTAAACAAGGTTTAACGGTAGCATATTATTTTTTTATATTGATTCATATGTACATATATAATCCACAACGACCTATTACACATATCCGGGCAAAGAGATAAAAACACTAAAATAGGTTTTGCATACAATAATATTTTTATATGTTGAAACTGAGTGACGCAATTTCCCTGAAGTATATGTGTAAAGGGAGTGGGCCAAATGGGTGGTGTTGTCAAATGAACAGGCGCCCGCGAAAATAAAAATAAGCCCAAAATAAATGACCTACACTTTTATCTACTGGGAGAAAAGCTTTCACTCAAGATTCATCGTTCGGTGGTATTTCGTGCGGAATATAATATTATGCTATTTACTAGTTAAGGGCGATTTACTTACAGAATAAATAAACTTAACTCCAATATCTATCATAGTTTTTCTATAATATAATAATTTATAATAGTTATAATTTCTTTAAGTGGAGCTGCATAAAGAGTGGATCAACCGTCTTATTAAAAGAGGCCTATCTTCAGCAGTGGACGATGTTTTCCTTCACCGGTGAGCGATGGTCTCGTATTTGGGGTGCACTTAGAAATTTAGAAAAACCTATTTCAAGGCACACACCTAACCCCCCGGTTAGGTTAGCTCTCTAGAACACGAGGGGTCAGAATCGAACCCGGAACTGGACCACTGTCGCTCAGTGTTTTAATATATCTAATATAAGTACATTAGACCAGATTATATTAGATTGGTTTTTAGGTCAAATATATTTATTAAAAAAAAATGGATTTTTTGCTGACACGAGCGAAGCCGCGGGCAACCGCTAGTATATCATATTAACTCTATATTCTATGATATTTCCAATCCAAAAATCGAGTTCCTTTTGTGGGTCATTCACGTAGCCATTTTAATCCAAGGTCATATAATAGACGGCAGATGGAATGGGATGGGATAAGACTGTAATCATTTCTCATTAATTAATGTGGTGATCGAATCATTATTGAGGCGAGGGGATGCGACGACACCATCTGATTATATAAGGAGTGTAGCAAAAATTGAGAATAATTAATTACTATTAATAATGATTATCAACATTGAAAATCATTTTTTTATTGAAATTACTTCCTTTAACATGTAAACTAGTACTACTAGTAACCTAGTCATTTTTATATTGTATATATAATTATATATTGTATATATTATTGTATATTTCAGTTTAAAGGAGCTCAATATTTTCAAATTGCAGTTCAAAAATAAAATATATTATTAAAAGGACTCCTTTTAAGCAAAGTTTCGAAGATACTGGCAGCGTTCTCCCTTTAAATAGCTAGACTAATTCTCTGTCCGAGGTAGCTGCAAGTTCTTCTTATATGAATACTTTTATTCTATAGTTATGGAGACATTCATAATATCTAACACTGAACACGTAATAATGATGATGATAATATCTCAAGTATTCGAATCGTTAGGAACATAAGTCTTTATAAAACCGTTAAATCGTAAAAATTGTGCATGAGAATGAGTGTTTGCGTAAATATTAGAAAACAAAACTATTACATCATGATAAGCTGTTGTAACAAAATAATAATTATGATAGTATACGATTATATATCTTCACCCACAGGACCAGTATAAATTATAAGGAATCGCGACAATACTAAAACAATAGCATAATTTAATTCTGTCACAATTTAGGTTAAAACACAAAAAGCTTTTGTGTTAATAAATAATATTTTCAACCTAATAAATAACTTCAAAACGTTAATAACGGAGACTATGGAGTTGGAAAATATCCATCGAATACGGCATCTGGAAAACATCCAAAAGGGGCTTAGAGTTTGATCGTCCACTTCACTTTAAGAGGAACTCTTGTTTTTAGTATTTATTTAGAGAGTAGTGAGAGTTTAGAGACTACTTAGAGCTCGTGGCTCAGAGGTAGTAGCCCTGCGGATAGATTCATCAGGTTAAGCAACGCTTGCCGAGGTTGGTCTGTGGATGGGTGGTGGTCATCTTTACAAACCGAGCCTCCTCCGTGCCTAGGTAAGCATTAGGCATTGGTCCCGCCTGTCATTCATGGATCTTTGACAGTCAATATGGGCCGCCCCAGTAACTGGCACCGTATCACCATTTTCTGGGTTGTGGAGGTTATATAAGCAGTCGCTCCATTTAAATTCTGGTATTCATTCATTCATTCTGAATCCGGTTAGACTGGAAGTCGACCCCAAAATATAGTTGGAAAAGGCTAGGTAGATGATTGAGAGAACTACTTAATATTTTCATTTTAATGATGTTAGAAGATTATAATTACAGCATTCGCTTTTTATTGTTATTAGGCTCTAAATATATTTGCCTTTTTCATGGATTAGGTTTCACCAATATTGCCCTTATCCTGTTGGCCTGTTTTACGTTTAATCAGCATGTTAGATGGAGAGGTTGCTAATTATTTATAACATCTCAGAGTCTTCAACAATCTTAGAGTTATCGACTTTACGGCCTTCTGGTATCGAGTCGGCCGTACTAATGTAAGGTCGTTTCGTTTCTTATCAGCACATCCAAGCAGACAGCGCTTCAATCTCGCCTCGATCTAGTGTTGATGTTAATGCTTCGTAACCAACAACGTTTTTACTTTAATAAGATAAAATATCATACCAATACAAATAATTTCTTTTACCAATAACGATAAGGATGATATTTGTATCGCTGTACGTCGTTATCGAAACGAAGCACGTGTTCGGGCAAGGGTAAACGAGCGTAATTTGCGCCGGGTAAAACCGGCCAAAATACGATCGACAGAAATTGCGCCGACTGGGCATGCGAAAGATTTATTCAATTCATTATAACATTACTTAGGATATGTACTTATCTTGAGATGTCAGACATATCTTATAAACGAGATGGTCTGGTAAATATAGCCACTTATTGCTTATCGGATGAACACACTAGCAGACTACCAAATGTTTTTTTTTTTGAAGTGAAACTTCTTTAGAATCGTCGTGATTTGAAACCGGATGCAACGGAAAAAACGACAGGTAAGAGACACACATACAAAAGAGCGAGAGAGCAAATGTCGGTGTATATGTAAATGCAATATACTGTTTAATACTTGCTTGTATTTTAACTTGAACATTTAACATGTGTTTCACTTCTATCGCGTGTGAATCGCACACACACCTCTTTTTAATAAAAGAGAGGCCAAACGGACAGACAGTTCGCCTGATGGTAAGTGATAAACACCATCAAGTTGCACCAGAGTCTAGAGTAGAGAGAAGTCTAGAGGGTGATGTGAGAATCTTCGTCTTTGACTGATCCAGGCTACACTTTGATCTGTCCATTTTGAGACGTAAGCTATTAGGATGTTATATCGCAGTCCTAATTTGGAAATAAGCGCGATGGTGGTTCAAAATTTATCGCTAAATATTCTTATTTAGCGATAAATTTTGATGGAACTTTAAGTTCAATATAATTTTGTCCATCCTTGATTAATGAGCTGTTATAAATTTTCACATCAACATGACCCTTTATTATTATGTATTTAGTTTACCGGACACTGAAATATGGTAAGGTCCGTAAACCGTCTAATAACATTCTTAGATGATTACCTCACATACGAGATGTTTTAGCTTGGACTTCGTGGTGCCTTGAGCAGGATTCTTATCTTACTCTAAGTGAAATTGTAAATTAATAGCAGCGTCCCGCGGTTTCACCCGCATACTTCCCATTCCCGTGGGAGTGGGATACATTATAGCCTGTGTTATTCTGATGTATAAGCTATAATATTGTAAATTATCAAAATCCGTTCTATAGTTTTTACGTGAAATAGTAACAAACATCCACACTTACTAACTTCCGCGTTTATAATATTAGTAGAAAGTAGAATAATAAAATTGTAGTAGTGATTGTAACGAAACGTGATCAATATCAGAGTGAAGCGTATTAAAAGTCGTATAATTTAAGGGTCCCGTCTGATTGCGTTAATGCTTAATAAGGTTAACAGGAATTAACAAAGTGGCTCTTAATTATTTTGTGATGACAGATTTCGACCCACGAACTGAAAAAGTTTATAAGCTTTTCACGAGTTACTTTTTGCCGTCCTAGGACTAGAATACAGGCCACGTTTGAAAAGGTCGACCAATAAGATGGAATGACCATCTCTGGTCGTGTCGTCTGGTGGTCGATTTCAGGTACGAACGGCGGGGGACTCGACGTCTTGGCGTTAAAAAGATAAACAGACACATCTGGAATTTTCTCTCCCAGGAGTATGCTGAAATAAACACACGAACAGCTATTCTGTATTTTTAAACAATGCGAAGACAGTATACCTAATTACAAGCACTAAAATTTGGGTAGTATATTTAAGAGTGTTTACTTTACTTTAGCGTAATTATGTAACAGGATTTTTATAGTAAGGTAAATTATTATTAATTATGATATTATTATAATCAGAATAAATGTTCTCTTATTCATATCAGTAATACATCTTATGCGGCTTAAATTATGTAAAAACGTAACTCACAGCTTTCAAAATGACGCTCATTTAGCTCCAAAGGTCCGGGATTGTGGACTCAGTGGGGAGATAACCCACTGGAATTGATGTAAACGCAATTATGATGTGACCTCCGAGATAAACAGGGTCTAGAGGTCTTGAGATAACTAGAATAAAATTACAATAAATTTGGAAGCAGATGTGACGAACGGAATTTTTTGAATACTTACGACAAATGAAATTCTGTGAAGATATCAAATTACATAATTAAAGAGGCTAAGATGATAATCTTAGATGGAAATTGAAATTATAATTACGTATCTATGGAGGCTTTTACACCACGTCAATCTGTTCACGTAGTAAGTTCTCGAAAAGACTTGTGTTACGGGTACCAGACAACAGACATACACATATTTAATACTTTTTATATTAATACCTATATTTTAGATTCTTATTATATAATACACATGTCCCAGGAACACAGAAACTTTTTTTGTTCCCTGGCGGGATTCGAACCCACTAACTCCGGCTTGAGCGCCAACGCGCTAACCGTTGAGCCACAGAGATCGCAAGAATAATATGAATTATGGCCACAGGCATATTATGAAGTATGCTCACATAATACCGGTTAATTAGCAGTTATGCTGCCGCGTTTTGTGCGGTTTGTGAGTTTCCGGTGATCCCATTGGGGGGAAAGGGAAAAAGAAGGCAACGCATCTGCATAACCTCTGGTTGTGTGGATGTTTATAAGCGTCAAAAGTCGCCAAAAGGCTTCGACTGTTCGTTTGCCCTCCTATGCTATAAAATATGAGCTTTGAGTTACGTATAATCGTTTTTAAATGATTTTAATCTATAAACAATACTTAATGCACAGCATTAAACCGCTAAGCATTAAATGTGATATAAAATGCCACTTAATTTGAATCGCAAATGAGTGAATGCGAGTCCTCACCTTCCAATTCCGCAAACAATAGGTACGCGAAATGCTAATTATTCCGCTTAGCACTAATTTACAACTCAAGTTGACTGCGACAAGGAATGGCGGACTTGCAACCATTTGTAGTCTTTTGTAATATTCCTTAAAGTAGTTCTGTAATTGTTGACTGCGTTAGTATTTGCTGGAGAATAGAATTAAACTTTTTATTGTTCGCCTCTATTGATTTATAAGCATTAGTTGCTTTCCCTGAAAGTCTAAATGCCCCAAAGAAGAGCTGGGTCATTTAGCCTACATGCATTGGAAAATATATTTTTATTTATAAGTAAAATATTTACCACAAAAATAATTATTTGTATTATTAATTTTAGATTCGGAAGAAGCATTTCCGGAGCATTTTTTTGATATAATTAAGCTCCGGCCCTTACTAGTTTTTGATCTCTGTCGTCCAAAACAAAATGTTTTATAATTATGTAAACAACATAATATAAATTTTAAAAATATATTTTTTATACTTATTCAAATCTCCAATCAAAAATGTGTTAGGTTCTTACCTAGCCTATTTGTGCTGAATGTAAATACAAAAAAAGAGTTTTGCTTTTAATTATCCACGACTCATAGCAAATAGAATATTTATTATATTTGCAATAAGTCTCTATTTCTTTAAAATATAAAAATTATATTCTTTATAATTAAAAAAAGAATACGAATACGTAATTTAAATATTATATTCTCTGTCCAATTATACAATTTTGCTATATTTTAATTAAATTAAATCGTGTACGTCTGCTGTGTGTTGGATGTTTCATTTGTATAAATTGCTTAAATTTGTTTCCATTGTGTGGTGTGCGAAACATGTGGTAAACAAGCTTTAAACATGCCTATATTATTTTAAACTAACGTGATCACTATTTATATTGGTCTTCCCGTGATAATGGCAATGAAACATAGCCGAAATATCAATAAATAAAATATTATAACCTCAATAAAACTAAAACCGCGGTAAGCACCCTATTTAGATATGTATACCTGCCTGCCTGCATGATACCACTATATAAGCACTACTATATACAAATAAGCAACTCATTTCTACCGCTAGCTGCTTTAGAATAGCTTTGCTGAGTTTAAAGGCTACGAACACTGTTATTTTAGACTTTAATAGGGAGAGGTGTGTTTGTGCTTTGCTCCCAGCTGCATGTGTACAAATGTAGAGTAATGATAGAAAATTACGACTATACCAATCGTAAAGCGATACCGTCTTCCTTCCGACACCGTAAGAAAGGGGTCGCGTTGCTTTAAGATACCAATAAATAAATTAAGACATTCATCTGATGCCAAACTAGACGGAGCCTGTACTTTGGCAACCAGACTAAAGTAGATGAAGACATAACTAGAGCAATGACTCTGACTGCTAAGCCAGTCATGGAGACCAACAAGCCAGCCAGTAAATATAAGGGCCTGTTTCACAATATCCAGATAAGTTCCGAATAGGCTATCGGCAACATATTTGACAGATACTTGACAGATACTCCATACTCTATCTGTCAAATATGTTGCCGATAGCCTATTGGAGGAGATTGTGAAACAGGCCCTTACTCTCCTAAATAGCATAAGGGCAAACAAGTATGCGATTAACGTGGTGATGATGAATATCGCTTCAATCTCTTGTGTAGTGGGTAAGTGGTATACCAGTGCATTCGCGGTTATGGGCAATGTAAACACAGTGGTCTAGTATATAGACTCTCGGCAAGTATGTGTGCGCCTATCTTGGTAAGGCTATATTTACGTATGAGTATAACTTTCTAGTATTTGTAGTTCGGTGGTAGTATTCCCAGTTTTCTACACAATGGTAATTAAGAGTAAGCTACCGTCGCAAACGTCCACACTATTTTGCAGGCTTGGCCTATCATTCAACGACCACTCTGATCTGTCAGTGGTGACCATCAAATTAAGATTATGAGAAGGTCTCAGCAACATGTCAAACGCAACGATTTTAATTACACAGAAAGATTACGGAAACATTACGTTTATAGCAAAAACGACCATACAATATAATGGTCTAAGAGCCGTGGAAGATCGTCCTTCACCGATCCGAAAACCAGATGAGACGTATTTGTTTATAAATACAAAATAATATAATACTAACAATCCCACGTCTCTGTTCTAGTTAAGAAACCGTTGTTGATAATTATGCTTACATTAAAAAAGCACGCTCCAATCTAGAGACAATATTTAAGCGATCCTTTTATGAAGTTCCGAGGATCGGTCATGTCGAGGAAATTGAAAGAAATCCTAGTTTAAGACTTACTTAATAGGTAGCTGTCTCCGCCAGATGTCACTTTTTACAAGTTTGTTGAACCCTCGGGGAGTCCGACGAAATCAACCGCAATTTTAATTCCTTATCAAATTATAATTTGTGCCATGGGCTAGATTAAGCGACTTTTCATTTAATTTGCATAATACTTATGAAATTTTGGAAAATGTCGTAACTAAGTAAAACTTCTTGTATTTCAACATCATCATCATCATCATCATCATCAGCCTTTATCCGTCCACTACCGACCATAGGCCTCCCTCAATGAACGCCAAGACGACCGATCCCTCGATCGATCATGTATTTATATTTATTTAGTATTCATGTAATTATATTATCTATTGAACTGTAATTCAAATTATTCAAATTGAGTCCACTACTTGTTGTGAGTGACAATGGTCTAGTGGGTATGGGCTTGGCTTCATAAGTGAGAGGATCCGGGTTCGATCCTGACCTCCTTTCATATCTTGGAATGGGTTTTTATGAATTTCTAAGTCCACGATCACACGATCGACACGACACGATCAATTGCCAGTGAGAGCAAGAGAAGAGTGCAAGAAAACATCGTAAGGAAGATAGAGACATAGAACTTTGAAGATCTGTGAAGTTCGCTAGCATTCTCGGTGAACTATAGCCCAATACCCTCCTCCCCTGGGTTCGACGAGACCCCTACTCAGTAGTGGACATAATATAAGAGTTGATACTTCTACTATACTGATGCTTGTATCAAAGCCAGCCCTCTGACAAAATGAGACAAAACAAAACCATCATAATTACTCATGTTAATGTTGAAATCCAATAAAAAGAATTCGGTTAGACTTGCGGTAAACTTCTTGTTTTTTTTTTCTATTATTAAATAAATGCCATTATTTAATAATAGCCTTCATTACACAAACTTTTAATTGTTTTATGCTATGTATTATTTAGCAGTGCTCTAGTATCCAACTTTATTTTAACTCGTATATATATGAAAGAGGTTATAAATGAGCCTTAAATGGACCGCAATATGATGATAAAGTATGGTTTATAAAATGTACGTACCCAGCACACTCGTCACACTCAGCAGCGCTGCGAGAGACATCTTGCTGTAACTCTTCACATCATCACTCAGAGCACATCACTTTAATTTCATCACTCAAGTTTCATCACTTCATGTCCCTGCAATAGAAATTTAGTTTATTGTTGATATATTTTTATGTCTTAATAGTTAAAATAATAATAATAAAAGAAATAACAAGAATACTAACTTAATTAATTAATTAATTACTTAATTAACACAAAAAAGAACATAATATACAAAATATAATAACAATGTATAATTTTCTAAATTTTAAATGTTTTTCTTCTTTATTAACGTAGTATGGATTTTAAAGTATGTTTCTTGTGAGAAAATTAGAAAAAAAAACATGATTACCGATATTATGGAGATGTCTTTTAAATGTGTGTTTGTTTGTTATCTTTTGAGCGCTGATCAATTTTTGAGAATAAACAGATATAAACAATTCACTCTATTCCTTAAAAAAAACCTTTAGGGGATTTCCCTCAGTAACCTCATTTCAGGACAGGTTTCTTGCGACTAATAAAGTCCCTAAGTAGTATTGGAAAGCTTTTTTTATACGTTTTGGTCTGGAAGTAGGTAAGAGTACTTTACATGTTGCGTATCCTTAAACACGTATTGGAAACTGGCTTTTCCGCACGTTTCATTCGCCCACAAGTAAAAAAAAAGGTGTGTGTGCGATTCACACACGATAGAAGTGAAATACATGTTAAATACTCAAACACAAGCAAGTATTAAACAGTGTGCAATTGCTCACACACCGACATTTGCTCTCTCGCTCTTTTGTATTTGTGTCTCTTACCTGTCGTTTTTTCCGTTGCAACGATTCTAAAAAAGTTTCACTTCAAAAATATTTTGAAAAAGTACATAACTTTATAATCAACGATAAAAACTTTTTTATTCACATCCGCTTCATTTTTGGAGCGCAATGTTCCCGAAATGCTGAAGTTAACAACAAATGGAGGCGCATCGCGGGAACTAATGCAGCTCCACCACATCAATCACCAATCATGAATCCACGACCACTCTGTTAAGAGTGCAAGAATAGAGAGAGAAAGAGAGAGAGAGAGAGAGAGAGAGAGAGAGACTTCTAAGAAACAAATTTACTAGAATCATATTTATAAAATGAACATAAATTATACGCGTAAATTGTATTATATAGGTCTCCACCTCGAAATCAGGCGAGAAGGATAATTGGCCAATTGTTCACCACGCTGGCCCAGTGCGGGTTGGTGAACTTCACATACCTTCAAAGACTTTCAATCTCATCAGGCATGCAGGTTTCCTCACGATGTTTTCCTTCACCGGTGAGCGAGCGATGGTCTCGTGTTTGGAGTGCACTTAGAAATTAGAAAAACCCATTTCAAGGCACACACGGGGGCGTTCTTGCATAAGAGGCCGAGTCTATCCACCACTGGACCACCGTCGCTTCTTATTTACATAATAATAATAGAACAAAGAGGACCAACGGACAAAAACACCAAAAAATCAAAAGAGAAAAGAACAACATTTATCTTTATTTATACTTCTTATTAAATTCAAGAGACGTTTGGGACTAACTTTCACATAAAACTTAATTTCAGAATAATAAAATTATATATGACAAATGAGATACCGTTTTTTCACAATTCGGACATGTTATTTCTGGTGATTTTATTTTTCTTTTTTTTGTGATTTTTCTGTTGATATCGGTGTTACTAAAGATATCGTTTAATTTAATTACGATGTAAAAACTACACAAGTCATAATCTACAATTTTTCATCCTAATCGTAAAAATCGCGTTTACAGATCAGAATTCAAATCTCACCAAGTGTAAATCGTATCTACACTATATAATATGATAAAGATGTACGACCAACCACTATTTTTTAATAGCGATATACTTTTGGCAAAACGAAGTATATCAGGGCAGCTAGTATTAGTATAAGATATACTTCTCAATATTAACAATATTATATGAGCACGTACAAGTTAAGTAACAATGTCATTCATGTCGCACGTGTGACTCCAATATTGGTAAAAATGTACCACCCTGTATAGCTGTATCTCCATTTACGACTTGGTCCCATCTAACCGGATCACCGTAACGCTGTACATCGTATAATGGTAACATCACGTACTCAGACGGATTTTTGTTGCTTTGTCATATAATATGACGTAAAAGACGAAAATAAATTATTTGGGTTGTTCCTAGCATATTATAGCGTCATTTAGAATGTACAAACTACTGTTGGGAGTACCTATATTGAAATTATTTATACGATATAATATAGGTATGCTGCTTATAATATTGTCTACTAAACATTTTTTTTAAAGTGAAACTTATCATACATCGCTCCCAACATTTTCGTCTGTGTGTTGCATGTCGCGGGATAGTCGGCCGTGGAGTGTATAGACTATTACTCATTAAACCAGTGCTTCATATTTTCGTTTTTTATACCTTTATTGGAATATTATTCCGAAAATTTTTAGTTGAATATCTATAATGTAAAAAAGTGTCACTTTCACCGTCCAAAACCACAGTCCTTTTATAAATTTTATCCAAATTAAACTTAACAAAATTTGAAAATAATTGTATTACCTTGTGATAGCCTGCGGTCTCATTCTTTCGTAAGCGTCTAGTATCCTGCCGTTTCATTTCTGCATGAGAATTGCACATATACGCATTTTTTGTTAGTTCGATATAAAAAACGAGTCATCTAAGGGAAGATCACTATCACCTATAAACAAGATCCCGTGTGATCTTGTTTGTTAGTCAAGGCAACTCATTCATTTATACGTTACCATAAACACAAAAAGTCAGCATTTAATATAATAATTGTTGTGTTTTATGTTAGAACATTCGGTGATAATATTTCGGACCGCAAATTAATATAGGTACATTGGTCCCGCCGACCGCCATTCTTCACGGCACATTGGTTTTTTGCCGCCAACTCCATCCCACACCCTGTATACAATGCAAACAAACGGTGAGCTTAGCGGCGGTATGAAATATTAACCAAAACGAAAATTTGGTTCATTTATTTTGAATAGGACATTTAAATTCATATAAATCGTGTTGCTATGTCCAGCCGAAGAATTAAGGTCGATGATAATGGTAATAATAATGGTGATGATTACGGTGACGATGTTGATGATAATAATTATAATGAAATAGGAAATGTATGCTTAGAGAGAGAGAGAGAGAGAGAAAAAGAGAGAGAGAGAGATAGAGAGAAAGTGAAAACTACACTTTGGACAAAAAAGTAGGAACATGAAGTCGGTTAAAAACTAAAGTGGGAATAGATTTGAATTATAAAATAGTGAAAGTTTAGATAAAATTATATTAGATATTCTAGTCAGGCTGAAACTAAACCTTTAAATCTGAAGCCTATTTCACCGCATTATTATTAAGTAAAAAATATTATTTGCACAAATATTGTTTAAACATTTTCTTTCCTCCAAATTCCCAATTTGCATAACCCCTTAATCAATAGTCAGTTTTAATATACAAAGCTTCTCGTGAATGCCTACCTTAATAAATACATAAAGTTTAAATTGTATTTGCCCAGTAAAAGCCTATTAAGTTCAATGTAGAACGATCCATCGAAACCTTTAGAGAAATTCAGGGGCCAAACGAAATATAAATGTTTGTTCGCTAAATTTACATTTACAACTAATTAATTTCTTGTCTCAATATCACCGACATCAGATTATCTTGATTAATGTAGTAATCAACCTTCACATGTGATAACCAGAAGTAAAAAGTAAAGTACCAACCCATATATGTCTCACTACTGGGTCTCCTCCTCGAAATCAGGTGAAAAGGGGTGTAGGGCAATAGTTCACCGAGACGCCACGCTGGCCTAAGGTTGGTTGGTGAACTTCACACACCTATAAAGACTTCTAATCTCATCAGGCATGCAGGTTTCCTCGCGATGTTTACCTTCACCGATGAGATGGTCTTATGTTTGGAATGCACTTAGAAATTTAAGAAATTCAAGGCATCACGCGAGGTTAGGATCGAACCCGGATCCTCTCCCTCAAGAGGCCGATCTCTCGAGCCGAGATGAGACGTTTATTTTATGATTTTTTTAACAAGCTAATTAAGTTTAATATTTTTTGTTATCAGCTTCACTCTTAAAATATTATACAAATTTAGTTTTAACAAATAGTTTTATCAAGCAGGTAGGTTAGTTATATTTAGATAACTTCACTCACACAATGATACATACAAGCTTTAAAAATTGAAATAAATTTAATTAAAAAATAATAATGAACGGTTTTTAATAGACAAGCTATTAATGAGTGAAGGTCGATCTCTCTAGGTCTCTTCTGGTTATCACAAGGGTGAAGGTCGATCTTTCACGGTCTCTTCTACTATATAAGCATCACAGATACTGATATTATTCTTTTTTTTTCTTTACTATACATGATATTATGTCTATCCAATTATGCCTACATTAATACTTTATCTATATTAAACAAAAACCCAAAATGCATCAGTAAGCGAATACGATAATTTGCTCCACCGGTAGATTTGGGCCATAATAGAAACTAATATAAAGTTGTGCTGACTCTAAGCCCCGATTTTATTTATTCCCAAACGGTTACAGAGTACGCAATAAGGAGCAAACCGATATAAATTTGCAAGGAGATTTAAAAGCAAACTTATTTCACCAAGACGTTTTGCGAGGCGCCAATAAAAAGCCTGAATAGTGCTATTGAGCTTGGAGCTTAGAGGCAATAAATATTCTTGGAGGCTCGCAATTCTTTTGATCAACGGTGTCGCTTTTTCAGCTTATACTACCTGTGCAATTACGGGATGGTATTTGCCTACAATCCAATAAAAGCTTTTATTACGAATAGTGTATACTTAATGAGAAATTAACAATTTATCAAAGAGCTTTTCAGAATATTTTCCAAGCTATCAAGTACAATTATAGTGCATCAAAAGAAAATTTTAAATACTTTTTAAATTAATAGTGAGATAATGGAATTTTTTTATGGAATCTTAGTGCCTTATCATAATATAATATACTAACATAATATGCAAATATGCAAACGAAGCATCGCATTTGAATAAGCGCTTCTTCTCTAATAATCCATCCCAGAGGGGTATTATAAAAAATAACAATTATAAAGTCATCTGCTTAAATCACAAAATAAATTCGATCTATCTCGAAATCGAACAGAAACAATGGCGAAACTTTAAAATAAGGCGCAGAAGGACCAACTTATCTGTGATGTACGTAGTAAGACACTAGCGTCACTGATAACTTGATGACTTTGTGAAAGTTGCCAAGAAATAATAAAGTTATATAATATATAAAGCATAAAAATAAAGTTGCCTAATATAAGTTGCCCAGAATTAATAAAAAAAAGAAATATAAAAAAACTTTCCTAATTAGTCTTCAAAAAAAAAGTGGCTAATTGGCTTACTTTAAATAGATTTAAGTTACCGTTACTTTAATCAAAACTGATCATAAAATTCTAGTATTTACAAAAATGAAGCTGACAACCACAATGATATCATTAACATACATTAAATGTCATTTCAATATGGCGGCCGTAGTAACCCTTGTCACTACTTGCTAGGTCTCTATTATAAATTCATTGGCCATTTAAAAACACTATAGCGTAATTTCTAAATAAATCATTTTACTGATGATTGCGCCATGATCACAGATGAACACGCTAACCGATCATTCATCAGAGCAAATCGTGAGACAGATGAATAGACTATACGCCTTCAATATGATATGAAATGTACATATTATTATCATATCAATTTCATTCAAAAAAATTTATTTAACAGGAGAACTAGTTTTATAAAACATCAGAATCACCTTTAAAAACCTGCTTTCAAATATAAAACTGCATTCAAATCTATTTACCCGTTTCAAAGCTACAGAGACACACATCGCGATTAAATTTGGAACACCCTTTTTGCGTGGGGTGCTATTAATAAAAAGTATATTTATATCTAAAGGGCCCATCCATTAATTACGTCACACGAATTTCAAGACATTTTGACCTCTCCCTCGTTCATGTCACAATCAGTCACATTTGTGAGACTCGGTGTGACGAGTTTGATGTTATTTTTTAAATTTAATTTGCTTATCAGCTTAGGCATATCAATGTGAAAATTTAACGTCACAAAATCAAGGAAGGAGGGAGACACATCCCTTGTCACACAATGTCACACTTGGTTGGGGCGAAAGAATGCTCCGCCCTTAACGTGTGACGTGATTTATGGATTGTCCCTTAATAATGCAGTTTGATCTATTAAGATTGTAGAAAATGTAACGATAAGCAGTAAATAGGTACCTAAAATATGTGTAGAACGTCATTGGATCAAAGCGCCATAACGCTACGGTATCAGGAACCTAAAAAATTTGCAAAGAGATTTCTTTCGGATTTCAGACGACAGCTACGGGATTTAGAATTCTTTCCGTATTTGAGATGAAAATTTTAAAGAAAGATGCAAAGAACGCATCATTTGATTCCGTATTTCTTGTGTGTCTCCACTTGAGTTTGAATAAAATCGTACGGATTCCGTTTCTCGTATTCTTAATGAAGATTTTTTTACGTATTAAAATATGGCTATGTTGGACAATATAGCCATATTTTAATACGGTAATCATATCGAGCTATTTGACGTGACAACGTCTAATAGCCCGATATGACGGGCAGCATGTACGAAAAAGATGGCGTCATGTAAGTTCCGCCCATGTTCCGCCAGCGAGAGCGCTGCACGAACGAGAGAGAGGCATGATCGGTTCGAAGGATCGGCTCAGTTGACAGTTTGGTTCGTGCTGCATGTAATGTTTGACGTTGTCACGTCAAACTACCGTCCGTAATTTGCATACAACTATTTTTTTAAGATGAACCATAATATTATCTTATCCTAATGTGTCATTTCTATTTAAACGATGGATGGTAGATTTGCTTTATTCCAGGCATGAATTCTTTTCATCAAATTACACTGATCCGGACAAAAGATAATAGGCAAAATAAAAATTATTATCATTTGGAGTGACTTCCATAGTATCATTCCTTTTCGACAACTATCCTTCGACGGCCTTTGTGGCTCAATAGTTAGCGCGCTGGCGCTCAAGCTGGGAGGTAGCGGATTCGAATACCGCCAGGGAACAAAAAAGTTTCTGGGCTCCTGGGTAGATGATATGTTTCAAACAGTATTATATAATAAAAATCTTAAATATATTATGTATTAATATGAAAAGTACCTATTTAATATATGTATTTCCGTTGTCCGGTACGCGTAACACAAGTTCCTCGGAAACTTACCTTAAGACCAGATCGACGTGGTTTAAAAAAGCGTCCATATGTATAATATAATCGTGATAGTATCGTATACCTATCAATTTCTCATATGCATGATACGCCTGACCTAGCAGAATAAGTTCTAATCCTGCGTGAAATGGGTCATGCTTATACAGGTCGTACAACATAATTATCACAAACTACTAAGAGATACGTAATAATTTCTTAACATGGTTCATTGAAAAGTTACCAGCTATAAAAAATAATATATATAATCTTGGATGTGGAGACAATATTTTTTTTAAATCAACCTTTTTTTATTGTTTTGAAAAAAAACAACAATATAAAAGTCATAAGTTCGTCTACTTAGCATTAAAACCAACAATCAAAAAACAGCCCTATTCGAAGGGGACATAACATTAAAATAAGATAAATATAAATAATACATATAATGTCTGGTTAATATATTCGTAAAACTATCCGTTTTGCTTGCGAATAGAAATGTCAACGAAACCTAACTTAAAAGTGTGCCTAATGTAACGTTAAACGTGTTAAAATAAAACGCCATATAAGTTGCATATTTTTGACTTTTCTATGATTCGTAAGTTATCCGGATCGTTTTACCGATAGAAACCGAGCATAAATCGCTATGCTCAAAATGTAATATGTAAGAAGTGAAAAATTTAAACGGAAAAACCAACACAATCAACACGCATTTTGAGCGTCAAAAATTTCGTGAGCGAAATCATTCTAACTAAAATATCTCGCTTAAAAAGACCATATTTTGATTGAATGAACGCGTCGTCTAAAAACGTGGGGCTTGTAAAAGCTCTGCGTTTTATTTGTGCAAACGGTTCCACTTTAATGGTAGCCGGTGTAGACGCAGAAAAATTTTTACTTTCCAGAAAAGCGTTTGTGCAATCAGTGGGGATTGTGCCGGAAATCTGAACTGAGCCGAGTTAAGGAACGTAGGTAGCGAGAAAACATTTCGCTTCCGTAAATCCTATTATAGGTTTTTAAAGTTTACCGAGACGCAATATTTATACTTTAAGTTACCTTGGTATAATAGTTTGCAATTCAAATTATGCAAGCTGCTTAGGTTGTTGCGTTTAGGTAGACGAAGTGTTGGTCGGCCATTAACCAGGTGGGAAGACGATCTCCGTGCAGTCCGTGTTGGATGCGAGTAGCAAGGGATCGGTCGTCTTGCGTTCATTGAGGGAGGCCTATGTTCAGCAGTGGACGGATAAAGGCTGATGATGATGATGATGATGATGATGATGAAGTTGCTTCCTGTTAATTATTATCGTTATTGCGTTATATTTTAATTTTTGCTTATATCTTTTATATCATAACGAGTAGATTGGAAGAAATATTCTTATGTAAGTAACTTGTATTTTCTAAAGCATTTAGTTTACCTAAAATATATTTTTCAATGGCTATAAAAATGAATAAATAAGTAAAGAAATAAGTAAACAATATCACGAGCAAATCATTAAAAAAATTCTTGTGAAAATTTGATTAGGAAACCTAATTATGTCGCTACACTGAATATAATGTGGATTACAGTGAAAAATAAAGGACCCGGTCTGAGGTAAATTGGTTTAGTTTGATTGATAATTAGTTATAAAAATAATATTCTTAAATTATTTATTATAATCTATACTGATTAAGATGTTATAGAAGCTGTTGCCCACAGAAATATTAAATTTGTATAGAAATTTATTTATATTAAACTAATTAATTTTTTAGGTTTCCCTTTTTAAATGTATTATAATAAAAACGAGGGCACAAAACCAATATTGGTATCAAGGCAAGGTATAACCAACGCGACAAAATGCTTCCCTTCTCCGTAAGGTCTGCTTAAGAAAACTTTTTAAATATCTGACTGGCCTAGTTTTGCCGATTTGACTCCAAATGAAATTTTTATTGTTTATGTATTTGACCAATGTTTTTTTATTCAATGGGATAGTTATAAGCTACTGATAGATAAGAATGTATTATACATTATACTGGTGCTTTGTCTAAAGTTTATGTCATGAAGTAGTAGACGCTAGATGTCGCCAATCTGCACTGTATTTGAGAGTTTTTTTATTTTTTATTTTGTTATGGTTTCCCTACCGCTCTCCATACAAATACCTACTGTTCTGTTCATAAAAATCTAAATAATAAGGTTGCCTTACCTTATTTTAATTTCTATGGTTCTGTTAATACCTTTATTTCTACTAGACTTTAATAAGGATACTTTTTATCATTTAAAGGTAAAATATTTTATTACTAGTTTCTCAGTGTTGAATAGAAAGGAAGTGAAATTCTGCAAAAGAAATACAATAGTGAAATTAAGGTGTCCAGAGTTTAATTATTTAGTTGAGAACGAACGCTGACCGAACTAACTTCCACAGTTTTGAACTTATTTAGCATAATCATTTACAACTTGCTTCCATAGTAGGTGAAGTGAAGTTTCTCACTAGTTAAAAGAAAGGCATCGTATGCCTCCGTTTGTCATATTATAATGTATTAGTTAAATTTTAGAAATCCGTTTTGTTTTTTTTTTTCATATCAACTATAGGTATACCAGATAGGCTATATAGGTTAGCGGGCCTTACCCATGAACATAACTCTCATGAATATGCGATAATAGTAGCCTGTGATAATTTTTATTGCAATAATAAAAGATATCACAGGCAATTCTTCGTTTCCTGCTGCGTTTTTCTTTTACTGGCATCGAGACCCCTCACGTCCCACAAATGGTGAATTAATGCCCTTTTTTTTCTTTTACGCCGGGAAATGCACTGACGTATCCCGCTGGGGAGTGGGTCTCCCCAGACGGGTATGTGGGACACGCTGCGTACGAAAGGTGGCAAGCGAACGCAGCTCTTCTCACTAAAACCCGGCGAGTGCCACCACTGCGGCCTTTGGTAAGGTGCCCCGGATCTGCAAGCAACAGGGCACCTCGACGGCTAGTCAGTTTCTCAGGAGACCGACGCCACCTCCACAGAGCGGTTGTTCCGCACCACAGAACAACCACTTCCAACATCTGGAAAGAACGATGAGGTGAGGTTCCCATCCTCACCCCTTGCCCCCTGCTCTGTTGTCCCTCTTATAAGAGGAGTACAAAGAGCCCCCTTGCGGTGGCTCAATTCACTTTGCCCAAGGTGTTGGGGTCACCCTGGGCTACTTAGCCCCACCGCGACGACAAGGTTTGAACCATGGTGGGGAACGAATGAATGCCTGGACAAGTTTCAGGTGTAATTATTTGTGTTTATGGGCGACGCTAACTACCTGTTATCCCCTATAGATGGATTTTATGTTCAAAATCAACTTGTAAAGGTAAATATCAACACTGGGCACGGGTCTCTCCCTAGGAATCAGGAGAGGAGTGTTGTGAGTTATAGTTCACCAAATGCACTGGCCCAACGCAGGCCAGTGAACTTCACACACATTCAAAGACTTAATCTCTTAAGGCATGCAAGTCTCCTCGTGATGTTTTTCTTCACCATTGAGCGAGCAATGGTTTCATATTTTAGGGTGTACTTAGAACATTAGAAATACCTATTTCAAGGCATTGCAGAAGCACAAGAGATGAGCTCATATCAACTGGACCATTGTCACTCGAACTCAAACAGACAAAAAAATGTTCCAAATCAACTATCATGAAAAAAACGAATTAAAGTAATGAAATTTTATTTTAAACATATTAAATAGAAAATCAATACAATATTATCATATTTATACAAAAATATACTAAAACTACTTAATAAACTATATTCTTATATAAAACTAAAAATGAAACTAAATAATATAAAAAATTGACCCCAACGAATAAAATATATTTCAAATTCAGAACATCGACAAAGTCTCACAACCCTATATTCAAAGTATCTTCAGTGAGATTACTTGCTTCATACTAAAAAAATAACCTTTTCCACACGCTCTTTGCAACTTTTTATATTTCTTGCTGAAAGGGTTTGTACATGCATGGAATCTCATTATCGAAGAGGTTTTAGTGACATTGATTCTACAACACTAATTCCTCTTTGGAAACCAATTTCCAGGTAGTACTGAACACTCTTGTACATACAGTACAAGAGCATACATGCAGTACGAAACTAACGCTGTCATTATATTAATTTCATATTCCTATAGAAACGGGCTTTAGTAGAACTTATCGGCTATATTCGGCTATATTTAAGGAACGATATTAGTTAGTAATATTTTTTCAAGTTATAATGTCACTAGCAGCGCCCCGCGGTTTCACCCACGTACTTCCCATTCTCGTGGGACCACAGTAATAAATTATAGCCTATGTGTTATTCTGATGTATGAGCAATATTATTGTATAGTTTCATCAAAATTCATTCAGTAATTTTTGCGTGAAAGAGTAACAAGCATCCATACTTACAAACTTTCGCGTTTAAAATATTAGGAAGTAGGATACTTAACCACTGTCAAGTATCCTTAATTTACGCTCGAATTCTAATAAATTCAATACGAGAAAACCAAATACTTGAATAATACCATCCGTTTGTGGTTTCAGCCTTAAAATAGCTCGAGTACCCAACAATGTAGATGCAAATACTAGAGAAACGAAACAAGAAAGAAAAAACCAAGACATGCCCGAATGTGACTCGCGCCCAGTGTTCTGAAAAACATGTTTCATGTAATATAACAACGATTTTTAGAATTTTCCCTTTACATTATTGGTCCTAAAATATAAATCTTAAAGATAAATCTTTCATTAGCTAATTTGACTAACCCAGAGATGAATTAAAAAGGATCCACGATATAATATATCAATATCGAATTTTAATGACCAAGTATACCATATCTGGGGGACGGCAGTGCCCCCGCCAAGTCGAGCGCAAAGCAAATACTGCCGTACCATCTTTACTGGAACCATATTATATTATAATCATTTCATTAAAATACAATAAAAAAATTTAATTAAATATCTATAATGTCAAAATAATTAAATGTTTTTACTTTAACAATGCCTAAAAGAATTTTGCCATCAAACTGTATAAATACCCGTCTTTATTATTCAGTCCTGGATAGCAAGACCGTTCATTTTCAATTCTGAATCCTTAAATTCACATTTATTTCATCGTGGTCTTTGAATATATTCACGTTTTCACATTTTTAAGCCTTACCAACGAACTGCTTAAATAAGTAAATTTTATAAACGTACCTAAAGCTACTTTTGTTCCATTAAATGCTTAGATTTTAAAACATAATATTTTAATCACAAGATTTATTTGAATGTAACAATTATTTATATTTAAAAATACACATAAAAATATGACCATTGACGTGTTGACCACAGGTTGACATAATATGATGATAATGATGGTTAAAATGCTCGTATTAAATTAAAGGGGTGACCATTTAATACTAGTAATGGTGGGTAAAACTTTAAGAAAAATATAATTGCTATTTCCTATAGTTTTGCATGTAACATAAGTTCCGACACTTGGTTAACACGGTATATATTCGTCAATGTTTTTTAAAAATATTTGATCAATTTATTGATAGCTTAAATCGAGCGACGATGGCGTAATAGGTATGGCCTCGTCTACCACAGCGTCAGGGTCTGCGTCGATGCTGACTCCTCTGACTGACTGACTGACCCTGATCCTGTGGTGCCTTGAAATTATTTTTTCTTAATTTCTAATTACTTAATTAAAAAGTGCACTTCAACGACCATTAACCTGCATTGGGCCAATTTTGTCCTCCTCGCCTGATTTCGAGGAGGAGGAGGAGAGATGTATGGGTTAATACTTTTTTTTTAAATTGAATCCTCTGTCGTTTGTTATAAATAAATAATTAGCTTTTACATTTTTATTAACCACAGCCCTTGCAATAATAACACAATGGAACGACGTTATATGTTTATGGTGCCCGCATCATGACATTATAATCACTTTATCTCGGAGCTTCGCTATTTTATCGCAGCTTTTTTACGTTACAATTTTAAAAGGGTTTTATGCTCCTCGATTAATTCAATTCGACGCAAAGTGAAAGCTTATATTATCTACTCTGAAGCTTTAATTTACTTTTTTGATGAAACTTACCAAAGGGAGCTTTCCGCACCAATTATTCCTAAAATGAGTAAGTCCTTAAACTAAACCTCTAAGTAGAGATTTAAACAAGGCTAGACCATACCATTATTTAGTGAAATGGGTATCGTAGTTAATTACAACTAACAATGCCTTTCAATTAATATGATTCGATAAGATTCAAAGTTCTAAAGGCGTCTTTTTGGTTCGCCACTAACCAGTTGAAATGACGATCTCCGTGTAGACTCTGGTACGCGTTGGATGCGAGTGGCAAGCGATTAGTAGCCTTTGCGTTCATTGAAGGAGGCCTATGTTCAACTGTGGGCGGATAACAGCTGATTATGGCGAAGGCATCACGCCTGGTTTCACTTATTTATTTATTTAATAATTTATGTACACTTAGAAACATATACAGCGAAACGGTGAAAATAAACACTAGTACAAAGCCTGGTTTCACTTAGTACATGGTGTCACTTTAGATAATATGAAACACATGAAACAAATGCCAAATTAATTATAAGCGTCGTGAATAACTCATAATAATATTATGGGATATTAGTTTAAAAAAATCATTACGATTTTAATAAATAATAAAAAAATAAAAAATAATAGAAAAAAATATTGTAATGCATATTTTTTCGAATGTTTAAGTGAAATTCAATCATTATAATGAAACAACTTTGATGGATTTTTTATCGCGGCTTATTAAGTTTTTCCAAGCTCGACGTTTCAGATATTTATAGCAACCATGGTCACAGGAGAAGTCACCGGAGGAGTCCTAATTTGTGGGATATCTTAAGAGGAATCTGAACAGTGGAACCATAATTTACTAAAATACGAAATTAATGGTAAGTTTAAAATGATAGTTTTTTAGTATTTTATGAACATTGTTTTTTATCATGTCTATTGTATTTGGACACAGAATGGTTTGATTCAAGCGAAATACTTTACGCAACACAATAAAATTGTGTTAAGAATTCAGGTCGAAACAAAAAATCTGGCTACCGAAAATGTAACCTAATTGTGAAAGTCTGAGTCTTAATAAATCATTCTTCAGTGCCTAGAATATAAGGCGTTTTAGGTGAGAAACGTATATAATAAGTTTTCCAGACTTATACATTAAAAGAAGAGAAAGAAAGAAAAGATTTTTTCAGACTTTTATTTCCTACCCATCTCAAACGTATCTTGATGAGAATGAGAATTATTTACAGAGAATGATGGGCCCATCTTGATTTGTTTGTTGAAAAATATCAACTAGTTTTAGAGCCATATCTTGAAAGATTTATCAAAATGAAAGACACGTTTCTTTTGTGAATTTCAAAAGAGTATTTTCAACAAAGAACTGACATGACTAAGTCATAAAGAATGCTTCCTTCTTTAATAAAGAAACAACTTGTGTATTTTAGATGATAATATTTACGTAAAATGAATTAAAGAATTACGTTCATTGTTTTCTTATGTTTACGCGAATTTCTCTAATTATAATGAGACAACTTTTACGGATTTTATCGCGGCTTATTATGATTTTACATGTCCAACGTTTCGCATACTTTACGGCAACCATGGTCACCTGGGGACTGAGTAAATGTCCGTAAAAGGTGTTTAGTTACATAAATGACGTATTTTATATAAATTTTGTATATTTAATTTTTTAATCTTTACAAGAACGTAAACTATTTTTTTATGTTGATCGCATAGGCAAACGGGTTGACGCGCCACCTGATGCCAAGTGGTTAACATCACCCATGCAGATAAAATTAGATAGTATTGCCTATACTGATACTGAGCGACAATAGTCCAGTGGTGCGTAGACTCGGCCTCTTATGCGAGAGGTTCGGGGTTATCCTGACCTCTCCCTAAACACAAGACCATCACTCGCTCACCGGTTAAGGAAAACGTCGTGAGGAAACCTGCATGCCTAATGAGATTAAAAGTCTTTGACGGTATGTGAAGTTCACCAACCCGCATTGGGCCAGCGCATCGGTGAACTATGGCCCATTACCCTCCTCGCCTGATTTCGAGGAGGAGACATATAAGGGTTGATACTTTACTATACTGATACATAAAATGATATGTCTCGGTGATAATAAATAAACTGTCTGTATCGCTCTTATCTCCGTAAAAAAGCAAGTCTGTTTCACGGGAGAAGCAAGCAAGATAGTGTACCCATTATATCATGTACAAGTGGCTAGTACTAAGAACTTTCAGTGTTACCCTACAACTACATATACATAAAAATTGCTGAATTGCTGAAAATAATTATGGAGGAAGCATCTTCAAATTAAATTTAGCGACAGAGAACCGTCAGCGTTGACGTAACGAAACAGAACTATCCAATAGTGGACGAACAAACCAAAAAGTGGACAAAATGATGATAGAAATTGTAGTGTATGCAGCTATATATGTATTCTAGGCATTTATCTCCATACGTCACGACGTGACAGAGTGGGAACTGAGAAGCTGTCGATGTCTAAAAAAAAGTCAAAGCTCGAGAGAACATGGCGGTGCGTTGGCTGGCGTTGGCCAAATAAGATCAGCAAAATGAATAAAAATAATTAAGCGGTGAAATGATAGTCGTAGAACCTAGTAATTATCTATGATGATACTAAAAACATTTTCCAGTCGTTTTCATGTTCTATTTTATGAAAATTTTAAGCAATTTTTTACAGCCTGACGCGTAATCTAGTATAACAAATAAATTTAAAAAGTTTAATTCATAATATATAAAAAATACGGTATGACGTTTCTTGTGCTATTCAAATGCAAGACTTAATTAAAAATGGTCAAAATTGTAAAAGAAAGCATTACTTTTAAATAAATATCTAGGCTTTTCAATTGCGGGAGCGGTAAAAAAACTGTGAGCAATTAAGGAATTCCTTGGACCAAAGACTCTCGAATTCGTCTGGGTTCTGCAATGTATTATGTCTAGGCATTTAATGTCTGCTAGCTGTCTGTGGAATGTCTTTCCATAAAATTATAACTTCCCATTAGTACATTCATTCAAAGTTGAAACAGTACTAAATAGATTTTAAGAGTTGAGCTAAAAAATTATAAGCTATAAAAAATGGGTTTTGCTGTCGGTTCAAGTAATTAACAAATTTTGCCTACCTCTTTGTTATATATTACAGTCCAAAGATTCACAATCTTCATTAAAGTTCAAGCTTTTTACTAGTAAATAGGCATGTGCCAAAAATTGCCTATTTCTATCTTTATCGCCTATTCAAACCTTCTTGTAAATTCATTCCCTCGTACGGAATCATTATTTCAGCTACTTATCCTTACGATTATAGACATAAGAATTTGGTTATAATACAAAATTCTAACGTAAGTTATGTCTCTTGCCTTATTATAAATACCATGGTATATATTTTAGTTTATATACTTTGTACCAGAGCAAGCTTCAAACCGCCAATAGATTCGTAGCCATAGAGATATAAAATGTGAAAGGTTAAAATAAGTCAAAATACTTATAAAAGATCAAACGGAATTTGGCTGTCTTTTTATTTAATGAGAGAATATAGATTTAAAACGATACGAATATTTACAAAGTTCAAAGCAAATGAATAGGCTTGATTAAGAGCCCTTTAAAACCGCCTTGGTTTTGATATTAAGGGCGCTTGACATCTTTTCATAATCATAGGACGTCTCCAAACATAAGAATCTTGAAGAATTTATAGACAACAAATAATGAACATAACGCTGTAAAAGTTCTGTTTAAGATTTTTAAAGTATATTCGAAATTCCGGAATCCTGTTGATAAAAATTAATAAATATAATATACATTCATATTATAATAACATCGAAAAGTAAAATATTTCGTTACATATAATCTGTCTTGATTCTGATAGGTATCTCTATAGTACCTAAATTTTCTAACAAAAGAGTGTTTGGCATGGTTAGATTAAGAAAATCCATAGAATTTATCAAAAACAAGAAAAAATAAGACAAACAAATACTCAGTCAACCAGGTACTACTAACAATATTTTAGTTGTTGTTTTTTTAACATTCTAAAATATTCATTAAATATTATTTAATCACGAAACAAATCACCTTGGTAACAGAATATATTTTGCTGTAGGTCATTATATAGCTACAAATAATAAAATATAATAAACGATGTATCTTAATGTGTATGTATAGCTTAAAAAAGACTTATTTCCCTAATTGCATAGATATATAAATAACTAGTAGCGCCCCGCGGCTTCACCCTCGTACTTTCCATTCCCATGGGATTACGGTGATAAATGATAGCCTTTGTTATCTTGATGTATAATATGTATCTGATGTTTATATGTCATGGTAAAGTTTCATAAAAAAACCATTCAGTAGTTTTGACGTGAAAGAGTAACAAACATCCATACTCACAAACTTTCGCGTTAATAATATTAGTAGGATAATATACTTTGACGCATTTTAATTTTGTTACCTTAATGTAAGTTCGCTGGTAACGAAACGTATTCATTTGATTTACTAGCGTTAAACCTATTTATTTTGCAGATCAAATATTTACGTAATATGCTTCTGAAGTCTCAGGCATATAATTCATGAAATTTCGGATCATCGCATACACAAATTTTGGGGGATTGCCAAGCAGATGTCAACCTTATCATGCTTGATGCTGCATAGCATGAAAATTGCATGCGATAAATTAAAACAAAATCCCGAGATGAATTAGAACGTTTTAGGTTTTTGCTGAATATAATAGATATAATATAGTCTTCACAATCGCGATGATAGTATTTTAGTTATTGGGAACTTGAGTTACAAAGTTAAAATACGAGATTCATTGTGACTCCTGTAGTCTACAAGTAGAAATGTAGTTCATAATAGGGATGTTGACTAATTTTTTTAATTGATTTTATTTGATAGATATACTATAGACAAACACGAAAAAAAGACTTTTGTAAAGAAATATGTCCAATTTTAACAAAAAATTAAATAAAGAAAAATAGTTTTTAAAATTGCCCTTGAAACGCTCCAAGCGTCATTACGTCACACACCGCATTGAGAGCTCGCGCTATGTTAGGTGAGTTATGACAGTTTGTACTTAACTCAATGTTCAGTGACGTCATCGCCTTATACGCGTTTGCAGTCACGTGATAATGCATGATAAATAACGCATTTTAAATTAATGTTCTAAATTTTAAGACAAATAAGTAGACTTTTAAAATGTTATTTT
This sequence comes from Lycaena phlaeas, assembly GCA_905333005.2. NCBI lineage: Eukaryota > Metazoa > Arthropoda > Insecta > Lepidoptera > Lycaenidae > Lycaena > Lycaena phlaeas. The sequence goes on along the minus strand of HG995180.1, from coordinate 7,478,595 downwards.
AGGTTTTCAAATACTGTATTTAATATGTAAACCATAACTTTACATGAATTTGTAACATGTGTCAACATCCCTATTGTTACTGTGTATCTGAATCTGTGATTATCTTTCAGGCCTAGTGAGAGCCGTTTAGTTTATTATTATAGTAGATAAACAAACAGGCAAAACGTGTCACCTGATAGTAGTGGTCGACTTCAGCCATGAACATAACCTGGAACCAGGCAACTTATTAATTATTGTTAGCCCGGGAGCCAGTAACAGGTCTTCATGACCAACTTCCTCCCGCGAGATAATTCGTGAGACGTATCAGAGAATAGTATCAGTTAACTACAATTTAACAAATATTTGAGCTGAGAGGAAGTGACTGAATTGTTATTTTATTTTTCTTCATGCGTGGGGAGCTCCCACCGCTCATCCCCCCAACCGAGAGCCAGCTGACGTTCACGAGGCCTTATGATACTGTTCTCTGATACATCTCACGAAGTACCTCGCGGGAGGAAATGATTGACCAAATTTTTACCTGGCTCACGGACCATGTGTTGTCTATCCTAAGATTTTAAAAACACAAAGATTGCGGTCCTCATGCAGCCAGGAGAGCGGCATAGAACATTCCTCTCACTGGCGTTATACCCTTGTCCAAAACCCATTTTCATACTGATTGATTAGATTGATGGTTATAGATGAAAATTGACGTTTAAGCGGATCAGACAAACTACCCGATGATTACAATCAATTACCAATCAATTATACTTATTTGATAAACATTGTAATTTTATCAAATTTGTAATGTTTATCAAATAAATGTGGAAACTATAAAAATATATTTCCAGTGTTATTATTAATTAATGATAAATCTGATTGAAATTCTTTGAGAATATTATAACATGAAGCTATGCAAACTTATGATACCCTACGTATAGTCATACCCAACAAGTGAAAAATCGTTATCTATATTCTCAAAATCATCATTATCAATCAACGTTTCTCGGTTGCGATGCTATTTTATAAAGAAATGTTCATATCTCAAACAAAATCATAACTACTGTCTGTGAACGCTCTTAACCTACATAATAGTGTTTCATTTAAGGTCAGTAACCTAAGTACAGGGATAGATATAAAGATTCGGGCTGTGGCTTTATTTTATGTACGAAAACAAATAAAATACGTCATGAGCTCGTAGTTTCACGGCGAATCGGACATGGTGTGTTCAAGTCTGGAATGTGTGTGACCTCAATAATTAATGTTATAAATTCATCAATAATGATCATCAATAATGATCATCAATAATGATCATCAATAATGATCATCAATAATGATCATCAATAGTGATCATCAATAATTATCACTTTTATTATTACTATTTACTTTTTACTTATCCATGCTTTTTATATTAGTGACAATGGTCTAGTGGCTATCAGCTTCCAGAGTAGGAAGTTCTGGGTTCTGTTCTGGGCTTATCGTTATATCACCGGGGAAAAAAAAGATCGTTAGAAAACATGTCTGATGAGATTAAAAGTATTTGAATATGTGTGAAGTTTACCCCGCATTGGGCCCTCGTTTGATTTCAAGCCTTTTTAACTTTCTAAACTTTTGGAACGGATATTTATGATGATTTTTATTGTTGTTGTTTTAGATGTTTGAAATTATCAAAAAAAAATCCGGAAAATAACTGTAACTATGTTAAAATCATAGCAAAATTCAGCTCCCAATAATAAGTAGTAAGGTTGAAGAATATATTATTTTATAAAATTTTAACACAAGAATTCTACTATTAAGGAATGATTTAACGTTTTACCTGGATTAAGAAAAGCTTTACTGTGACTTAAGATCAGAAAACATACTTTAAAGTAAAACAGTGAGTTTAGTTAGTAAATAAAACTATCAAAATAAAAACGCCCCGAGAACTCTACGTTCAATTTGAAACAACGAAGGATGAAATTAAATTATATCTTCATCGAGCTATCCTACTTTCCCGGACAAAATTAAGTCAATAAGTACAAAAAATCTGTGCTCTTAGTATTTATTGAGCGTAGCCTACTTTCTTATCTTACGTACGGATACTAAAGAGCAGCTCTTAAAGCGAACTCAAAAGGAAGATACTTTAAAGGCACAAATCGATAATTGCAAAGTTAAATTATAATGCGATGACGATTTTATTAAAAAATTTTAAGCTTCTTTAATGACTATTTATTTAATGTACAAATGAATGTTAAGTGTGAAAAAATAGTGGTAGGTAATAGGTTTTATTCGTTCTAATGATTTGCATTACGTGGTGGTACTTCTACCAGCCTTGAAAAGAATGTTTGTTATTTTAATTTCAGTAATCACATATGCATATCCTGGTATATGACCTTTGATTTTCTAGATATTTTTTTTTGCGAACTAACCTAATCTATACTAGCAGTAAATAAATCATATATTGTATTTTTTTCCATAATTACTGTAACTAGTTGTATATTGTTGTGTTGGCAATAATGGAGCGACATACTCTGGTATCCCAGATATCATACATAAAGATGGACATGCTGATAATGATGATGGTAATGAAATGTGTTATCGCTATTTAATTATAACGATCATCGTCACCATCATCGGCCTTTATCCGTCCACTGTTCAACACTCTATCAATGAACGTTAAGACGACCGATCCTTTGCCACTCGCATCCACCAGTTATTGCACGGAGAACATCTCCTAACCTTTTTTTTTTCTTTGATGTCGCAGCGGATCTCCTTTTCGGACCATACCAGGGCCTTGGGTAGGCGCGCTGGCGTATGTGGTGACTCGCATTGGGTGCACTACCCCACTAAAATCACTGATTGAGCCTTCAGCCGCTATCTGAGGGACCCGGATCTGCAGGCGACGGGAAACCCTCATCGACTGACTGGTCCCGGCAAGACCAGACTCTCCACAATAGGGGGACTGCCCGGCTACGACTTGGCAGTCCCCACGACGTCGTCTCTAGCAGGGCTCGGGTAAACGTCTCCTGACCTGGTTAATAGCTAACCAACACTTCGACTACCTGAAGGCGTCTCCCACTCTTATATCTTATTATTAATTATTATTCTTTATAATCGGCTCACTTTATAAAACGCTTTTCAATTATAAACCGGTTTCAGGGAATTTAAGAAACTGTTTGCGTGGGCGGTGAGTAATATCATATAATTAATATTTGCCAATAGTCACACAGCATCAATATAGTTTTATAAGTGGTTACAAAATGGGTGAGTATCAGATGACGGATTAATTAATAATATTAATGAATGCTTTTACGCCACGTCTATCTGGTCCCGTGGTAAGTTCTCGAAGAACTTGTGCTACGACCAGACAACGGATATTTACTACTCTTATATCCTACTACTATCCTAATATTATAAATGCGAAAGTTTGTGAGGATGTTTGTTACTCTTTCACACAAAAACTACCAAATAGATTTTGATGAAACTTCACAATAATATAGATTTTACATCAGAATAACACATTATATAATTATAATTTATCCCCCTACTTCCACGGGAACGGGAATTGCGCGAGTGAAACTGCGGGGCGCACCTAGTTACACATAAATTTAATTTTTTTGTCATATAATACACTAATACACACATTTAATATACATACACGACCTAGAAAAACAGAAAACTTCTTTTCTTGCCTGACTGGATTTGAACCCGCTACATTTCTTGAGCGCCAACGCTCAAATCATTGAGCTATAAAGATCGTCAAAATAAAATCCTATAAGTGTGAAAGTTTGTAAGGACGTATGGATGTATGTTTGTCTTTAACAAATATTATTGCGTAACGATCAGGGAGCAGAGCATGGATTTTGGCGAAACTTTAAAATAGTATAGCTTACACATCAGAATAAGACTTAGGGACTTAGTGGCCTTAAGCGGACACCTTAAGGGAAAGTTAATATAAAATGGTTGTTGTTTTAGCTACATTCATAATTTTTTGACCATAAGGTCCGTTATTTAATGCCTTTCAATAGGGCAACATTTAATTAAATATAAATAGACATAAGAGAAAGTTATAGGTCAATTAGCAAACCATTACGATTGCCCGCTTTGCCCGAGAGGGGGGCCAAAACGGGCATGGTTGAGGTAAAGCGGGCATGGATCTATTTTATGAATAGTTTACATAATTATTAAAAATGAAAAACCCATAATCCTCGGTTAATCTATGTAAAACACAGTAAACGAAAAATCTTGATGAAATCTTGTATTTCAGTCTTATTTTTCAATCACTAAGCAACATTAATATTACAAATTGAAAAATGATACAAATTGAATAATGAAACAAACGTTAGTAGATTTCATATGTAGGTATACAACCATATTATAATAAATTGAATAAAATTATATTCCTATTTCCAGGTCAAGTTGCCCATTTAAAGAATATTTTTGGTTATCTACATAAAATCATTTTTTTGTTTTTAAAATATAAAAAAATATAAATTTTTAATCCTCAATTATGTTTCTAACTTCAAATACATAGGTCCTAGCTATAGTCAGTATTTCTTTCAAAAACTAGAAAAGAAAGAAAAGCCTAAATAAATATTGAATATAAGTATATCTGTCAGTACCTAGGTAGTTATTAAATTTCCTAATCGGGCTACCTAATTCTTTTCGTTTTGCTTACTATATGATTGAGGGAGCTCATTTGAGCTGCGAACTTTTCGAATTGTATTTGTTTGCTATCATAAAAATAAACACGTAGGAACTATTGTAAAAATCATAACATATTATAGCGTAGTGGGCACGTGCCCGCTTTGCCCTAAACGCTTTGCCTTTTTGGACACTTTAAATACCTAAGCAAAATTTAACTTCAAAATGTTAATATATGTAGCGTATAATGCAAACACAATACAGCCCAATAAGCACTTCATTTCTAACACATATTGATTATACCATTGTTAGCATTAAAATAGGGGAAATACATGAAATATACTTTGCAATATTTTTCAAAAACCCACAAAAAACATTTTCTTGACACAACTCGTAACGACGTGTTCGTAATTCAACCGAACGAATGACCGAAGGTCCGCAGAACGCGGGGACATTGGTGGCTCCTGGAGATCGCGCTCTTGTTTAAAACGACGATATAAACCCGAGTGCCCTCTTTAGGCACGGTGCCCGCTTTAGACCCATCGCCCCTAGGCTATAACCTTCCCAAGGGAATGGAAAGTACGAGAGTGAACTGAAATGTGAGCGAGTAACAAACTTATGTATATCGCATTGCGATTTATAGTCCTTTTCTTTAAATGTATCTAGCTCTATTTGACCGTTTATGCACTTAATACCTACACCATAATATTATACATGTCTGCCCTTCGCTGGGTTCGAACTCGCACCGACACGAATTTGCATACTTCTTAACTTAGGTTAAAAGTCAGTCGACAGAAGATGAATGAATAAGTATTGTATGCGACACGATATTTTAATACAACATATTAGCATATTAAAGTGGTAGGATGTGTCGTTTACGTCAAAGATAAAATGGAAAGCCTCATAAAAGCTTAAAGGCAATGTAAAGTTGGCCTTGTGAGTTGATACTCTCAAGATCATAAGATACTTATAAGTAGCCAATTTTGTTCTTTGTGGATTTTGGATTTAACGTGCATATAATATTATATAAGTACAAAATAAATTCATTGACCAACCACATCACACAATGGTTTCTAATCGAAACAACTATAATTAAGGTAAAAGATATACTACTACTACAAGTAAATAGATTGCAAAAAAGACTATAAAATTAGTACATTAATATAACTATATTAGAATAGTACAGAACGGATTTTTTTGGAAATGTATATAAATACATTTCGCTTTTGTATATTATAATACTTAACTTGGTACAGATATCAATATAAATTACATAATACGAGTTATTAGCATTTTGCTAAATCTGATCTCGCGACTGCAGTTATCCAGAAACCTGACTCGGCCAGCGATCCGTCAAACCAATATGTGTGTGGAAAAAATGTGTTAGGAAAAAAAATTAGAAATAAATAAAGCTAGAAACAGATAAGACAAGATAAATAAGCTTTATTGATTGCTGGACTAATTGTATTGTTGTTTTGTGATAGATAATTCATCCACTTAGCTAATACATACGGATATCGCTTATAATAGGAAAGTCACGCTGACTGGCGTTATAGTCTATGGAGGATTGTTATGTAAGAGCAAAAACGTTATAGGTTTTATTCGAGCATTATGCTAATAACCATCTCGAAAAATGAATTACAAATAATGAAGAGCGACAGGCGAAGATAAAAAAATTGATAACATACTTAAATGTGGAACGTGGCGGAAAATCTCTAGTTTAAGAATTCGAATTCGATTAATAGTAATAGAATAGAAAGACTTTTTTAAAGTAAGTACTAAAAATTTTAAAAGTGTATTTGACCCAATAGAAAGGACAGTTATGGATAGGGGGAAGTTTTTTTGGCACGGGTATAACATAGTTTGGGAAATGGTTTATTTTTTTAAGAGTAAAATATTAGTTTGCATTTTTTTAGGGAAATGTAAAAAGATTTTTTAAAAATCTATTCTAGATCCAGTCACCCATCCATAAATTAATTTATGTATAAGATTTAACCGCTAAAATTTAATAGTATTATTTACTTTAAAACGCGTCAATATTTTCGATTTAGTACTTACCCTTGCCCTTTGTTTCTTCATCAATAACTGTGTTGGGTACCAATTTTGTATTAATTAATCTATATATTTCAAAGGTTACTCTTTCTTAAGAGAATAAGTATGAAGTAATATATGGGCCTATTTCCGAATTATATTTGTACGTAATTGCGATATTATTTAATAGTAGAAAGGAGTCAATCTCGCCCTGTTGAGTTTTTTACTATACTTCTAGATTTCGTAGAACAACTTAATGTGTCACTAACCTAAGATGCCATAAAGGTGTACATTAAAGTGGCCTATAAAAATTTCTCCATTACTACAAGGAGAATACTATCCAGCTTGGATAGTATTCTCCTTGTAGGTAGTTAGTAATACAAGGTGACCGGCAACTTGGACTAAATTGAATTATGTCTAAAAGTGGAATGATAAGGTCTGATCAAGTAAAAGAATGAAGAACAACATTGAGTTGTTCGAAGAAATAGAGTATATTTTGTCGGTGGGTAAGGATAACATGTTTACTGATGTTAAGGCGAATCACATTCATTATAATGAACTAACAAACTATAGACAAGATATAAGCTTAAGTGTCAGTCACTAATTTATGTATATTTTTTTAAATATTCCCACGCGTACCGTTTTTTCTTTTTGTAAAAAGAATGTAGTGGTGCTCTATGGTTACCTGGTTCACCGAGCATTTGCTCGGTACCCTAAGTGATAAAATACGATAATTTTTTTTAAGAAAAGGAAAAAAAAATCGGACCGGAGACTCGAACCAGGCTCGTTCGGACTTAACTGCCTAATTTCACCACTAAGCTACTATGACATATTATATGACAGCGAAATATACGTTCGTATTCTAATCATATTTTATCGATGCCTTAAAACACGGATAAAAAAAGTTTTCTAAAAATTTGTCCTAGCTAGATCGATTTATCGCCGTTTTTAACACATGTATACAAAATTTCATGAAAATCGTTGGAGCCGTTTCCGAGATCCAGATTCTATATATATATACAAGAATTGCTCGTTTAAAGGTATAACTTGGTACAGATATCAATATAAATTACATAATACGAGTTATTAGCATTTTGCTAAATCTGATCTCGCGACTGCAGTTATCCAGAAACCTGACTCGGCCAGCGATCCGTCAAACTAATATGTGCGTGGATAAAATGTGTTAGGAAAAAAAATAATAGAAATAAATAAAGCTAGAAACAGATAAGACAACATAAATAAGCTTTATTGATTGCTGGACTAATTGTATTGTTGTTTTGTGATAGATAATTCATCCACTTAGCTAATACATACGGATATCGCTTATAATAGGAAAGTCACGCTGACTGGCGTTATAGTCTATGGAGGATTGTTATGTAAGAGCAAAAACGTTATAGGTTTTATTCGAGCATTATGCTAATAACCATCTCGAAAAATGAATTACAAATAATGAAGAGCGACAGGCGGAGATAAAAAAATTGATAACATACTTAAATGTGGAACGTGGCGGAAAATCTCTAGTTTAAGAATTCGAATTCGATTAATAGTAATAGAATAGAAAGACTTTTTTTAAAGTAAGTACTAAAAATTTTAAAAGTGTATTTGACCCAATAGAAAGGACAGTTATGGATAGGGGGGAAGTTTTTTTGGCACGGGTATAACAGAGTCAGGGAAATGGTTTATTTTTTTAAGAGTAAAATATTAGTTTGCATTTTTTTTAGGAAAATGTAAAAAGATTTTTTTTAAATCTATTCTAGATCCAGTCACCCATCCATAAATTAATTTATGTATAAGATTTAACCGCTAAAATTTAATAGTATTATTTACTTTAAAACGCGTCAATATTTTCGATTTAGTACTTACCCTTGCCCTTTGTTTCTTCATCAATAACTGTGTTGGGTACCAATTTTGTATTAATTAATCTATATATTTCAAAGGTTACTCTTTCTTAAGAGAATAAGTATGAAGTAATATATGGGCCTATTTCCGAATTATATTTGTACGTAATTGCGATATTATTTAATAGTAGAAAGGAGTCAATCTCGCCCTGTTGAGTTTTTTACTATACTTTTAGATTTCGTAGAACAACTTAATGTGTCACTAACCTAAGATGCCATAAAGTTGTACATTAAAGTGGCCTATAAAAAATTTCTCCATAAGCTGGATAGTATTCTCCTTGTAGGTAGTTAGTAATACAAGGTGACCGGCAACTTGGACTAAATTGAATTATGTCTAAAAGTGGAATGATAAGGTCTGATCAAGCAAAAGAATGAAGAACAACATTGAGTTGTTCGAAGAAATAGAGTATATTTTGTCAGTGGGTAAGGATAACATGTTTACTGATGTTAAGGCGAATCACATTCATTATAATGAACTAACAAACTATAGACAAGATATAAGCTTAAGTGTCAGTCACTAATTTATGTATATTTTTTTAAATATTCCCACGCGTACCGTTTTTTCTTTTTGTAAAAAGAATGTAGTGGTGCTCTATGGTCGCCATTTTGTGACTTTTATGTATTGAAGTTTATTAGTTATAAAGGCTAACAATTCATTAGCTCCCAATGATTTATATTCCAACTAGCTGCCCTACAGACTTCGTTCTGCCAAAAGTACTAATATTGAAAAATAGACGTTGGCCGATTCTCTGACCTACCCGATATGCACAGAACATTTCATAAAAATCGGTAAAGCCGTTTCGATAATTTGGAATAAAATAATATTGCGGCTATAAATAAGTAAGCTATTCTATCTTTCAAGTTGGATCAAACAGCACACGGTGCGCAAATTTAATTTAAAATCGGTAAGTAGTTTAGGAGTTCATCGCGGACAAACAACGTGACACGTGATTTATATATATTATGATAGATAGAAATATATTAGTAGAAGAATTTTGCGTAGCATTATGTTCTGTCGGTAGTGGACTACTAACTAATAACACGGTTGCTTAAGTTATGTATAAAAGATGGGACACTAAAATCTACTATTTCATATGGCATAATGATTAAAAATGCCAGAAAATTATGCCAGACAAAAAATTAATTTTAAATAAAAAACCAAAAACTGACTTCAAAACTATACCTTAATTTATGTACAACTAAAAATTTTAAAATAATATTGAAATACTTCGAGGTGAAGTAGAAGTATACTATTCAAAAATGGGTATTTTTGGAGTAGAAGTATACTATTCAAAAATGGGTATTCAAAAATGGGTATTTTTGGAGTCAGCCAAAACATCGATACCCTTCACAGACTACTCAATACTTGGTGTATGTGATTGATCATTAAAATATCCTCTTTGGCTGGCACCGGCTCCAAAAATACCCAATTTTAAATAGTATACTTCTACTTCACCTCGAAGTATTTCAATATTATTTTAAAATTTTTAGTTGTACATATATTAAGGTATAGTTTTGAAGTCGGTTTTTGGTTTTTTATTTAAAATTAATTTTATTTTGTACTTTTTAGTTTTAAGTTTATACATAAGTAATGTAGTTTTTATTTTTACTTGCAAAATTTTTGGCGTTCCCGATCTGTGTTGGATGCTAGTGGTAAGGGACCTGTCGTCTTAGCGTTTATTGACGGAACCTATGTTCAGCCGTGGACGGATGAAAGTCGATGATGATGACGATGATGACCTCACAATACTTAGTATCCTATTCAGTGGTTTTTGTTCATATTATTCATATTACATCGACAAGTAATAAAATAAGGAAATCGTCTGGGTATACAAACCAACCAAATAAGCATTATTGAGAATAACTTAAAAACCGCTGATTAGATGTCGATCAAATTAATATGGGAGTAATTCGGAAACATAAGCTTTCAAACAAAACAAGAATCACCAAAATCCATTCTCAAACAGCGGAGTAATCGTGTAACAAACATACAAAAAAAAACATACAGACGAATTGATAACCTCCTTCTTTTTTTGAAGTCGGTTAAAAAGCCCGGCTCGGGTAACCTGAAATTCGCATGGGTGACGTTGACTATTTGTCCAGATCCATTATAAGTTTGAAGACAATTTGTGCCACTCGTCCCAGAAAATGCGCATTATGTAGTCGTTGTATGTATCCGACATTATCTACACTAATATTATAAAGAGGAAAACTTTATTTGTTTGGTTGTGATGAATAGGCTCAAAAAGTACTGGACCGATTTCAAAAATTCTTTCACCTTATCGAAAGCTACGCGCTACACGAGTAACATAGGCTAAATTTTATTGTTAAAAAAAATAGGGTTCCGGTCTATTTGGGGTTTTCGGACACAAGGTGTAAAAAATCAACCAGAAAAGTAATATTTATAAACAAAATAAGTAATAATTTGTAAATATTAGTTAAGGCAGGCGAAGCTGCGGGCAACAGCTAGTTGATAATATTATTCTTATTTATCTCGATAGATAATTGGGATTGTAGGTGTTAATTAAAAGGCTTACACGGTGTGGTTTTGCCGCCCGACGTGAAATACGTCGCCTCTGTCCGCTTGTCAATTAATTTATCAATAAAAGTTACGCCAAATGAATATTGACATGATAGAAATGAAATCCGTCGATTATAATAAATGGCATTAATAAAGATAAGCAATTATTATTATTATTATAGTATTATACATTAGAAAAAACATATCAATTTTAAAACCTAGCCTACATTTAAGCGCGTAACATACAAAAGGTTTTACCCTTTTTCTTTTCAAGACCACTTACATTGCGGTACAAAAAAAATCCATAGTAATTATTACATAAGAGAACCAATTAACCAGAAGTTATTCTAAAAATATTTTATGTCGTCAACAATAAAAGTACTTAATTTTATGTCATTTTATAATTTGCCAGTAACTAATACAAATAATACTGATGATACAAAAACTAGAGTAGTTCAAGAAGAAAGAGAAACAATTAAAATAATTAAATTAAATATCAAACAAACAAATAAAACATACATGTAATATAATAATTCACACATATTAATTACTTAAAAACTAAACAAAAAGTAAAAGTAAAAACATTAATTCTAAAATTTATATACTCAAATAAGTTGTATGCAAACCATTTAAAGATAATCCATCACCACACAACTATCACAATGTTTTAAACACACACTTAGTTATTGTATAGTTTATCCACGAGATGTTTCGAGATTTGAATGAGTATACTTATTACGGCGCGAGATTTGAGACTCTCGGCTCATGTACAATCGTTCGTAGAGCTGCCGACGGGTAGACTGGACGCTGAGGCTTCTGGGCACAGCGCGCCTGCGCGAACAACCTCTTATAATTTGATATCTCACATCGCCGCCTCCACGCCGTTCCATCACCAAATCAACTAAGCTTTACATATCCCATATTATTCTCAAATGCTACTAGTTTACGACTACTTATGTATTTGGCTAAACTACCTCTATAGGTGAATATTAGGTAAGAGGAATACGCTTACTAGTTGTCCGTATAGCAACTTCGTCAGAGGGTTGTCTGGATGGTCTGGCCACACTTCTCGCAGCGGTCGCGGGAATCACTTCAAGTTTTTTTTTCGAATGGACCTATGCTATTGGTCTGTTAGCTTCATCGGAATAGATAAGCAGATGGCTCATCTTAAAACTGTTACAAAGAGGGTGGTCTCACCCGTCAGCCGCATAGTCGAGAACGACCCCACGGCCTTCTAGCACCGGATCGTTACTATAAAATAATCATCAATATCAATGCGATTGTGAATCTACGTTAACGCGGGTGAAGCTGCGGGAAAAAGATAGTATAAGCCATATTAACTTAAGTATCTCTTCCATATAACAGCTGTGTTTTGGACAGAGGGACAGGACTGACAAAACCTTTCATTAATTACTAGCCCTGTCAGGATGATTGACACTGGCTTACTTATCTATGGCCTTTTTTGCTATCGCAGTGGACATACTTTGCTGCTCAGGGATATGTTGGACTACCGCAACCCCCAGCTGAGGTACTGGAATACCGCTTTATAACCGCTGCGAGTAGCTTTCAGCCGCTTGACGGGGAATCCCGGATCTGAGTAACAGAGTATTGTCCCGTTCTCTTGTCTATGACCAGCTCAATTATAGGTGTTCTTAGTCGAGCTTTATGATACATAGGAAATTACTGTCTATCTTCTTATTAACTAATTAATATCAATTTGTTGTATAATCTGTGTCAGCATTTAACATCATACTGATGAAATGTTGTAATGTAAAAAATGATGATAAATTGTTCATTGACATTTTATCTTCATTTGTATCTATACATATATTGAAACAATTTCTAGAAATGAAAACTAGTATAAAGTAATTCCACTAAACACAAGTTTCAATACGTTTTGTGTTAAATAAACTTCCTACTTTGCCTGCTTTGGTAAGTTAATGGAACTTAAGTTTCTCATAGATTTGCGAACTTAAATTGTATTTAAAGAGTCCTTCATTTGAATTGTGCTTAAGATACTTAAATATATCTTTTTGAATTATCTTATTTGTGGGTCTCGAAATCATAGTAGTTTTATAAGACTGTAAATAGAGTGAAGGAAAGTTAGATTGTTTTTGGCAAGGTGCCCACACCACTAGTTATCCCCCCCCACCTTCCCCCAACACGGTTCAACAATGTGCCGTAAAGCTGAAACCTTTGCCTAGCTTTAGAGGCTAGACTGAGTTTTACGTGGGAAATAAAAAAGCCATAATCGTAACTATTTCGTCCGATGATTACGTACAGCATTTTGTTCTAGAAGAGTATTATGGTAACACTTATTGTTTATTATTTTTTTTATGTTTACGCGTATTTTACTCATTACCTCAGTCATCTTGTAGCTGCTGTAAAGTATCCGAAACGTCGAATATGTAAAAAATATAATAAGTCACGATAAAATCCGTAAAGTTTCATTATAAGACTTAGGTATAATGTTTTCTAATGCTTACTTATTTTGCATCTTGGATTTTAATCAGGGCTTACTTTGATATTTCAAATTTCGACGCTCCAGAAACTGTGCAGTTAACATAATCGTTGCAGATCAGAAAATACAATGTTGATCGATTAATTATCATCAGCCTTTATCCGTCCACTGCTGAACATAGGCCTCCAAGAATGAATGTAATGACGACGACGGACCGGCCACTAAATTTTAAATTAGGTTTAAAAAAAATATTTTATTATAACATATTTAAGATTTATTAAAATTAAACTAAATTACATTTTATAACTACGTAACAATATTAACAATAAACAACAATATCAAACTAAAAAATTATCATTAAAAAAGAACCCTAAAATATTCATATAAATATTCACATAAGAATATGTCATACAAAATTCCAATTTGGGGCATGGTACCCAGAATACTGGTAGCATTACCTCGCTGAATAGTGAAACTTATTCTCTGCGCGAAATGGCTTCCAGCCTTCACACCCAGGAGAGAATCAGTCGATTCGACATACCCTTCATATAATTACTTTTTTCTTAAATTCTTAAGACCATAGAAATAGAATTCCGTACACTTTAAGAACCCATTGACTGCAGGTTTTTAACGTTTTTATATTGAAACAGCTCTAGGTGTGGAAGGCTGGCGTATGAATAAACGATTGCCCATTCAATCAAAGGCTTTTCAAGTCATGTCGAAAAACCCCCGAGTGCGAGGCCTAAACCTAGGAATTAGACATGTTTTGTTAAATAGTCTTGTTTGTTCCAGTTTTTCATTTATATACCATTTATAATATTTTTAGAATAAATTAATAAAATTTAAATAGCCTTTATGTACTCAACGAATATTACTATTCTTGCCTTCCAGATATTTTTAAGTTAAGAGACTACTTTTGATAGGTTCAGATTTTTTTAATTTTAATAGCGAAAGCAACTTAACACACGATATTTTTTTTAATAATATAATAATTAAAAATTGATTAACATGAAATTATATTATTGTTACAAAGTGCTTTAATATGATAAGATTTAATGTTTTAATATGATAAGGATTAACATATTATTACCCTTGCTTAATAATAGTATAAATGTGAAAGCGTGGATGTTTGTTACGCTTTCACGCAAAAACTACTCGACGAATTATAATGAAACTTTGTACACATATTCGGAGGTATCTATATGATATGTATACTAGAAGTAACTTAGGAACTTTTTATAAAAAAGGTATTTTTTTCCAACGCAGGCGAAGCCGCAGGCAACAGGTAGTATTATATAATATTGTCCTTGTAGTTCTTATTATCAAACATAACTTTTGTTCTAATGAAAAATAATAATTTAATGAATGAATAACGTCGCGTTGGTGCAATAATTTGGAGAACTGTTCTTATTTTGAGTTGGAACCTGTAACCGATTCGTGTCCTAATCCATTTAGCAGTGATTACACCTAATTATAAATAAGGTCCAAGAGTGGAGGCCGCGTTAGTAGACTAAGTATTGGTCGGTCATTGACCGGGAAGACGATCTCCGTGCGATAGCCGCTCCGTTTGTATCCAAGAGGCAAGGGATCGGTGGCTTAGGCGTTAATTTAGGGAGACCTGCCCCTCTAGATAAGTGGCAAACGCTGAACGAATAGAAATAGAATAGAACACTTATTGTATAGGAATAAAAATAGGTATCAAAGTACATTCGTAAACTAGTGTCATTCCCATACAATAAGTATTCTATTCTATATCTATTCGTTTAGCGTTTGCCACTTGTCTAAAGGGGCTGGTTTGCTGACGGTTGTATCCAAGTGGGGAATCATCATCATCATCATCATCAGCCTTTATCCGTCCACTGTTGAACATAGGCCTCCCACAATGAACGGCAAGACGACCGATCCCTTGCTACTCGCATCTAACATGGACCAGCCACTGCACGGAGATTGAAGTGGGGAATGATGATAATGATTAATAACTGGATATTATCAATAGCGTTTTAGATGAGAAATATCAAAAGTGTCAATAAAACCTCCGTAAACCGTAACTGTCATTTCTCATATGAAGTTATAATGTGTCCCAAAACTTTCTGTCACTTGGTCTCGGAGGATGTGCGCTTGTTATTTTTATATTGATCTTGGTTATTTAATGGCATTTATTTGTGCGACTATTATACGATATATATTTATATAATAATTGAATTATTATACTTATAATTAACATCGGGTAAACACTCTACGTTTTCGTTTTTGCAATAAACTCACTAGATTAAAGATAAATATAATTTATATTCATTATAATATGATTAAATGAAATGAAATATATAAGCTTCATGAAATTTATACATGGCCTGTGTATTATATGTTATTCCAACGTTTCTTTTTTAAAGTATTATTACTTTCTTAGCTTTATCTGTAAAGAAACAGGTTGATAATTTCAAACGCTTATCTATTGGAGATCTAATAAACACTATGGTGTACGGAATTGCATGAGTAGGTATAATAAAAAGTAAAAAGAAGACGTAGGCAACAGATAAGAGCATTAAAAAACCAAATATAAAAAAAAAAAACACAATGAGGATACTCACTTGCGGAAACCAATCAATAAACACTTTTATAGCAATTAAGCTCATGGTAACTAGCCAGTTCCGCAAAGAGTTGTAGTTTAAAACCTGTGTCCTGTAAAGCGGTAATGGAACCAACACACACGCGAAGTTTCCCGAAGTTAGCCAATATGTTGACGGTCGTCATAATTCGGCTTGCCTCGGAAAACTTCGGTTCTTAGTTTTAGAACCTACCCTAACTAGCCCGATGATCGGATCGAACATCTTCTCATTCAATTTTAGTTTTATGTCGTAATAAAAAAAGGCATATGAAATTTGATAATTTTTATTTTAATTGATTGAAAATTTAATCAGGAATCATTATTATGTACCAAGTACTTACAATAGATGCAGATAAAATAGTAATTAGAAAACAAACAAGCGCGAGGCTATTTCGCGCGCTGAATGATCCTAAAACAGCAGCCTATAGGTTTTAGTTCGATGGACAAACAGACTAACGACTGTCGTAGGGCCTAGGATATGTTAATCTTAAATTAAAGTTATATCTCGAATAAGGACGCCCAAAGCAAGCTGTTACAACAGCAGAATAACAAATTGGAATTTGAATAGATTATAGAAGACAACAATAATAAATAGTTGGGAGCAGTTAATTGGCTGCTGTTCATTATTAACCTTATTTCTAAATATTGGACATGACTTGGAGTTGAGGAGTCTTGTTTTTTTGTCTTTTTCTCCTTCGAGTTTTGCTTTCGAATGATTATTTTTTTGTGAGGTAGGTTCTCGTTTCCTACAAATGGCTCTTCAATTTGAACTCAGGGAGCCATAGCGACTGCTTGTACTGAGACGATGCTGCAGCGAATATCACTAGAAAAATTTAAGAGGAAGGGGAAAATTTTAAATTTTCCCACGCCTTATTAAAGCAAAAGTCAATAAAAGATTGCTTACTGATTGATGACTTCGTGAGCCAAAAAAAATCCAACTACAATGCACCACGAAGAAATTATCTATATAATGAGGTAATTTCATGATAAGTGGTAAAGCTTATGTAGCCTTTAGCCTAAGTTTATGTAGCCTTCGAAGTTGATTGGCATATGTCCTCATGAATGAAAGGGGTCAATACTAATTTATTAGATCCATAATCTCCGAGACATTTCTAGTAACATTAGTTTGAGCTATCTATACGTACCCTTTCCCTGTGGCGTGATGTGCGAGTCTACCAATTATCACTCAGAGCCAAACTGTAACGCTCTCTTAATGAAACTCGTCTAACGTCTAAATGAAACTCCAATCACTCAGTGGAATTTTTGACCAGCTATCACCATTGTATTAAAAAAGATTAATAGATAAATATAAAATATTAGATTTGCAAAAGTTACAAATTCGATTGAGCACCCGGACTTTCTATACAAGCAATTATCTAAAATATAGTTCATTTGAATTAGATTTATATTTTTTGTTGCATTAAATCTTGTATTAAATCGAAACAAATAAAAATGTCCTCATAAGCTTTATATAATCTTATGCGCCCTAGGGGCAATATCGTGGTAATGGTGATTTTGCCTCTTACTCGATGTTCTATTTCGCTTGCATTGCCAGTGTAATAATATAATCAATCCATGGTTGAATATTGGATTCAAATAGCAAAAAACATTAAGGCAACATCACTTCGCTTTTGGATTTCATTATATCCGTGATTTCAAATAAATCCCATCATTCAGAAATATAATTTCCTCTACTGTTCATTGTCTCAATCGTTCGGATGTCGTGGTCTGTTAATGCGAGGTGTATTAGCATAAAAGTTATAAACACTTGAGAATGAAGATTGTCAAATAATATACATATTATATTGTGGTGAGAAAATAATAATAATTATTATTATTATTATACAATTGTTGTCCCTAGCTCGCCTGCAGCCTCACCCACGTTATCTAGACTTACAGCCATACGTAATTCTTAAAAGTCACTCTGTGCTAATTGATGAGCATAATAATTGTAATAATATTCTGGTAAAATAATACTTGAAATCAGATAAGCAGTTTGAATATCACCTCTTATATCAAAACTTACTTCGTTATCATTACAAATATCATAATTATTGACAGGCATCTAATTGTGTTTAGTGGAAATTATAATGTGACGCATTCCAACTTACAGATATATTATTTATACGTACAGATATTTTTAAGCTTTATTTTTTGGAGTTTTATTTTAGCAAACATGCCTTTTAAAATTTGCACGTCTTTAAACATAAAAAAAAAAACAATCTGACACTGCATAGAGTAAAGTAATACCATGACTATACCTTCGTGAGTAATACAACGGAAATGTGACACTGTCAGACTGACACTTGACCGGTGCAGATATATCAAAGCTAAACATAATATCATAGAGTAAAGTAATACAACGGAAATGTGACACTGTCAGACTGACACTTGACCGGTGCAGATATATCAAAGCTAAACATAATATCATAGAGTAAAGTTATACAACGGAAACATAATATTGTACTTACCATATTATTTTAAGAAAATGTCCTCTAGTTTTTTCGCTATTATAACTCAGTGACTCTATAATGTATAATATGGTCAGTTATCGGTAAATTTGACATTCAATAATTTTTTTTCGATAATTTATAGTAATGTTTACACTGAGTTTTTTAAATGTAAAACCACTGTAAAACCTACCTTTTAGAAAATTATGTGTTTTTACAAATAATGATATCGAAAGTCCAATATATTATATAATATAAATCGATTTTTTAATATCGTAAGACAAACAAGCTAACGAGATGACAAGTGATAAGCCGACCTTGTTTGCGAAGTTGTAAACATCTTGGCTTCCTTTTTCGTTTTACGGCCATGGTAGAGAAAGGATCAGATAGTAATTTGAGCAGAAAAAATGTCAAAATATCACTGATATTGACACAAATTTATTCTTATGCGAAAGATTTTGGTAAATATTCACGTAAACCTAGTTGCCATTAATTGTCGATATTAGAAAAAGCTCAGTTTAGCTTAAGAAATTTGTAAAACCTTACCAAAAAGCCTCCGTGTTTAGCTCATATCATACAGTGCTGTTTCATGCAGCATCAGCCATGGCAACTCACATTTATATGATCTTCTATATCCAAATTAAAAGCATTACCATATTTAGTACTAAAACCATTTATAACGGGATATTTACCATGATTTTTATTTCTCGTAGCTTATATTTCTACAGTGTCTACGAATGTCTTTTTACAAGCCTGACTGAGGTTCGTATACAATTTCGACATATCATGTTTGCGAAAAAAAAGCGACGGTAATAATTTCGTTTAAAATAGTTTTCATTTTGAAATTAATGAAATCCAATGTTAATGTAAAATCCTATCTCCTAAAAGAAAAGAAATGAATTACCCAAGAATCTCCTTTTACAAAGGCACGCCACTTCCACTCTGCTTAGAAAACCAATCTTGAACATATAATTCCCTAATATAATACTTAATACTCATAATTATATTTTGTATTTTTAAATCTAAAACTAAAACTTTACAAACGGTGCACTCACAATACCTTGCACCGGCTTGTAATGTAACAAATAATAGTAAATAATGCGGAGAGCTTGAGACGTCGTAGCACTCGTAGCGCTCGTAGCACTCGTAGCTTTTGTAGTAAATCGTAGCATTATTTCTACGTCTTTGATATACGTAGGCGTAAACTTATATTTAAAGAGAAAGGTTACGTTACTACTGTTGACCTCCTTTAGGCGATTTTGTTTATTTTTTAGACCTGGTTCAGTTAGAATGTTCTTTTTTTTCGAAATACGTTAACGTTGTTCCCAAAGAATTTATCGGGATGATATGAGTCATATAGATAAGCACAGTGAAAAAAGTATGAAGCTAGGTGAGCTTAGGCGTGGAGGCCGCTTTTGGTAAGAGAGAACGACCACTTTTTTCGAATATATTGAACGCCAAGCTCCGTGCAGTTACCGGCTAGTGATTAGTGATGTACCGTTTTAGCGTTTATTTAGAGGGGCCAACAGTAGTTTACTGGTAGATAATAATAGGTGCCATGATTATTGAAAATATTATGCTCTAGTAATAAACATACTGGATTGTCTAAAAGTTCTATACCATACTGTTAGTTTAGTAAAAGCAACTGTTAGCAACGAACATTTTATCTCCACTAAAATAATACTAAAAAAGCAACATAAAAATAACTGTAAGAGATAAGTTCTATTTGGATACCTGAACGAGATATAAAAATTAAGGACGGTGTTTATTTCAGCTTTTATCTTCAACAATGTTTTTATAACATTACAAGGTTTTTAAGCGGGTTCATTTGGCGCCAAACTAAAAAAAATCTCCAAAATTAAATAACGTTATTTTTCTAACAGAAAGAGATTTTTTTTAATGTGAGTTTTAGGATTTTTGAGAAATGAAACATACGTGTTTTAGTTTTGATTTTTTAAACAATTTGTGAGTGAACTTGTGACGTCACGATATTTTTGTATCAATGAGTTTGTTTCACCAGTTCTTGTCGGTGAGCTCGCCTAGGAACTGGTAGTGAATTGAATTGTCGTTCTATAAACTATGCTGTAACTATTTATGTATATTTATTTAATAAAAAACTTGATTTTATTCGCGAAGATTTTGTTTACGATAAATATTTGAAAGTGATTGATCATTTTGTTGTTTAATGAATGTGCCTTTGGAGCTACGTGCTATTAAAAATAAGTTTTAGTAAAAAAATGATATACAATTTGTAGAATGATACTTAGTAAGAGGTAGTGCCATGCTGCCTTTGCTGCGGAATTGGGCCGGCTTGACCGGGAAGGTACCTCTCGCTCACCTAACACTGGCGTAAAGTGACAGCTATGATGTCGCGTTTCATGCGGTTTGTGGGTTCCCGGTAGCCCATTGGGGGGATATATAATATGATAGATGGATAGATAGGGAAAAGATGGGCAACGCATCTGCATGACCTTTGGGCTTGCTGATGTCTATGGGCGTTGATAGTCACCATAAGGTTCCGATAAAAAAAAACTCATCGCATGCGTCGCATTAAACTTTTCGACTTTCTCTATAGAAAGTGAGTGAGGCTTTAGAGCTATTAGTACGGTGCAGACCTGTAGGGCTATTCTGTAAAAACCATTTCATAGAGCTCACTTTACGCTCACTTCGAAAGCGAACTTTATTGATATAGACAGAAAGTCGAGTTTTAAAGAATACAAATTCGTCAAATTCGTCATATCAGCGCGGATTCCTATACCTTAAATGTTGGTAGTTCGTTTAACGGAAATCGCTTATTATATAAACATTTCAAGTCTCACACATAGGCTGTATACTACAATGATGTTACAATTACTATGCTCGTTTTCATTTGAATAGTATGTATACGAATCAATGCTGTAAATAAATTAAAAAATAGAGCGGTCTGGCTAGATTTGGACGATAGATAGGCTGATTTTTATCTCCTATATCTATTCATAATAATATAAATACTTATCATAAATTTTAAATAAAAATACAAGAGGACGTAAAAAGAAAAGATAAAAAGTTTCGATGAAAATGTGATATAGTTTAAAGCGGTTCTCTAGATTTGCAAAAAATAAGACTTTTTCTTTAAAAAGATATAAGTATAACTGACTTTTTAATAATGCAGTGCGAGCTAATAATATAATAGAGATGGGTTCAAACCCCTCAAGGTGAATAATATTTTTACATATTATAAAATAATCTAGACTGTATACAAATAAATGCTCTAAGAAAATCATCATCATCATCATCATCATCATCAGCCTTTACGCATCCACTGCTTAACAGGTACAGACATACATATATATTTTTTTGTATAATCCATTCATAAAAATCCTGTTTAATTATAGTCAAAAACTCATAGGTAAAGTTAGTATTTGTTAGCAATTTATAAAATATAGTAAAGTACCTACCACGGTTCTACTAATTGTTTTGTTAACTTGTAGTGTTTACAAGGGGTATTTTATATACGCTCTAACGAGTTTTCCTAACAATGGCTGTTATAAAATACTTCTGAAGCACCAAATAAATCGCATAACATATCAAAATTAAACGATAAAACATTAGTAATCTTTACATATGTTAATAAGTATTACGTAATAAGTTAAAATAATTAATAAGTACTTTTAGTCTTATATTTATAACAGTTAATAAATTAATTTAATTTCGCGGGGTGACGAAAATTAGTTTAGAATAGTTGTCGTAATGACACTTCTAAGAGTTTTTGTCCTCTTTTAAAAGATATAAAATATTACAAGGAACACCTAGTTCTAATAGGCAGTTTTACCCGCATGAAGAAATATTGTTTGGGCACGTTTTACCATAGAGTCCCAGTGAGTCGGAACTCTAGCAACAACATGCTACACGCGGCTCCAGTGAGTTGAAGTGCTGCTTGCCGTGCGGGCCGATACTACGTGCTTACCAGGAGAGATGTGGGCACTGCTAGCTGACCGATCATTGTAGTTGTGAATGCCCATTGAAGCTGATGAGGGTTCGACCAGGCTGCAGTGCGTCGCGGTTGATCGTTCGAGGTACCCCGATAAGGTTGAAGCTGGCTGGCGTGGTGCGGAGAGCTGGGAAGTGATGGTGATTGTCCAGAAAGAGGCGTGTTCTATCGATGGTCACCAATGCAAATAGGTGTAGAGCGCTCAAAGTAAAATCTCCGACTGAGCTTATCAGGCATGCATGTTTCCTCACGATGTTTTGCGATGTCCATGCGTAGAGAGATGGTCTTGTGTTAAGGGTGCTCTTGGAAATTTTTAACGCCCATTTCAATCCATCACAGGGGGTCAGGATCGAACCATAATCCTCTCTCTCAAGAGGCCGACCCCATACCCACTGAACCATCGTCACTCATACACTATCACACAATAAATACTATAACCCCACAATCATGCAAGTCTGAGTCTTTGATATTCGTGTAGTAGCGCGAACAATTAACTATCTTATATTATCTTCAATATAGATATTAACAACATAATAATCTATTATGTATTCTATATTATTATCGTGATGGTAGATTAGTACAATACCTATAAGGTATCGATTCGACTGATATGGCTCGATTGATTTATGACGCTGCCTTCTGATTGCCACAAACGTTTGTCACTAATGACCGAAGCGCTTATTTCTTTTTATCAACTTTCAATGTTCTATAATAAAAACTAGCTTCAATGTTCTATAATAAAATCTAGAAAATAGATGTAAAGTCTTACTAGTGTACTGTTGAAATTTGTAAAGTTCAAAAAAGTCTTGCAACATTTTATTCTTGGATTAAAGAAAAAAAAAAATTCAAAAGCTTTTCGTTTTATAATAATTATCCTTGGTACTTGGAGGTATAAAATGATGTTACAAGGGTAATTTTATGCACGGTATAGCCATTTTAATACTCAGTTTTCAGTTACAGGCTTATAGCCTACGTTACTAGGTTAGCCTTAGGTACTCTCCAAAAACCATCAGCAATCATCATCATGAGCCCTTATCAGTCTACTGTTAAAAAAAAGTAAAGTATCAACTCTTTATGTCACACTGCTGGGCACGGGTCTCCTCCTCAAAATCAGGCGAGGAGGGTCATGCCTTCTGTTAGGATAACATAAATAACAAGTTAATATACTGGAAATTTTTAGCTTTATAATTGTAATAAAAATATTAGGCCCGGGAAGTAACAAAGGGTACTTTGCATCCCAGAAAAAAATTGATTAATCCCCTGGGAAAAATTTGCATAATTGATGTTTGTGGATGCTCTATTGTTTTTTGTTTTAAAATACTGTCTAAATTATAGATAAATATCTTAGAATACATTTATAAAATTATTTGCAAAAGTACCTTTGTGCCTGTCTACTTTCTATTGATTCCATAGTTTTATACGCAAAGACCATAATATTATGTATATTTTATATTGAAGGCTATGCAAATAGTCAAATTATTATAAATCTCATTCATCATCATCATCATCAGCCTTTATCCGTCCACTGCTGAATATAGGCCTTTTTTTTTTTTTTTTTTTAACACAGTGGAAATGCTTTGCGCATTCACCCGGGGATGGGTCGTCCCCGGAGATATGTGGGACTCCCGGCGCCCTCCCGACCAGCGCCGGTATACCGCACTAAAACCACTGCGGCTTGCCATCAGCCGCTTGATAGGGAGTATCCCGGATCTGTCTAACACAGGACACCTCCCGCGACCGGCCGGTTCGCTCAAGGCTAACCGGGCTTCTTCCTAGTATGGGGGAGCTCCGACAACCTGGAGCACCCCCGCCGACACCGGAACCTGCTGAATATAGGCCTCCCTCAATGAATGCCAATAATCTCATTGAGATTATAAATCTAAATGCGAGTGGAACCGTAATATCGCATCGATTCATGTAATTTGAAATAACTAACGTTTCCAATTTCAATATATCTCAATATAATGTCAATACAAACGTGAATTATAAACCAACTTAAACAGTGTATATAATTTGAAGTATCCAGTTACAATGAGGAGCGAGGGTAGCCGTCCAAAACACGCGGGTGGACACACCCGCTCGCAATTGAATTTGTGGCGTCAGCCCGTCAAATACGCAACATCTATAAAATACCTCGATGTAATCACATGACAATACTCTAATGCGGTAATCTGGGATGGAAATAAATGGGATTATTCAGTACCGGGATATATGTTTGTAATCTACACTAATATCATAAATGGTTGAATAGGAAAACCTTTAGTAAAGAGCTCATTGATATTTGAAAGGCTGCAATGCACCTGCACTCTGCTGAAATTTAGCATCGGAACTAAAGCCCTGTTGTAAAGCGCTTTTTACCCATACCCACTTGTTAACAAGAAAGCGTTTTTAAAGCGCGACGGTTTCTTATCGAGCACTCTTGAATTTTCGACGTTGAGAATTTAGTATATCCAGTTCGCAACTCGCGTCAACGTTGGGATTTAACGCGACGCTTATAAAGCTCTCTCTCTCTCTTTCTCTCTCGCTCTCTCTTTTGCTCTTTTTCAGATTAAAAGGCAGAACAGGCACTGTCTTACTACAGACACATTTTGTATATCTTATGTAATACTCAAGGTAGGTAACACACAAGTGACTCTCAGGTTAACTAGTTTATGATCGTGGGCTATGTCAACATATACATTTGCTTAACAAACAAAAACTTTTTAGTTACGTCAAACCACAGAACACATAGTAAGATGCACATTTGCTACATCGAATTTGTTAAATAATGACGAGTAAAACGACGTTGGAAGAGGTTGTTCTGTGGTGCGGGGCAACCTCTTTGTTGAGGTGACGTAGGTCCCCTGATGGACTGACTAGCCGTCGAGGTGTCTTGTTGCTTGTAGATCCAGGGCACCTCACCAAAGGCGGCATTGGTGGCACTCTCCGGGTTTTAGTGGGTAGAACTGCGTCCACTTACCAGCTTTTAAACGCAGCGAATCCGACATACCCGCTTGGGAAGACCCTACTCCCCGCGGGATGCCTAAGAGTATTTTTCGGCGTTAAAGAAAAATAAAATAAAAAGAAATGGTTTAATTCATTATTTATATACAATTAATCATTCAAAGTAATAATAATGAAAGAAATAGAATGTGTAATTGATTGACAGCCTTTCTAAAAGTACAATGACTGTTCAAAAGGGGATTCTTGTTATGTTTTTGATTTTCATACCACGATACCTGATATTTCGACATCTATGAAATTTAAACAGTGAATACACACGTTAATTAAAATGAGAATTTAAATGTATGTGGTATTTATATGCTCAGATAAATATGTATCGACATTTTGCGTTATATAATATATAACGCTTTTAATATTTTTGGTCACATATCCTTCAAACTGAAATGTAGCACGACACTAACGCGACGTCCTTGGTGTGTGTCTTGTGTCTATTATATGGACAAAAATAGCAAATTCGGAAATAAGCAATAATAAAAAAAACCTAAAAATATAAATTAGAAATTTTCATACATTTTAAATTCAAAATTATAGGTTTTTCAGTTTCCCTGACGAAGACTAGGGCCAGCCTGTCGCTGAAAGGTTCCTGTCGCCTGCAGATCTAGAACCCTCAAATGGCTGATAAAGGTGGTGCATACCCGGATGACCTCATCCGTCTAGGTTCCCGGGATGTGTGTGTGAGTCACACTGCAGGCGACAAGAACTTTTCAGCCACAGGTTGGCCATGTTTATCCAGTTGGATACACGTTAAATGTATTTCCCAGGTTTTGCAAAAAAGTTATACAAGTGTGAATCGTTCTTATATATGCCGGCTCCTAGCCAGAGACTTGTTATTTGAAATAGCTATTAACATAAATCTATGATGACAATATCTAATAATCGGCACGGTACGAGCTCGCATGATTTTGATACATAGTCGAGTAGCGTCCGCAAGAAGATAAATTTGGCTCGGCGATTGAATTCTGAAACACAGTTTCGATTGCGTGGTAATTATAATCCA
The DNA here is from genome assembly GCA_905333005.2 of Lycaena phlaeas. NCBI lineage: Eukaryota > Metazoa > Arthropoda > Insecta > Lepidoptera > Lycaenidae > Lycaena > Lycaena phlaeas. The sequence continues at coordinate 7,452,060 of HG995180.1, read as the reverse complement.
ATTTCTCTTCAAACGTAGTTCTAAACTGGTAGTCCATTTGGGAGCTTATTGTATAACTTATAAACGTAAAACATAATGATGTTCTTTGTCGTTTGGAAATCATTTATTCAAAAGAATATATCGACGTGGCAGTGTCAATTCAGGAATATTTTGGAACGTGAATTTCTTGCATGGCTGTAGCGTCTTCAAATGTGGAAATAGTGAATGCTCATGTATAGATAATGCAATTGAAGTTCAGGTCAATATGACATAGGTATCTAGAACGCCAAGTAGAAATTTTGACATAATATTATTTATTTATTTAACAATTTATGTACATGAAAACATAATCTATAATAAAACATACTTTACTTGCAGACTCTTTTTGAATCATTTGCTGTATTGCGGAGAGAAGAGCAGTACATACAGTGTGTTGCTGAGGTGATTTTGTTGCCTGTATCTCTGACTTACTTTTTAACCGACTTCAAAAACACGGAGGAGGTTATCAATTCGACTGTATGTTTTTTTTTTTTTTTTTTATAAGTGTTACCTCATAACTTTTGACTGGGTGAACCGATTTTGATGATTCTTTTTGTATTAGAAAGCTGATGCTCCCCATGTGGTCCCATTTTAATCTAGTCCAGTTCTGATGATGGTATCCATGAGAAAACCATAAAAGTCTTAAATTTGCACTAGGCATGTACGCGACAAATAGATGAATAACTGAATATCACGCCAACCGATTTCGAAGATTATTAGTTTATATGAAAGAATGTAGTTCAAGGGTAGTTTGGTGAAAACTTGGTTAGGTTCTTATCATGGGATCCATAATAAAGTAACGGAACTCTTCAATTCTTAGGGGCAAATTAACGATACTCGGCTGAATTTTTTATAGGCCGTCAGGATATTTGCCTAACGTAACGTCTTTATGGTCCAGTGGTCAAGTAACTGTCGTAGCCAAATATGATGATCAATTCCTCAACGGCTTACTGTAAGGATGCGGTCTGTGGCAGAAATTCTAACTGTCTGTAATTTGCGTATGCACTCTGTAAAATTGTGTATGCAAAACATAAAACTATCATCATCATCAGCCTGTCTCCATTCACTGCTTAATATAGGCCTCCCTCAATGAACGCCAAGACAGCCGACCTCTTGCGACTCTCATTAAACACGGACGCCACTGCTCGGAGATCGTCTTCCCACCGGATTTATGGACGACCAACACTTCGTCTATTAGGTACGCGGCCTTTACCCTTGAATCTCATTAGCCTAACAGCCATCCGTTCTCAGATCGGTCGTCTTGGCGTCCATCCACTGCTGAACATAGACCATGTTCAGCAATGGATGGAGAAAGGCTGATGTCGATGATAATATATGTATTGCATACAACTTTCCAAATTGCTTTTGGCTGTGTGTTAATTAAAATCCTTTCTTCGTTTGTTTTACATTAAGCCTTGATAAATTTGTGTAAGCCCTCTAAGAAAGTTTACTAGCCTTACTGGCCCTATACTTAAAACTAAAAAGTACAAAATAAAGTTAATTTTAAATCAAAAACCAAAACCGACTTCAAAACTATACCTTCAAATTATGTACAACTAAAAAATTTTAAATAATATTTAAATACTTCAAGTACTACTTTTTAAAATAAGTAATTTTTGGAGTCGGTACCAGCCAAAGCAAAGATAACCTTAACAGACATCTATTCAATACTGGGTGTACTCGTATGAGTACAAAATCAATAATTGCAAAGGAATTTATAATAGATGTGAGAGTATACCTAATATTATGTATTCAGATGCTGTGAATTGTGATTAAACTGTCCTTATTGGCTGGCACCGACTCCCAAAATGACTAATTTTAAAAAGTAGTACTCGAAGTATTTAAATATTATTTAAAAATTTTTAGTTGTACATAATTTGAAGGTATAGTTTTGAAGTCGGTTTTGGTTTTTGATTTAAAATTACCTTTTTTTCTTTGATGACGCAGCGGAAATCCTTTTCGGACCATACCAGTGCCTTGGGTAGGCGCGCTGGCGTGTGTGGGGCTCGCATTGGGTGCCACTAAAACTGCTGCGTGAGCCTTCAGCCGCTGTTTGAGGGACCCAGATCTGCAGGCGACGGGAAACCCTCAGCCTCACAATAGGGAAGACTGCCCGGCTACGACTTAGCAAGTACGACATACAACTTTATTACTACTTATTTGTTTATTTATTTCTAAAAAAAATTGGTTATCTTATACAATAACAAAAGTCCCGCGAAACTCGGCCGTTTGCCAGCGGAATTACAGTCCCTTTTCCATGTTTTTAATAAAGGGATAGAATTATTGTATTATCACAACCAGTTTAATGAATAATTTTACAGCTAATTTTAATAAAGTTTTTAAATTGGTTCAAGAGCCTTCAACTACGACAATAAAGAAAAACATAATATGTCTCAAATATATAAATATAGTATGTAACCACTTCGGCAGCCAAAAAAAGGGAAGGACTTTGTGTATTTATCTAAAACAATAATACGTTGTGCGGAATGCTACTAGATGTACATTATTTATAAACACATTATTTTTTAATAATAGACAAAAACTTCTAGAAATAACACAAAGCTCGAGAACCTTCGTAAATTTTTCCTCCCCGAAAGCTGCCATATTTATCACAAGTCCTAATCAAATTACAAAGGACTTACAAAAGTTAAAGAGAAGATAAGAACAAACACAACTAAGTTACCAACTTTCCTAACTATATAAATAATCATGATGGAATACGCTTACGGACATTCGGACATTCAGACCTTCGAAGATGATTAAAGTTGTGTAATTAATAATATGAGTGTGTTTGTTTGGACTTCCTTCCGTCACAAAGAAAAAGTGAACTCTTTGTTTGTAAGAACAATATATTATACTATGTACAATATATATATATATATATATATATATAATAATATATCGTTTGACAAATGAAATAATAATGTATCGTGTTTATATTGTTGATATGCCGAAATAAATAAATAAATAAATAAATATATCCTTTATAGAGATACAAGAGCGTCCCGCGGTTTCACCCGCGTATTTTCCATTACTGTAGGTCTATGGAATATAATATATATAAATAGGAAAGAAATATTATTAAAACTGTTGAGAACCGAAGAGGAAATTTGATTGGTCACCTGATACGATATGACTTGTTTATAAAAAATATCATACAAGGAAAGATTGATGGAAAAAGAGGAAGTGGTGGACCGAGAAGGAGTTATATGCAACAAATAAAGGAGAAGGTACAGGTTATGTCGTATCGGGAGGTGAAGGTATTGGCGGAGAGGAGGAATGAGTGGCGAATACTCCACCGACAAGAGCAAAGCTCTTAAATAGAGAGAGAGAGTAGGTATATGGGGATAAATTATAGCCTATGTGTTAATCTGATGTGTAAGCTATATATAAGTTTCATAATAATATATTCAGTAGTTTACGTGAAAACGTTACAAACATCCATCCATCTATCCATCCATTCATTCATTCTTACAAACTTTCGCGTTTATAATATTAGTAGGATCTTTATTGCGCACTTTCTTTTCCCGGTTCTATGGAACTAAAAATAGTGTTCAAATTCAGATTATAAAATGTAGTCAAAAGAAATTTGAAAACATTTTATAGTTATATTCTTATAAAGATTACTCTTATTATTCTTATACATTATAAAATGTGTAACAATAAATGTGGCGATGTTAGCCTGTGCTTATCTAATGATGAATAAGGGTCTTCCGAAGTTAGCCCCCACATTGAATGATCATCATCTAGATTCTAAAGTCTAGACAGTTCGCAGTTCACTATTATGATAAAAATTGTTCTTTAGGCAATTTGAACATAATTTATTGTTTTAAAGTATGTAAATATTTTATTTTCCTAACTAATAATATAATATTATTCATACTTACTATAAGAGTGGATATTCAAGAATTGTACTCTTAATATTTAGAAGACAAGACATTATTATAAAGAATTTAAGGGGCTAATATCAACTAGCATTTAGTTAATATTGACTTTGAATAAAAAATAAACTTTATAAGTTGAATAAAAATAAAACAATTTTTACGCATTTTTTTTTCTCTGGTTAGGTAATTTCCCCATGATCGTTGTTGCTATAAAGTATCCGAAATGTCAGGCATAAAACATTTTATAAGCTGCGATAAAATCCGTAAAAGTTATTTCATTTTAATCGCGTAGACATTAGAAGACAATATTTAAAAGTGAAGTCAAATTTGAACTGTAATTTTTAAAGTAACAAATCTTTATCGTTATATTGTTGATTGTTTTTTTTCCATTTCTGGTGAGTATGTGTGTGTGAGAGTGATAGAAAAGAATCGAGCCCGTTAAAATATAATCATAATAATATTATTGATTATTTGTATATGTTATACTATTTCCATTTCTTTATTTTCTGGATGACAGATCCTGACTGAAACTTGAACGAGCGTCTTTTTTACATTATGTATGCATTATTTTATAAAAATATGACGTTTTCACACGTACAAGGTGTCCAGAGTCGGAGAAACTTATAGGGATAGAGATCGATAAACGTAACACGATAACAGACCCGATATTTTTTTACAAGATGTAAGAAACAAAACTATTGCCGGATACTTTTGTACAAATTTATTAACTAATATTTTATTTCATTAGGGGGCGTTCATAAAATATGTGAGATGTTTAAGGGGAGGAACAGAAAATTAAAAAAAACACCTCACGTAATTTAGGGACGCCCTTTTACAAGATGTTACACGTATTAATTTTGCTTGATTTTTTTTTACTCTAATGCCAATTTCTTTAAAATTTTCGAAGCTCTTGTAAAACTGTGACTCGACACTCGACAATAAAACGAAATAAATGAAACCATAAAATATATTTGAATGTTTTTGTTGTATATTTTGTTTTCGTTCAAAATATAATAAATTTATGCTATCGATATCATTAGGGATCGGTCGTCTTGGCGTTGAGGGAGGCCTATGTTCAGCAGTGGACGGATAAAGGCTGATGATGATGATGGTGATATCATTACTTATTTGGTCACAACACTAAAACTATCAAACTATAACTGTCATCGAGAAAATAAAGAAATGGAAATAGTATAGTGTTTTTATATTATGAAAAGATCGAATGTAAGCAATGCAGAGGTGATTTATATTTTGACACAGTTATAAAAAAATATCTTTACCTAGAAAGTAGATTGTAAGTGGGTGAATTAACATTTTTTGTGACACAATAAATAGAACTGGGACTTCCTAGCTTTAGGGCCTGTTTCACAATCTCTAGATAAGTTCCGAATAGGCTATCGGCAACATATTTGACAGATAGAGTATGGAGTATCTGTCAAATATGTTCTAGATAGCCTATCCGGAACTTATCTGGAGATTGTGAAACAGGCCCTCAGTCAATCGTAGCTCATCGTAAATTTTTTATTCGGTTGGTATAATTAAATTTAGAACACTTTGAAGTTTGAACTAGTTAGGGTGAACCTAAAAATGGGTATGTGAAAGTAATTTGGAACGGCGGCGATTCGTTAGCGAATAGTTTTTCGGTGTTCAGAAACTGTTGCCGAAAGCGGTACATAGGTATGTACGGTTGAGGGGTCGTTTACACGTATTGGACCGGATTCACCGGAGAATTGTTTTTGGTATTACTTGAATTTTAGTTTCGCCTCAACTTTGGCGAACAGAATACGCTTAACATGATTATTTACCGTAGAGAAGTTTAAGAGAAGACGTATTATCAAATATTCGGTACACTACCTGTCCACAGCAAATACTGCGCATTGATAATTTTATGTCTAAAACAATAAAATTTTAAGGTAAAGGTTTATATCTAATATTATATAAACTATCATCATCATCAACCTTTATCCGTCCACTGCTGCTGCTACTGCTGCCGGCCTCCTTCAATGAAAGTCAGGAGTGTCTAGGGATCCATTGCCACTCGCATTCAACACGGACCGGTTACTACACGGAGATCATCTTCCCATCTGGTTAGTTGCCAACACTTTTTTTTTCGAAAGGACCTATGCTGTTAGCCTTAAGGCCTTAAAGCTACATCGGAAAAGTAGATGAGCAGGTGGCTCATCTAAAAATGCTAACACTATATATAGTATGTAGATAATGTTTAAACTAATTTGACTGGTTATTTTATTGTAAATTATTGTATTATTTTTGTTACCATCATGTTGCCTGTTATATTTCATTAAAATAACACGGTAATAAATATTATGAAGAGTAATTTCTTGTAAACGAATTATGTATGATTCGTTTCATACATCATCAGCCTTTATCCATATGCGTGATTCGTTTACAAAAGTAATATTAGAGTTTACAAAATATATCTTAGTGTAAGTTTTGCTGATAAGTCATTATAAATAAATAAATAAACAGGTACTCATCATTATCCACGATCTAAAATAATTAATTAGTCCATAAAAATGTCTTTTAGAAAGCTTTGGACGTAGCAAATCGTCGAAGCAAATCAGATAACGCACCCAAGTTAGGGGCAGCTGAGTGATGCACGCGATTAGTCAATTTTCGAGGTAACACGAAACAACCATGTTCACGCTGAAATATTGTCACGTCACGCTGGTAAAATACCGAAAAGATTATAGCTACATTTTGTAAAGATAATATTTACATAAACATATCTAAGATTGGTAATTTTATAAAATTATATAGCACATTTTTATTGGCTATAATACTAGCTATAAATATATTATAGTATTTGGGTCATTTTCATTTCTATGTATTAATTAAAAAAACTTATAGATAATTCTAAAATGTACTAAATTATTTTTATTTTATAAAAAGAATAATTTAATAAATAATTCTAGAAATCCCTAGATCATTCTAGAATTTCTAAGAACATTCTCGATTTATCAGAATATTGGTATACGTATTACAGCTTTCTAGATCATCCCAGAAATTTCTAGAACAATCGAGACCATTTGAGACTAATAGTAGTATTACATTTTAAAATTAATTTAAAGTTAACACGTTTCAATCCTCGTATCTTCTACACCCTTATAACATACCACACCACCATAGTGTACGATAGGGTACCTTGTACCTATTGCCACATACAATCACTGTTCGTTTCCGATGCGTAGTTTTAGCTGCATAGTGAAATATAGGGACACACAACTCCAATTTTATATAAATACATGTTAAATTCCATTTGTGCCTATTTTACGACATACATATGGAATAATATGTTTTCAGGAATGGTCTATTTTACTTTTCTCGTCTTAAATTTAGTTATTATAGTTACGTGAAAAGGGTCAAACGCACAGTAACGCCCGGTAGCTGTTGAGTATGAGTCGACTACAACTAGGAAGATATCTTTTTATATTGGTATAATTATGTATTTCTTAATAATATAACTTAAATAGGCGAACGCATTCATACTTTCCAAACGTAATTATTTTAGCCTCCCTGAACGAAACATTTCCTACTACCCTCATCCTAAATCTATTCCATTCCTACGAATTTGGGGGTACTAGGAAAAGTGAGTTGACGTTTCGCCGTGTCGTGGTCGAGTCGAGCTCTCGGGTGTCTCCTCAAATAAATACCGAAAAACGTCTGAACTCATCATCCCGTCGACGCGTATAGTTTTATTCGCGGTGCGACATCATCACGGGTGTGGATAACAGTATAAAGAAGACGAGGCGCCTTTAACATCTTGCGCGGGGCAACGGGAACCAGGTTCGTCCATAATAATTTATACCTTTTCCTAACATTATGTGTTAAAATGTTTTTGACTTTTATTACACCTCTATTTAATCAATATTAGTAGTCAAATAAAATAATTAGTGTCAGTAGTTGGAAGTGAAGGTAACTAACCAAAGATAAACAGAAAAGCACAGGCAAGCTGTCGAACTATTAAATTGTAATATTGATTAAAATGTTATATGCAAAATAGTTGCTAACCAAAGCAATTGAATGAAATTTTATACAAAATTCAATCAGAGTTTTTACCGATCCAAAACATATTTCTTCCCACCCCTGTTAAAAAGTTGGCAACGATACAAAAGTTATAATTAAAAAATAAAAATATATCGACGGCAAAGCAAGAAAATTGTGTGACCTTATTTTTAAGATTCTAGATTCTAGGTGAAATGTAAAAGAAGTTTTTATGGAGACAGCGTTACAGTCTGCATTATGTTATGGCTCGTTCTTATCATATCTGCTTGTAATCATACTAAAATTTTATAAGCTTTATAGAAATACTAGCTACCCGCAGTTACGCCTACGTTAACTAAGATTTAGAACGGGATCTGAGTGGGATAGTATATTGTGCATATATTATCCACATAAAACTTCCTCTTGAATTGTTCCATCTATGAAAAAAACTGCATCAAAATCCGTTGCGTACTTTTAAAGAATTAAACATACATAAAAAGGAAACGACTTTGTTTTATACTATGTAAAGATAAGGAATTAAACTTTAGATAAACAAAGATAAGGAAGGCGCGGTGTTATCGCAACATTTACAAAACTGAGTTTCTTTGACGCTCCAGTACGAGGAAACCCAATGAAAATATCCTACGCAACAAATACAGAGCATAGGCAAAGGGATAAAGTAAAATTTTTTTTGAATATTAAGTATTTGTTTAGTATTTCATATAAAAATTCGTAATTTCCTTCACAAAAATAAACTTTGACGTCGAAATTCTCTTGCATCTTCAGCGGTAGTAACATTTTTTTAAAGAATATTATTTATTATTGAAATATTGTATATTCTGAGTTATGAAAGGAAAACCCGCAAATTAAATGTTTATTTGCAACCCGGCTTATTTATGCTTTGCAATTATGTACCTTATTTATATGCGGTTGTGTCACACCGCGCTTTCGCAAATTTTCGTGTAGATATTTTCTGTCTATAAACAATTTCTTATGAGAGTCGCGTTTAGATAGTCGAAGTGTTCGTCAGTATTAACCAGGTGGAAAGACAACCTCCGTGCAGTGGCAGGTCTGTGTTGGATGCGAGTGGCAAGAGATCGGGCGTCTTGGAATTCATTGAGCGATGTTCAGCAGTGGACGAATAAAAGCGGATGAGGACGGTCGGAAAGTCAGTATAGCACATCAATGGAAGGCATAATCTTGCCCAAATGATAAGGATCCATACTTGACTAAATTACGTAAATCTTTGTATTACTTTTTATTGATTGGAGAAGGATTAAAATCCAAATAAAAATAAAACAAAAACGGAAATTGTCCGCAAAGATATATTACACTAGTGATGCTATATAATACTTTTGTAATAACATACTTTTGAAAAATTTGGATTTTTTTTTTGACACATTTCTGGTCGGAAAATGATTTGAAGAAATATAATAAAAACTTTCATCAAAATCTCTAGTGTCTGATCAAATTTAACTAAATAAAGTGTAGACGTAGTTACCAGTTCGAGCCAATAACGTGAAATTGGACCCTTTTCCCTTTTTACGGTTTCGTCCATAACGGAAACACTATTACCGAAGTGTCCCGACCGTCCCTTCGGTAGTTCGGTTTTTAACATTTCGCCAAACTATTATTGAAAATTCGCAAATTTATTTTTGGATATTTTTTGAATTTACACCATCACTTTTTCATAAGCTTTAAATAGAGGGATGTTCAAAAGACCGACAGCAGCAGATCTGCTCTTTCTATTTATTGATAACGCGGCCATCTTGCGCTACATGATATTAGATATTCATGATGCATAAATATGATGATGAATGAGTTTTTTTGGCATACTTGGTGAACTCATTTATGTTCATCAATAACTTTGACCTTACCATCAGGTCGCAGATCTGCTATCAAAGTTCAAACTAGCACATATTTCTCTTATCTTTTTTCTCTCTCTCGTCTATTTGATTCGTTTCAGTGTTGCTCTGTGTGAGATACCGCATTTTTTCCTTATAGATTTTTTCACTTTTTACTGTTAGTTCACAACTATTAAGAAAGGTTTATCGATGTCCAAGCGGATTGGACAACGACCTTCATGCCTTTTTTTTCGGATGGAGCTATGCTAATAGCCCTAATGCTTCGTCGGAAGTAGGGTGAGCCGGTTGGTATCACCCAGTATGATACCTATAGTAAGTGGAGGGTTGCCCCCCGCCAGCTGCGGAGTGTGACTTACACGGCTTCATGGCGTCGGGTTTGTACCTGTGGCGGATCTCTGTCTCACCACCGTCGGATAAACATATCTTCATGCAGTGGCCGATCCTCAGCTAGCATTTTTGACCCCGATACAATGTACTGTTCTCCCCCCCCCCCCCCCCATCAAAAGAGAACTCTATCAAGAATTGTACAAATAACGATTGATAATGAATATAGGCTATTTTATTTTAATGCTAATCATAAATGAAAGATAATACATACTTACAAAATAGGCAAATATAATTATGATCACTCCCGAAATAACACATGAACAGCCTGTATAAACACATATTCACACCTAAATCGGCCCTAACTACGATGCTCAGCGCTCGTTCTGTTCACATTAACATTTTCAGTTGTGCAAAGAGAGTTTGATATCGTTTTATGCCCTATCATAACCACTTACTTACATTTTATGCGTTCGACGTGGAAATGCATCCAATTTGCAGTAAAGTAAAAATTAAGTATCCCTTATATGCTACGGCCGTAACCATTAGAGCATGTTGACATTGCTATTATTTCCTCCTTTGTTCTCTGGATGCGTTGTAAGCAAAACAATGAGTGTGAATTTAATTAGTACTATTCTTCGTGTTATTTATGATAGCATTGCTGCAACTACGGAAATAAGATGCAGATAAATAGTGAATACATATACATCCATGAGTATGACTACTATCTACTTCATACAAATCATCTGCATTTGCCGGGCTTCATCCGGTGACCTGACCACCACCAAACATATTCAAATGATTTCATTATTTTGCTGATTTTATTAGTATACTAGCACCGTCAGACTTCGTTCTGTGAAAATTACTAAATAGTTTTAAAAGGGGTAAAAATTTAGGTCTGTGTGTATTTTTAATGCTACATCATAAAAAAATAAAAATGGGAAATTTTGTCAATATAATAAAAAAATATTTTGGGATGGGACCTTTATCGTTTAGGAGCATGTAAATAGATGTTAGCCGATTCTCAGACCTACCCGATATGCACACAAAATTTTATAAAAATCGGTCGAGCCGTTTCGGAGGAGTATGGGAACGAACATTGTGACACGAGAATTTTATATGTTAGTTTAGAACCAATAGGTTGATCTTAAGCACTGGAAATATCATTTAAAGCCTTTTTTTAATAAAGTATCAAAATCCAACTGTCAAAAGAGAAGGACGGTAGAGGAGAGTTTTAAGAAAGAACTACATATACAACAACTACACAGAGTTGGATGCTGATAGTGGGGGTAAAAGTTTAGTACGCTCGTATTAGTACCTACGCACGTATTAGTCAGGCTGTCCTCAACAGAAGATGATTGGAGTGATGATGATTGTAATATTACATGTACATAGGTATATTATTTAGTCTCCTCACTCATCATCATCAGCCCTTTTACAGTCGGCTAAGCCAGCCTTTACAAACTTGTCCACCAAGCAATTTCACTACTTCTTTCCGGCTAGTGTTAAACATTAGAATTCCTCAGTGACTTAAAAAACGCTCTTTTTTATTATATTAAGCTATTTTGAATGTTGCAGTGTCTTGTATTTGGATGAAACCTTAATGAGTATAAAGTTGAACTGTAATAGTCGAGGCAACCCAGACAGATGCTGCGAAACGAGGCTTCATACCGCAAACGATGTTGGCTCGACGATTTCAATAAAGGAACTTCTCTTCATTTGAAGTTGGTTATAATGTTCTTCATGGATATTGTACCAGCTTACGGCTGCCGTTAAGAGGTTATAAGCTCGAGATGTTTAAACTATGTACGTAAACTACCTTCTTAAACATATGCATGTTGCATTACATAATAATGTGAAGAAAGTTTTCACAATTATTTCAAATTAACTGCTGCATACGACTTTGCCCGCGTTAGAAAAAAAAATCCCTTTTTAAATGTATCCTATGTTACTTCTAGTACCTACGAGAATATTTGTACAAAGTTTCATGATGATCGGTTGAGTAATTTAAGCGTGAAAGCGTAACAAACTTCCCTATTTTCACATTTTTAATATTGGTAAGGATTTCAATTATAGAAGTTTTTACCCTCCTATTGTTTTGTCGATAATAATAATTATAATGGAATCATTTTAACTGATTTTATCGTGGTTTATTAAGATTTACATGTCGCGTCCATGGTTGTTGGAAAGTATCGGAAGCGTGGGAAATGTAAAAAAATTAATAAACCGCCATAAAGTCCGTAAAATTGTTTCATTATTTTAAACATCAGAAGTGAAAATGCGTTTTAAATATAAACATTTATTATATTATCCATAAAAATATCAATATTAAGGTTCACAGGTACATATTTTAAGATACATTCTTACTCACACTGCCCATACATTTACATACACTATCGCCATATTACACTTTACACATTAAAATAAACAATGGCTTACGTGACCTTACAATACAATTCGGGCAGAGCTTCGTCCTCCTCAAATTCACAGACGCGAATGACCCCTCTAATAATTATACCCCGCTATTTAAAGGCAAACTTAATGACCTTCCTAACGCTCGGCCGTCCTACCCACACTTTGACAACGATTACGTCACGCCACACGCAGGTAAACTGGAACCTGTTCCCCGTTTCTGACTTATAGCCGCCAGGTGGCGCTACGGTTGCTTACATTATAATAAATGAAATTCGCTTAAGCATTAAAAAATGAAAGTGATAATATTGCTTAGTACCTACATATTATATCGGCGGCTGATAATTAAGTTAAAATTCCCACGTCAGTATACTTTACATCAACCATTATCAAGGATGAATAGATGTAAGACAAGACTACACATCAAATAGTTAAGTAACATGAGATTTATCAATAATTTTAATTAGTCGATACTTTATAAGTCGATCCGATCCGCGTAGTGTAATTTACTACAGTCACAATTGACTTATCGCTTTGGTCACTATATATACGCTAAAGAATCATTTTTCATATTCCTTACATCTCCAGTACATCTCCAGTAAGCGACCCATATCAAAGTCCTCAAGATTTGAAACACGTTTTGATATGTAAATCACAAAAATTCTCATAAACTTAAGGACTAAAAGGATCGTGAAAGTATTTTGCGGTCTCCCAATTCTATCGTGAACAAATAATCTTGTTACGAGCTTCTTTTGAGGGAATAAACGTGGGGAAATAGTTTGTGGGAATTTTTTTTTTTGACATTTTTGATGAAATATTATTTTTTTTTGTTTAGATTGTGTCTTACCGTAAATATATATTTTTTTAAAGATTTGTCGTCGTAAGTTATTTAATTTTCAAAGAAAGGAAATATGAAATGATGTGATTTTCCTAATACAAAAAAGGTCGCTTATAAGTATCCTTATAGTTAAAATTATAAAGGGCGGATAAAATAGGGATATTTCTAGTAAAAAAAAAAATATACAGCTTAATTATGTTGTTAATCGTTAGAAAAGATAATCCGTTGTGGAACCATAAATTATTCTTTGTTCTCTGTTTACTGAAGATAAAATACGATCTTAATTACCCATCTCATACTTTGTAAAGTTTCAAGAAAATCACTGTTTTATTTATAATATAAGGTATTCGTATCTATAAATAATTTAATCTTGGTTTCAAATATTTATTTCTGTTATACCGGCTATTTTTGGAGGGACACGCTGTGTTACGATTCTGGCTGCATGGGTACCACCATCATGATACCCACATGAAACAGCTTTGCTGTATTTTTTTAAGAAGAGCTGGGTAATTACTGACACCGAGACTGTCTGTCTTAGGAAAGGCAACACGTTTGCTGGGCTAATTTATGATATGAGTAGGTGATGTCAAGCACTTACCATTGGGTGACACGCCTACAAGTCTATCTAACCAATATAAAAATAAAAAACCAGTGAACACGTACGCATGTCACTTAACTACAAATGGCAGCTAAAACTATTTAACTAATATTCCATGTAAAAAAAAAGTAAAGTATCAACCCTTTATGTCCCACTGCTGGGCATGGGTCTCCTCCTCGAAATCAGGCGAGGAGGGTCATTAGGCCAATAGTTCACCGCGCTGGCCCAATGCGAACTTCACATAGCTTCAAAGACTTTCAATCTCATCGGGCATGCATGTTTCCTCACGATGTTTTCCTTCACCGGTGAGCGAGCGATGGCCTCGTGTTTGGGGTGCACTTAGAAATTTAGAAAAACCCATTCAAGGCACACACGGGGGGTCAGGATCGAACCCGGAACCTCTCGCATAAGAGGCCGAGTTCATCCACCACTGGACCATCGCCGCATATTCCATGTATTCAGCTAAAATCTGTCGCGTATGTGAAAAACTTAACTCAACGTCATAATATTTTAAATCGTCCACAAAATATAATGTAGATACATAAAAAATTTGTAAAATTTCACCCCAAGTACGAATATATTTGCGAATAAAAATTCAATTTAAACTTCAAATGGAGCTATACTTATTTGTAGATATTCATAAATTCTCTCTTGCCCCGTGAATGTAGGTCACGGAGGTAAATGTTAAAATTATTCTGCAAAAGTAGCCTTCATTGCCTTCCTACAGAAATATTTCAAACTATCAACACCAATTGCAAAATTCTTTAAATATCTCAGTAAACCTGCTTTCAAAGAAAATATGAATGTCCTACTTAATATTGTTAATATTATTAAAGCATAAATTAATTTTGTGTGGATATATTTTGTTACTGTTTTTTTTTTAATGACACTTTACAATAATATAGCTTATACATCGGATTGACATATAGGCATCCCCGTACTCCTATGGAAATTACGCGGGTGAAACCGCGGGGCGCTCCTAGTGTTATATCTTAATGTTGTGGTCTTTTATGATATTTGTTAAGTGAGTTTTGTTTGCATTTACAGACCTCACAAAACAAATGTCTTATTCCCCCCGTGACATACATTATACTAGTGTTTAGAAATATAAATTGCTTTAGAAAACTCCTATCCAAAGGGTCTTTTCCTACTAAGACCGTTAATGAGCGGGTGACTTTATTTTTCTTCTTTATTCACGGAGTACACGGTGTATGAATTATTATATGAGAATACGCATTTAATACTAACAAGTCTTAGCTTCATGGAAATTCGCAGTAGAAGACGTGGATGAATGATGATTGGTTTAATAGAAAATATTGAAATATTTTTTTTTTGAAGTGAAACTTCTTTAGAATCGTTGTGATTTCAAACCGGATACAACGGAAAAAACGACGGGTAAGAGACACAAATGCAAAAGAGCGAGAGAGCAAATGTCGGTGTGTATGTATATTGCAGATTGTTTAATACTTGCTTTTGTATTTGAGCATTTAGCATGTGTTTCACTTCTATCGTGTGTGAATCGCACACACACCTGTTTTTTTTTTGTTTTTTTTTTTCATATAGAAGTGGAGGCAAATGGACAGTCGGTTCACCTGATGCTAAGTGATAGCGACATCCATAGACACCAATACCAGTGGATTAGCAGGTGCGTTGCCTTTCAAATAAGAGTTTGCTCCTTTCTTGAAGGTACCTAAGTCGTATCGGTTCGTCGCTGAATATTGCAAAAACTGATTTCAACTTGGCATTCGCTGACCTTCCGCTTTAGCCGACAAGTGATAACATGTTCGCAAAAGGCAGAAACATACTTACGTGTCAGGAACACATTTGCAGGTCGTGTCGTGTCGCAACGACACGACATGCAAATATGTCCCTAACCATATTAAATGTATGAAGCCGATATGCTTCTGGCCCATCACGACACGACACGTAAGTATGTTTCTGCCTTTATACCGCAATACATACGATAAAAATAATATTGGTAATAAGATGTGCAATAAAACAAATACTCTAACAGGTAAAGAACTAAAAGAAAACGGGTTATTGTAAACAATTATTAAGAGAAAGACATCATACGAGTAAACTTAAAAATACGGAGTTGTTAAAGCTAGATTAAGCAGAAGTGTAGCGCAATTCCATCCGAAGATTGCAGTATAAACATTTAAGCCAATTATTGTGTTGAGAAAATAAGAATATTTTTATGTCTAAGCTAATATTAAAAAGAGGTTTTGTAAGTGAATTCAACTCATATTAATTAAAGGAAATGACGGCATATCTTATAAAATTATTTTCTAATTCAAAAGTGCTTAATCTAATATATAAAATTTCCCTGTCACAATGTTAGTTACCGTACTCCTCCGAAACGGCTTGACCGATCTTTATGAAATTTTATATGCATATTCAGTAGGTTTGAGAATCGGCCAACATCTATTTTTCATCCCCCTAAATGTTAGGGGTAGTCCACCCCTAAATTTTTTTTTTTATTTTTTAGACAAAATTTTTAATTTCTATTTTTTTATGATACAACATACAGAAATACATACAACCCTAAATTTTCACCCCTCTACGATCAACCCCTATTTTTTAATAGCGATTTTAGCAGAACGAAGTCTGTCGGGACAGCTAGTCTAATATATAAAATTTCCCTGTCACAATGTTAGACGAAACGGCTTAACGGAATTTGATGACATTTTTTGTGCTTATCCGGTATCTATGAGAATCGGCCAACATCTATTTTTCATCCCCCTAAATGTTAGAGGTAGTCCACCCCTGAATTTTTTATTTTATTTTATTTTTATTACCCCTGAGGGTTTTTGTTACACCGTAACAAAAAGTAAAACTGTAACTATTAATATTATGTCATTAAATAAATAAATAAATAAATTTTTTACACAAAATTTTTAATTTCTATTTTTTTATGATACAACATACAAAAATACATACAACCCTAAATTTTCACCCCTCTACGATCAACCCCTATTTTGTAATTGCAATTTTAATATTGGCAGAACGATGTCTGTCGGGACAGCTAGTTTATTTATAAAAAAAAAAAAAGATTTTGTTGGTCTTATTTGAGTTTGTCTTCTTGCTTCTCTAATTAATAGAGATTTTTATATTTTTAGTATGTAGGTAAATTGGAAGGAGTGGCAAATCATAGTAGGTAAGTAATAATACAAGTAAGCCTTATATTAGATCAGGCAATTCATTTACGTGTTGACTATCTTGAGACTTAGATCTTAGATGGTGCCAGTAACTCGGCCTCTTTTCGAATGACAGCAAAGCTGTTTGACAGAAGTGAGAATAATGGAGAAAATATCATGGTTATGCTTCAGTATAATTCTTAAAAGTTTCTCGTTAAGGTTTAAGGAATTCACGTCAATTTCAAAGTCGGGAAGCATGAATTTTGAACTATATCAGAACTTTTAAAATTACGTTGAAACAAACATAATTAAACATTCCATCGTTAGGTTTCAAAATTAATGGTTAATTCTTAATATATCGGTGAATTTACGTTGTTCCGTTATAAAACTTTAACAAATTCATGTAAATTTTATTCCATTATAAGCTCGCATGTTATAATAAAAACAAATTGTCGCACTTTGTTCCCTGTTCGTTATTAATAAGTCCATTAACATAATAATAGAATCAAATAAGCAAGCAGTTCTAAATTATGAATATTGTAAAATATAAAGTTTCCATGGCTTAACCATAAATCAGAGTGTTAATTGGGCAATAAAAGTAATTACTTTTTGTACACAAGTGTAAAGGATTCAATAACAATATTACTTAGGCCGTCGAGTTACAAAGCTTTGTAAATTTAAATTTATGATTCAGAAGAAACATGGACACAACACACAAGAGTCACTGGCAAACTGGGAGGAAAAAGGCCACGTGACCGCAATAAATGTGTTGGTCTAATTAACACTACATACACACTATACTCCGCTGGCACAACGACCCGAAGTGGATCTTGGCGTCCGACACGATATCAGGGCGCGGCCTAGCCAAAATGCCATTAAGAAAGCGTTAGCGAAGTTCGAAAATGATAAAATGTAAAGGATGGACCACGCGATTAAGCGCGACCGTCAATCCCATACATTTTATCATTTTCGAACTTCGCTAACGCTTTCTTACTGCCATTTTAGCTAGGGCCATTTTGTTTACAACCTCCAGGACACGTAGGTCTTTTAGCACTTGGTTCTTAAGC
Source organism: Lycaena phlaeas (assembly GCA_905333005.2). NCBI lineage: Eukaryota > Metazoa > Arthropoda > Insecta > Lepidoptera > Lycaenidae > Lycaena > Lycaena phlaeas. Next base: position 7,433,915 of record HG995180.1, on the reverse strand, counting down.
TACGAACATTCCATTTTGCTGATCGGATGTATCTTTCGGATCGGATCTATCTTTTCATTCTTAACTTTTTTTTTTATTTCTTTTTTTTTTATTTAGATGCCGATACGCCCAAGTGCGCGACTCCAACACGCGGTCCAAGAATCTTAGCTGAGGAAACCTGGATGCTGTGTAAGTAAAACTCACACTAGAAGCTACTTACCTAAATATAGCCATACTATTTTTACAGTTTTTAGTTCCGTTACATAAAACACTGCTAAAATTTCTACTCGAATGTTAGCAAATAAATTTTAACCTAACCTAAACAAACCACATAATTATTATTTATTTTTGTTTCGTTGAATATAAAATAAACTTCATGTTAGGATGTTTGGATGTTACAGATAAATATTTGTTTTCTCTTGTTACTGGAATTTCAGTTTGATCATTGACTTGACAACTCATTGTAAACAACTGTAGTCCATTGCAGAAGTCTCGGAAACAATGCGTTTATTTTTCTCAAATGTCTGTATTAATGTGTACTTTTTAAAGAAATAGTTAAGATAAACTAAGTTAATAAACTTTTTTTACAGTTTTTGTTTCTTTTTTTAAGATTTTGATTTTAGTGATTTTGTTTAATGGTATGATAAACTAAAAAACATTGTAGCATATTGTATAGCATAATATAGTAATCCAACGAAATCCTAAAATTAAAAAAAAAATCAAGCCCATTAGATCATAATATACAAAAAATCTAACTATATTTTTTATCTTACTAATGCAAGCAAGTAGGAGCAAGTAGGAGGGAGGGAGGAGCAAGGTACTATAGGTATATTATGACAGTTAGCTATATCAACATGTTAGGAAAATAAAAATACAAAAACGTAATGCAATTCAATTTGAATTTAAAGTAACATATTATTACATTTGAAATAAATCACATAACTAACATTATTGTAATATAAAAAATAATAATTTTATTTCAAAAATAACTTCGGTTAATATTAGGCACTAATTTACTTATCCTACTTAAACGATTGAAAAAGCTACTACCACTACGGTTTCAATGCAGTGTGCATACGATTTTCACATACCCGACATTTCGGCGACTGAATCTTATAAAGTGAAAGTTTGTTAGTATGGATATTCGTTACTCTTTCACGTAAAAACTGCTGAATGGATTTTAATGAAACTTTACAATAATATAGCCTATATATCCGAATAACACATAGGCTATAATTTATCCCTGTACTCCCACCGGAATTGGAAGTATGCGGGGCGCTGCTAGTAGTAAAATACATTAAATACTGAAAACGCTGTTTCATGTGTAGATTACGCGTAAGAACTTCAAGAAAATGCTTCCTTATTCAAAAGCTTCTGATTTAAGAAGCTACTCCCGGAATCACTTTGTGTCGGACAGGATAGCGGTGTTGTAAACGGATTAGGCGTTTGTCGTGTCCGCTTTACCACACACTTAATGGGATTATTGTGTTGGAGACGGTTATCCTATACCGTACTTATTTCGCTACTTTGGATGCGTTTGAACTTAGAATCTTTTACCAGATATTTTTTTTAAGTCGAATGTGTTTATTATAATCTGTACATATGTTACAACTCACCACTTGTATAAATTTTTTTTGGTTTTGTTTTTGCATTATAAATTCGAGCTATATTAAATTAGATTCTTAATAAATTGTAATTATTTTAAAGAGATTTGCAACGGATAGTCGGTTCATCTACTGGAAAGTGATAAGTGTTACCATAACCACATACATGAGGTGGGTAGCAGGATCGTTGCCGGCCTTTTAATTAGGAGTATATTATTTTCTTAATGACCCCTAGGTATGACCTACGGTACCTATCGGTTCGGAAATACGATTTCATATAATCATCATCAACATTTTTCCATGTATTACTATGCATATAATATTTCTTTAAATAATTTTATTGGTAACTGGTTATTAAGGTCACATGATCACATGTACAATTTGATGGACATAGATATGTTGACGAATGAATTTTTGGTACATAAACTAATGATACAATTATACATATACCTACCTTCTAAAGTTCTGATGTATGACTAATATTTTTATACTCGATTTATCGTTTTAAGCATTATATTTAGTACAAACAAACACACAAAGACATTGAGCATAGTAACAAAGGCATACAAATATTCCTGTATCATGTCTAGAACGTAAATAATTAATCATTGGGACAATGTCTTTGATCATAATTCATTAATTAAATATCACAATATGCCTAGCAGATCACCATGGTAATTGATAACCGTTTATTAGACTAAATTATATCAACAATCGTAATTAAAGCTAGCGTAGCTAAAGGTAACAACTATTAAAAGATGAGTATTCGAATCACGATATAACCAAAAATAATGGAATTGTTATCTAATTAAAGCGTAATATCAATTAATTAATGATTATCTACTAATTAATCATTCTATTAACCTAGTATATTTACTATAAAATCTTATGCAAGTATAATTATAACAAGAATATTATTTTGAAAAATTTATTACAACAAATTTAAACATCAGAAGTGAAAATGCGTTTTAAAATATAAACATTTATTATATTATCCATAAAACATCAATATTAAGGTTCACAGGTACATATTTTAAGATACATTCTTACTCACACTGCCCATACATTTACACACACTATCGCCATATTACACTTTACACATTAAAATAAACAATGGCTTACGTGACCTTACAATACAATTCGGGCAGAGCTTCGTCCTCCTCAAACTCACAGACGCGAATGACCCCTCTAACAATTATACCCCGCTATTTAAAGGCAAACTTAATGACCTCTCTAACGCTCGGCCGTCCTACCCACACTTTGACAACGACTACGTCACGCCACACGCAGGTAAACTGGAACCTGTTCCCCGTTTCCAACTTATAGCCGCCAGATGGCGCTACGGTTGCTAACACAAATGGATGCGAGTGGCTAGAGAACGCTTATATTGGCGTTCTTTGAAAGAGACCTATGCTAAGCAGTAGACGGATAAAGGCTTATGGCGTTGATTTTTTTTATAAGTTAGTATTTTGTTAAGTTGTTTCATAGGATAAAAAGTAATATGGCGGTGTCCATAAATCCGGGAGCGCGGCAGAGAACACCCTTCCCACCGGTAACAACACATCACTAAATCAAAAAATTGCATTCCGATAGAAGTGAACACTTAAAATTATTGATATTGTGAAAAAAAATCTGACGTCATAATTATAAGTGAACTCATAAGATTTTCCCCTATCAAAAACTGATCAACGCGAAAGGGGTTTTCACTTCAAGTAACAAATATAAAAAACTACAGCCTTATTCTTTCACCTGAATAACTTCATTCCTAAACCCTAATAATCCTAATCTCCAACGCATATGCTACCATTCCAAGTTCTAATTCGTTGCAACATGTTCAATTTTGAAAAAGGAATAAATTGATCGAGCATACGAGTGGAAATATATATTATGGGAGCGTAGAATGAAACGGGTGATTGATTGCACGTCGGTGGAACTCATATTCGCGTTGACACGTAAAATCGCTTAAAACAGATTGTAAAGCGATGGAACTATTGTATTTATATCATATGATTCCAAAGGAATATTACACAATACCTGTAATGGTATTCAATAATCCTTTATTCTAAATTATTATTTATAATATTTTATAAACGTAAAAGTAGAGATACATTTTACGTTTTCACGTGAAAACTACTCAACCGACATACATTTTGCAAAAAAGTCAAATTTTTTGTTAAAAAAATTAAGAAAAGAAAAATTCAGAAGTAAAATATAATTCCTATAGGATATAGGGATTTCCTTAGATATGTCAATGTCAAAGTCAAAGTCAAAAATTTTATTCAAAATAGTACCATCAAAGACTTTTTTAACGTCTATTGAGTCTACCACCGGTTGCAAAGCAAGCCCACTGAGAAGAACCGGCGAAACAAACTCAATAATATCATCTCATCATCTCTTAATAATAACTCAGATACAATAAAATCCTTATTTTTAATAAAGGTTCCGCCTTGCAAATACATTTGGGAGTATTCTTTTCAATTCACGACGACAATTTCAAAACGAGTGACAGTAATCCAACAGTCATCAATCTTTACAATTTTTTATGGAAATGCGTACAAAGAAACGTAAACATTTAATAAATAACTTAGAAGTATTTTAATTGTCTGTCACAAAAACAACATAAAGAATGGACAATTAATTACAACTTTTTTATTAATAGCATGAGTCGGGAAGAGACATTTTAATTTCAGATTTCTTTCAAATAAATTTTACAATTAGTCCCAGTCCTTTATAAATCTAGACAAGAATATATTCACATTTCTCTAGACTTCAATTATTAAACTATTACTTACGATTACAGTGACAACGCTTTACTTACAAATCAGGAAAACGTACACAAAAAATTACTAGTGCGTCGGACGCGAATCTCACATAATATGAGCCATGTTTTGTATGTTAGTTAGATAGACAAACATGCAGATCATGAACATCGCTGATGAACATAAACGAGTTTATCAGGAACTAGCCCAGGCTAACTAGCCCATTCCCACCATGGTTCAAGCCTTGTCGTGGCGGTGGGGCTCAGTAGCCTAGGGTGAACCCAGCACCTTGGACGAAGCGAATTATGCCAAGGAGGCTCTTAGTACCCCTCTCATAAGAAGAGTGGACAACAGAGCAGGGGGCAAAGGGCGAGGACGGAAACCTCGCCACATTTTACAGTCCCAAGTCCCAGTGGCGTCGATCGTCCTGAAGGACTGACTAGCCGTCGAGCTGCCTTGTTACTTGAAGATCCGAGGCACCTTACCAACAGTGGCATTAGTGGCACTCGCCGGGTTTTAGTGGGTAGAGCTGCGTCAGCATTCGGGTGCAGCGAGTCCCACACCCCCAGGCGGGTCCTGGGAAGATCCTCTCCCCCGTGGCATGCCTAAGCGCATTTCCCGGCGTACAGTCAACGTTCAAAAGTCCAGTAGCATCGTAACGACCGTATTCGCTTGCCGGTATAGTGCGTATTCTGAATGTGTGCGCCATGTTACCATGCACACACTTAAATGTCGTACAGTATCAATACCAGAAAGTATAATCGTGTAGTGGATGCAAGACAAAGATAACGTTATATTGTTTGTCCTCTTCATTCATTATTGCACTGTGTCAATAATAATGCAAGATAGCTCGTAGCTCCATCGGTAAATAGTTGGCCTCGCATCGACGCTAATTGAAATGGTCACGGTTCAAATCTCAGTTTTGCAAAGTCTTTATGTTAACATTCTTATAAACTCATTTATTTTTTAATGAAATGACTTTTTTAAAGTTTTATTTACTTAAGAATAATATTAATTAATTATATATATATATATATATATATATATATATATATATATATATATATATATATATACTAGCTGTCCCGACAGACTTCGTTCTGCCAATATTAAAATTGCAATAACAAAATAGGGGTTGATCGTAGAAGGGTGAAAATTTAGGGTTGTATGTATTTTTGTATGCTGTATCATAAAAAAATAAAAACAAAAAATTTCGTCCCAAAAATTCAAAAAATAAATTTTGGGGTGGACTACCCCTAACATTTAGGGGGATGAAAAATAGATGTTGGCCGATTCTCATAGATACCGGATAAGCACAAAAAATTTCATCAAAATCGGTCGAGCCGTTTCGGAGGAGTACGGTAACTAACATTGTGACAGGGAAATTTCTTAATATATATATATATATATATATATATTACTAGATACTACTATATATTATATAATATAATATAATATATATTAAGTAGGTAATATAATAAAACAACACTTTAAAAATATAAAATATATGTTATATTTATTTTAATGACCTAACAATTAAACAATTGAATTGATTGACGTTAAAATCTTTGATCCATAGATCTATCAAAATAAAAATATTATAGATATCTATTGTGTTACCAATATTTCATATTATTATTGAGGTTAAAGTTTAATTATTCATTTTCTCGAGGAAAAGAGGATTAAAACTTAACCTCAACCTTTAAATATTAAACCTCCTAATCATTGGCCAGCACGTCCCTAGGTAGAAACTAGAATGCCCGATTGAAACTAACGAAATATAAATATTATAACAATTAATACTTAGTGTGACACAGAAACATATATTTAATGTAATAATGTTGATTAATATTTTGTGTGTATAAATTCAAGATCACCCGGCCCTTGCGCACTAATCCATCCCCACATGTTCACACTTATTCTGCCAGATTCGGTGTTTGACACTACGTTATTTTCACTTTATATACTATTATCTGTACGCCATAAATGTAGTCTTCCTGCCATTCGTCTTTATGCCTTTGAGTCAAAAACGGTTTTTTCGCCGGCTTTCGGTGATGTAGTCCCTCGTCATGAAGTGCACGACGAACGGTTACCAATGACGTGTTTAATTCATCGGCAAAACGTCTTGTCGGTATGAAACCACACGTTTTATACTCCGCTGCCATGTAACGCCGCTGAGTCTGGTTAATAAGAAGTGGCCTTCCACTTCGTTTACGACTCTGCAAGCCACCTTCTTCCTCGAATCTCTTCACCCGTCGACTTAACAGTATTTCTCTAAAAAAAACTAACAAATTGTAAAAGACAATTTTAACCATTGAAAAAATATGCATCACAATAATATAATTAATTTCTACTTACAGAGAAGCCAGTTTCGTTATAAATTTGAGAAATATTCAGGCCATTCGAATATAGGGCCACAATATTAGCTCTTGATTCGATATTAATATTTGCTTGCATATTGGACACCTAATTATTATTTTAAATTGAAACAGTTAGCACACAATCACTCGTAGCTGAATTCACCAACCAACAACATTTTAATATTTTGTTTTTTCCAAGCCAGGAATCATTTTATTTTAAATCTACCCTCACATTCTTTGCTCTGTTTAGAATGTTATGTTTCTAACAAGTTTTAGTTAGAAACATTCGTAATAATTTATAAATATTTCAAAATTTAAAACATTACAATTTAAAAATGTAGAATCGACGCAGACCCAATGTGGGATGGATTTGATCCTGCAATTTAACAGGTGATCGTAGAACAAAATATATGCACTTGCTTAACCACTGGGCCACGGCATTGCTTACACGTTGAGACGAAATTAACGATATGAATTTATATAGACAAAGTGTATGTGTGTGTGAATTGTCTTTATAGAAAAAGGTCACAAGTAACGTTAAGTGTTGACGCTATAGCTGCGTTCGATTGCTACTGGACTTTTGAACGTTACTGTACCTACAAGAAAAAAAAATGTGCTCCAGTTCACCAGTCGCATCTATTTCCTGACTAGTAGGTGGCTCATTAAAACATAAGAAAGAGAAAGCATACCACCTATGCACTTTTTATTCGAATTCAAATTCGAATACGAATCTAGATCGAACTGCCCTCATTGGAAGGTAAATGAAAACAACAGAAAAGGGCTGATAATAACGATTGCCTAGCTATGAGTACCAGCTACTACCGATACCTTGCAATGAGCAAATAGCAGATGACCATACGACGGTCATTCTAATGTCACTCACATTATGTAATAATATACGAAGATCGTCACTATATTTAGCTCAATCCACCATCCTCATTAATAGTGATCTTAATGATTGGCTTAGATAGTTCAGCTCAATTTTGGCCGCTGCGCTTTGTATGCGTGGGCTTGTCAATACTCATTACACGGCTTTAATTATGTGTGGCAGACGACTGCCGCGTCACTGTCGCACAAATTAAAGCCGTGTAATGACATGCACACGGACAAATGGTTGCACGCAAAGTTGAGTTGTACTATCTATAATAATTTCAAATCCTTCGTATTCCCAGTACTAATCTATCAGAGTTCATGTATTCAGCCACTAACGCAGTGTTCACAAAGCGTCATTTAAACGATATGAATCCCCTGGTACAAGTCTGGCGTCTCACTTACATTAGCCACCAAACAACTGGCTAGTCAACTATTCCGTACTAGCTGTTAGCCGCGGCTTCGCTCGTGCTAAATTCGGAGTAGCGCAACTCCGTACGTAAGTATAGTAAACACAGACAGATTTTTTTTAACTACCCTGCGAACTTTCATCTCCTATGTCATGCCCATATAGGTAAAAACCTTAAAAACGGTGGCACAATTGTTAATGGTTATTTAATTCTTATCACGTGTCTAAATGCAAAATTTCATGGCCTCATGTTCTATGTATAATGACGAACTTCCATACAAACTTTCATACCCTATTTAAACCCCCTAAGCTTTTTTCGCAACAAAAAGTAGCCTATGTCCTTTCCCAAGCTCAAATCTATCTATGTTCCAAATTTCATCAACATCGGTTCAGTGGTTTAGGCGTGAAAGCGTAACAGACAGACAGACAGACAGAGTTACTTTCGAATTTATAATATTAGTAAGGATTAATATTATGTACTGATGAAATGTGCAAGTAAAAAGCCGAAGAGACTATAAAAAAAATCGGTTGTCTCTAAAGTCGGTTTACTGACGATAGTTGATCGTGACGTCATAAGAAAATACTGATGGGCCGATTGTGCCTCTTTGTTGCTCGTTTCGCGCTCTCGCTTGCACTTTAATAATAATAATAATAATAATAATAATATTTATTTGCATAAAACATGGTTACATAAAGGTGTTTACATCGATTTTGATCCTCATGTTTTGCTAAGATTATACATTAGCATGCAAAATGGATTTCTTTGTTTATAATGCTATTTACATTTTATTTAAATATTGTCTTTTTGTTTTAAAGAACGAGAAAAAATATATAGAAAGTTACAGTTCCTTAAAGCTATAAAGATTTCTTTCAGATAACCATTTATATAATTGTAGTTTATACTGTCTAGAATTTAATATCTTAAGATTGTTTGGCATTTTATTATACAAGCGAACACACATATTTAGGCAATTTTTGTTATATTTAGTTGTTCTAGGATTGTCGGGAACTACGAGCTTAAAAGGGTCCCGTCGACTACGAGGATTAATATCATCTGCCAATATAAATAGGTTTTTATGGTTCTGTACAAAAACACATATTTCATAGAAATAAAGAGACGGCAGTGGCAGTAAACCAAGTTTTTTAAACATTGGTTGACACGATTCTTCCGGCTTAAGACCACATATTGCCCTGATGCATTTTTTTTGTGCAACAAATGCTCTATTTTGATCGGTACTATTTCCCCACATTATAAGCCCATATCGCAAGATTGACTCTATATATGCACGGTATGAGAGTACAGCCGTTTTTGTATTTGTTACGTTTTTTATTTGTTTCAGAGCATATACAAATTTGTTTATTTTGCATGATATTTCATGTATGTGCAGTTTCCAGTTTAAACTTTCGTCTATAATTAGTCCTAAAAATTTCGTATGTGTAGTTAAATTTAATTTTGGAATATTGAGTTTTACATTATATTTATTATTATTACATTTATTAAATTGTACATATTTAGATTTATCTAGGTTAATTTTCAAATAATTCATGTCAAGCCATTTAATTAAATTGTCAATTGTGTTGTTTATTTCCTTTTCATGGTCATTAATCGTGTCATATTTTTTGTCGGATGTCACAATAATTGATACATCATCAGCATATAGTATACATTTATGATTAGTTACATTAATAATGTCATTTATGTACAGAAGGAATAAAACAGGACCGAGCACACTCCCTTGTGGGACGCCGTTACGTATATGTTTAAGATCAGACCAGTATGTTTTAGTGGTTTTACTTTTGTCTATTTTTCTAATTACTACACGTTGTTGTCTGTTACTAAGATATGAAGATATCCATTTAAGTGTGGGTCCTCTAATGCCTATTTTTTCGAGTTTGTCTAGAAGGAGGTTGTGTGAGACTAAGTCAAACGCTTTGGAAAGGTCCAAAAATAGCCCCGTAGTCATGTAGTTATTATTAATATTCGTCAAAATATTTTTTACTAGAGCAAAAATGGCCTGAGTCGTAGATTTCCGTTTTTGAAACCCGAACTGTTCATTTTCAATTAAATTATATTTATCACTAAATTCAATTAGTCTTTTATACATACATTTTTCGTATATCTTAGATATAATTGGCACTAATGTTATTGGACGATAATTTCTAATGTCATGTTTATCTCCTTTCTTGAATATTGGAATAATAATAGAAAGTTTTAATGCATCTGGAAAAGTTCCGCATGAGAATGATAAATTAATTAAATGTGTGAAGATGGCAACTAACTCGTCAACGCAAATTTTTATGATTTTTGTGTTAATTTCATCGTAACCTTCGGAATTTGTATCTTTTAATTGCATTACTTCATATTTGACCTCACTTTCCAGCATAGGCTTAAGAAACATGGAGTTGCTACAAATACTATTAATAGATGTGGCTTTTCCTGTTGTAGTTTGTATAAGTGTAGAGTTAATAAAGTGGTTATTAAGAGCAGTGGCTATTTCATTGGGATTTGATATCATTTTATTATCAATCAAGATGCTCTCTATGTTGCGCTTACAGTTTGAGTTTTCTAATTCACTTTTAATAATGGTCCATGTAGCCTTGCATTTGTTACTATTTTTATTTATGAACTTAATATTAGCATTCTTTTTCGAGCTAAATATGCATTTTCTTAGTATGCTAGAATATGTCAAATATTGGTTTTTAGTAGACGAGTTTTTATTTGTATAATACTGGTAACGTAATTTTCTTTTAAATTTGCAACTTACTTTAATACCTTTACTAAGCCAATTCAATTTTCTTTTATTATTAACATTTATTTTAATACGATATTTTGGAAAGCAAAGATTATAAAATAAACAAAATAAGGAATGAAAACCATTGAATGCTAAGTTAGCATCGTTTTCGGTGTAAATGTCTGTCCATGATAATCTCTGCAAGCATTCCCTAAATTTTACAATATTATCTACGCTAAAGTCTCTCTTATATATATTGTAATATGATACCTGTTTTTGTGGAGCACGTTTTAAAGGAAAACTTAGCAGTTGTGCTGTGTCATGGTCCGAAATATAGAGTGGTAGAACTGTTCCCGTAGCGCTTGGAATATTGCTTAAGATATGATCGATACATGACGACTTGCGCGTCGGTTTGTCGATATGGATTTTTAGATTATAATTATAACATATTTCGCGCAATTCGTTAGAGACAAGACTTCTATGCAGAGTGTTTATGTTAAAGTCGCCAGTTATAACAATGTTATATCTATTCAATTTGAACTTTATTGATATCTCATTTAATAATTTATTTAATTTCATCAAAAACTGTGTTGGATCAGATTGAGGTGTCCTGTATATACAAATTATTATTAATTTTATAAACATGAGCTCTATGCCACAAACTTCGAATACATTTTGTGTAGCATAGCTTTTGACAAATTGTATTTCCGTAAAATTTAGGCCCTTTTTGACCAAGATGCAACTTCCACCTCTATGCTTATCTCTGCAAAAACTCGTTGCAAGGTCATAATCGTACAGTTTTATAAAACTTTCACAACCTTTCTTTATAAATGTTTCAGAGAGGCATATTAAGTCGGGATCGATATTTTTTTCCCGCAAATCTTGCAGAGTTATTTCTAGAATTTCCCGTTTGGAGTAAAGACTGGCAATATTTTGGTGAAGTATTTTAAAGTTACAGTATGTATCGGGGATCGTAATATTGTTATGGTCGAAAAAATGTGTTGTTTTTTTTTATTGCTGAAAAATAATACGGTATAGTGCCTTTTTTAGTATTCTTTTTTAAATCATAACTATTTATAGATTGGTTGTTTTTATGTTTTTGAAAGTAAAATGGAATGGTACCTTTTTTTGGTTTTTTATTATTATGTGTAGGTCTACTATTCACTATTCGTCTCTTTATCTCTTTAGGATTTAAATATTTTTCGGCATAATCGCTACAGTCAATGGCATAATTTATTGCTTTACATAATACGTCAAGTCTGTTTTGTTTACAGTCCACAAATTGACAATTTTTATATTTTTTACATAGATTTTTTATACAATAATTTAATTTATTAACATTTATATACATATTTTTCGTTACATAAAGGACAATGATCGTGTTGTTACTAAAAGAGTCTAACAAAATTTTCAACTGTGTTAATACAATCCTCGTATCATAATCATTTTCACCAATACCTAATATTAGTTTATCGTTAGAGTTAAGATTTATATTACGACAATTTTTTATTAGCTCGTAGCTCTGCGCATGTGGTTTAGTTTCGCCTGTAATTTTATATTTTTCATACTGCGTGTTTAATCTTGATTGTGATAATGCAGCAGCCAATCCTGTGCATTGTTGGGAACCAAATATGTGAATATTTCTAATGTCGCTTTTGATGTTCTGCGTTATTGGATATGAGATTTTAACCAAGTTTTTTATCTCGTGTTGTGTTACGTTTGACGTTGTTGACATGGACGTTGTATGATCTTTTCCTGAATTTTTGTCAGTGATTAGTTGTCGCTGGCTTAATATCGGTGTATTAATATTATTGATATTTGATTTCAAAGTTACTGCTGGTGTAGATGGAACTGACGACATTCTTTTATTTACTAGAGAGCGCCTCTCTTTACTATGCGTAGGATCAGGGGTATTTATTATTTTCGTAGGAGAAGAGCAAAATGATTTCAATGTTTTATTTTCTGTAGTCAACTTATGTACTTGTCTGCGGAGATCATTATTTTCTAGAATTAGGCTTTCGAGTTCATTTTGTGTACTTTCTAGTGATAATGTTAATTGTGTTATTGAGTTTCTCATTTCTGTGATAGTTGTTACGTCAGATAGTGTGCCATCCAGGCTAATTGATAATTTATTTGGGGTCGAAAATGAGTCGGCTGACAGATTATGGTCCGTAAGTATATGAGAGTCTAATATGTAAGAGCTGCTGTGATCTGATGGTTGTGGTGATTCATCTAGTGCTGTACACTGCGCAATGTGATGGTGTTTTTTCCTCGTTGTTATATTGGAGACATCATTATTCGTATATTTTTCTTTTTCGATTTCAATTTTGATGCAGGCCTTACATCGCCATTTCTTTTTTTCCTCCTGATTCATTAGACGGTTAAGCCTTAAATGGAACGCCTCAGTGCGAGGTAACGCCGCATGAGTTATGTTTTTTCGTGCGTGCAGTCGGCTCCATCGAATTATAATACGTTGTCACTTCAAAATCTTTGGAATTTTTAATTGTTTGCATTAAAACTCGAAATTTCAAAATTTGATAATTTTTAGTTATAAGGTTTCAATTCTACTGTCACAGCCTGTTCGCCATTTTTTCTTTGTTCAGTTCTATTTTATTATATTTTAGAGTTTATTCTTGTATAAATTTTTGTACGCCTCATTAAATATGGGTAAATTATGTGAAACGTGAATAGTCCAATTTATATATTATAATATATTGAATAATTAAGCGTAGATAAAGTAAATAAAGCGTATTAATCTCTTTAATTAGTATTTTAAAATAAGTTGTAACACAATACAACTCGTATTCATAGAAATAAATAATGAAATGTATTATATGTGAATGTACTTTACATGTTTACATTTTAATGTCTTTAAAATCCAGGCACAAAAACAAAACTGATTAATAAAGCATAAGCCCCATATTAAAAAAAAAAAACAATTGTTAATCGTAGTGCCATAACGTAGTATTTATATTATACTCTTTGATAGTGCCTGCATAATTGTTGCCAACATTAGAAGACTAAAATACAACATTAAAAAAAGAAAATAACGAAATTTTGATTTTCAGTGCCAGTTTTAAAGTAGACAGGTTATGTTCGGATTTACACATTGACCATTTTCCAGGACTGCTCAACTTCCTGACGATGCTTCAATGTTGCGACGAAACGAGGGTCGATTGTGTAATTGTGGTTTTTATCGGGTTGTGTGGTGATGGTGTATGCAAATGTACCCATATGTACCCATATTCAAAGTGTACATTTTTTGTTTGTGAGGATAGACGCATGCACATGCGTACGAGTTACTCGCGACGATGGTCCAGTGGTGGACGGACTCGGCCTCTTATCCGAGGGGTTCCGGGTTCGATCCTGACCCGTCCGTGTGTGCCTTGAAATGGGTTTTTCTAAATTTCAAAGTGCACACGAGACCATCGTTCGCTCACCGGTGAAGGAAAACATCGTGAGGAAACCTGCATGCCTGATGAGATTGAAGATCTTTGAAGGTATGTAAAGTTCACCAACCCGCACTGGGCCAGCGCGGTGGAATATTGGCCCATTACCCTCCTCGCCTGTTTTCGAGGAAGGAGACCCGTGCCCAGTAGTGGGATATAATATAAGGGTTGATACTTTTTTTAAACAAGTTCCTTGGAAAGTTCATAAGAACTTGTGTTAAAAGTACGAGGAACAGAAGTAAATTTAATAAATTGATATAAATACAATATGTATGTATGTAATGTATGTATCAACCCTTATATGTCCCACTGCTGGGCACGGGTCTCCTCCTCGAAATCAGGCGAGGAAGGCAAATGTTATTGTAAACACGTTTATAATTAATTATCTATATTTATCATAAAATATTATAATGTAATATCTCAAAAATCATTTTTACTCTACAATATTTAGTACGACTGTTAACACAACAAACCTAAGTGGATTACCTATTTATCCAGACAGGCTGTGATAATAAAGTCGGTGAAATGAACTAGCGTACCTGGCAAAACAGTCGGGTTGCCATGTTTGTTTGTTTTTTAACGAGCAACATCTAGATTTATTGACATACCAAACCGAGGAGGCTCTAGATTCGTTAGACCAAACAATTTAACGTTTATCTTTTACGTTAAATTCAACTAATCGTATTAATAAAGGTTTTAACACTTGAAATCAATTTATTGTAATTTTACAAGATTTTAGAATTGTGAATTTGATAAAGCCAATTTTATGGATTAGCAAATTTCGTCTTTATAAAATATCGAAGTGATAAGAAAAGAAAAAATAGGTATACATATACAAATTATCTCATCGGAACGTAAAACGAGATAAAGAACATTTTTTATTACTTCCAAAACATCTACTCGCAATACAATTTTTTCATGCCTATAGAACTTACCATAATATCTCATTTTTAATTAAAACTTCCTAATGTAAGCATTTTTTTTCCATTTTTTTTTACGATTTCTAGAAAGAGAGAAAAGAGATTTTATTAAATAGAGTAATGATCGGTCGTTCTAGCGCACATTTTCAATCTCTCACAAAGACGATAGACGGTAGTATATTGATAATGATAAAAGAATGAAAAAAACAATATAAAGGGGACATTAATTAAATTAACGTTCGGAAAATGGATATAGATGTTAGTAAAATGGAAACTAAGTTTGTAATCACAAATCGCCAATTTTAGGAGCAGTAAATAAGGAATATTAATGGGAAATCGATTCGCAGAGTTTGTGTAGTTCGAGAGAAATTGTGGGAAGTAATTTTGTTAGTTCGGCGGCGCTGATTAGTTTAGTATTGAAGAAAATTTCGCTATTTTTCCTGAATGAAACGCTTTTTATAATGAAATTTTACTCGATTATTAAAAATTACTCGATAATTGATAGGAGAATATAAATAAATAGTATTATTTATTCATTGGATACACGTCATTATCATCATCATCAGCCTTTACCCGTCCACTGCTGAACATAGGACTCCCTCAATGAACGCCAAGACGACCGATCCCTTGCTACTCCCATTCAACACGCATTGTACTGACATTGTCTTTACACCTAAATACATGAAGTGTTGATTAACAATAAGATAAAAAGATTTATTTGCCATTAAATGTCATGCAAAAAAATATAAATTTTTAGGCAATTGTTACATTGAAACAGTTCCTAAAAATTAAAAAACTTATATAGCAGTTATAATACAAAACTAGTTTCGTAGAATCGTTATTACTAGTAGTCGGTTTATCAATTATATTATTAATTAGTCAATTATTACAATAATCAAATATAAATAATACGGGGTGCGTACTATAATAACAATCGATATACTGCCTTTGAATTAGATGTACTTTTCCGTCAAAGGATTCCCTTCCACAAATAGGCTCATTCCTTCAGTAGTACCTGGCATGAAACCCCATATTTCACTTACCTGAGATAAGAACTAACATAAGTTTTTAATAAATTTTCATATTCCTTTTTATTAATTGAAGAGATTTTTAAGAGAATTAATTTAATAATACGCAAAGGATTGACATGTTGAAGCGAGCAAAGCATGCCTTTTGAATCTTTTAGTAAACAAAGCAGCTTCAAAATTGGGGAATAAGATAATGAAGAATCACCAATTATGTATTTATCTTTATTTTTATGTTTATTTTATATTTGTTAAAATATCCAAAAGGCATGCTTTTCTCACAACCAATTCAACATGTCTATTATACTTCGCGTATCAATGGCATAATTCTCTTAAATAAATTCGTGAAAAGAAATAGAAAATATGTTGAAAATTTCTCACAAAAATATTAGAAGATTATATCCATATATCATTGGAATCATATACTTCAAGTTCCCATATCCTATATTTTGTGAGGCGATTTCTTGAGTAGGGACCTAAGGGTGTATTTACTGTGGGTTAGTGTTGCGTTTCGGCGATATCCGGCGGGTGGCGTGGCCTTTACCTTTACTCTCCTAAAACGTTACCCGAAGATTAATGACTCACTCAGACTCCGCACAAATACACACACGTGCCCAAATTTTAATGCTTAATCTGAATATGGTTACTTACATTGTTGTATAATATATTATTACGTAAAATTTGTTATAGATTATTGAAAAGTATTATACCATGAAGATTGAAGAATGAAGAACACTTAGGTCCTTTTTTTTTCGAAAGGACCTATGCTGTTGGCCTTTTAGGCCTTAAAGCTACATCGGAAAAGTAGTTGAGCAGATGATTGAGATCTAACACTTAGGTCCATTTACTATTCGTAGATTTAAGATTTCATCTAAGACTTTTTGTGTTTAAGTGGCTATTATTAATACACACTTGGAATTTTTTTATTGGATTATGAATAGTTATAATTATTACGAATGAAGTTGTATCGCCATCGCCATTAATAGACCGGTTATGAAAACAGTGGTAGATTTAATTGATGCTTTTTACGTCCACTTAAATTTTATTTTGAACTTTTGTTTTTTTTTTGACAAATTTTTTATAAAAATTAAGAGAGTAAATATGAGTATCAATACATAAAGTGATACGTTTCGTTACGGTCGCTTGCGTTGACGGACAAAAGTACATTAGTTTATTGGGGTAGGCATTTGATTGATAAACTATAAGCTATATCATTAAAGTATAATACTAATATGATAATAAATATATTATTATGGAATATGGTTCATTTTTCCAGAGTGGAGGTCACGTTTAGGTAGATGAAGCGTTGGTAGGTCGTAAGTCAGATGGGAAGACAATCTCCTACAATTGCTGAAGATGATAATGATGATGATGGTATATATTTATATAACAGACATCAGCAATATAAAAACCATATACACAATTATATAATCTATATTCTTAATAAATATAACTTCACATAAGATCGCCAAATTATATACTTAGAAAATACCAAAAAAACTGCTGATAATCCTTGTATACTAATCTTGATGTTGATAGCCGTTGTCTAACCTGAGTCGAGTCATCTATGTCGGCCAATCAGTGGGCAGCCAAATTTGACGCATTTCCAAATATTTCCATTCCAACATTATTGGCCTATCACTCATCTATTATGTGGCGGGAATGATTGGTTGTGGCAGTTGGCCAATAATTTACGCGGCTGGCATCACATTCAATCTGGATTCGAATTTCAATCTTTTTATACTAATTCATTCTGCTTTTTACCATTTACACTGTAAGCGAATATGAAATTTATTTAGTGAGTATATTTTGATTTTATTTAATAATCGACAAATCTGATATTTCATGTGATGCCTAAAGTATTTATTATCAAAGAATAGAGCAAATGAGAGTCGGTATCCACACAATGTAGCATCGTAGCATGTATGGTATAAGACACTTCTCATGGATCCACATACATAGAAAACTGGAAGCTTTATGAAAATTGCAAGTTACCTATTGTGATCAGAAAAGATAATATTCTAATACACGGATAGATAAATGGAAAGATGAAACGCCTAGAACTAAATGTTTTTCGTGTCTTTAGTATATGAAACATAATATTTTTGTAACAATAGTCATATTATTTTCCAGCTATATTTATAATCAAGTTGTTATTTACGGACTTTACTGACTTATTGTTATGAGCCTATTTATTATGTTAAGATAAATTTAGACAGCCTAAAAACCTATTTCTAGATCCTGGCAATAGTCCAAAAAGTCGTCACCCTAGTGTCAACAAGGGGATGTCTAGTAATGACATATAATGTCATCTTGTATAGGATAAAAATAAAGCTTATCCTTACTTTATTATTATTATATAATATTATGAATGTGAAAGGAGAAAATTTTGTAAAGCTTTCACGAGATCACTACTCAATTGATCATCATGAAACTTTGTATACATACTCTTGGAAATACTATAAGTAAAATAAGATAATTAAAAAAAAAATTTTTTGCTAACTAGGGCGAAGCTGTGGGCAACAGCTAATATAGTGCAAAATATATGTTTTTTATGCCCTGCAATTGATAAAAACTGTGAGTTGGATAGAAACTGGCACACGTGCCAGGTGATGGTAAGCAATTGACGTCGCCCAGGAACATAAAGTTGGCCTTGAAGTGGGTGACGCAACTTATTCACCTGTTGCCTATCCTTAGACATAAGATGTTAAGTCTCGGAGCCAGTAATTACACTGCTTGTCTTGTCCTTCTCTCCGAAGCAGCAAAGCTGTTTTATATTAGAAACAAGGCAGATGATGGTACCCGTACAGCGTTATGCGTCCCTCTTCCCGGAAAAATCCACCTAGTCTTCCTTTTGCTGTTGCTATTTTGTAAAGTTATTTTGTAAGAGAGTACAATAAGAGTTCAGAAGTAAAAGCAAATGATAATGATGATCATCACGACTATCTATCATTAAGATTAATAAGCGCCTTGCCTTTTTACCTTTGCCTTTTTACTATATTCGTCCGAACTTATCTAAAAATAGGGAAGATGGAGAAACTTCCATCATCCGGTTGAGTGATTGCGTTTGATAACGTGTCTCTGTATGAGACAGACCCTGTTTCAAATGATGACAGATTTCGCGAAAACGCTTCGTAAGATATTCTCTGTAATACCCTATTTTATAATTATTTCAACTACAACTTACTTGTTCCACTAGTTGATATAGGAACCTCTAAATATGTTAAGAGCGGCAGAGTTACTCAAAATCATTATTTGTTACTAAAATAAATGCATGTTAACTATTATAATATTAATAACTATTTATTATATTATATTTTTGTTTAATATAAATATTTTTTTCTTTGATTTATATGCCGCTTGTGAAAATAATATCTCGGTAAATTAAATGAATATTAAGCCCTGTTGAATTTACGACATCTCTCTATATAACTAAAGCTCAGTTATTTTTAAACGCTTTGGTGTATCGTACCAAATTTCGTTCCCGTAATGTGCACTCGCATTAAATATTTACGTAAGCCCGAATCAGATTTTATTAAAATTTCCCAGCTGAGTTTTTCGCTGTTTGAATTCATTTATTGCAGCCTTTTGGCAGAAACAACCCGAAAGCGCCTTTTATGTTAATGCCTTTTGCACTTAGGAGTTCGGTTGTGTTTTTAAATCCACTCTTGTTTGTTGTCCTTGCATAACGCCACCCGTTGCATTTATTCTAAAGAATAAAGTTTGTTTTAGTCAGCCTCGGGATGCGGCTTAGCGAATTGGTTGAATTTTATGCAATCAGAAATCATTTACTTCAATTAATTGAAATTCATAATTTTACATTGATTTACATTACATTAACATATTATGACGATTAGTTAATCGTCTATCACTGTTAACGTAACAAAATTAATTATTGTCTCTAGCTAGAGACTATAATTAATTGTGTTTTGTCAAAAGTATTATTTTATCTCTTAAGTTGAAAAATATTTTTCAATAAAATAAATTTATAGCGTATTCAGGGCTACAGAAATAAAAGTTTTTTTTTAAACAGAAAGTAAATTTAAAAGTCAGTTTAAAAGTCGCATGATAAAAAAAATAAGAGGACAATAAGAATAACATTTTTTCGCCAAATTGATTCTGCCCGACCGAGATAGAGTAGCAGCTTAGCTGTCGCGTTTCCTGCGATTTGTGAGTTTCTGGTAACCCCTTAGGGTATAAGGAAGACTATTACCACGTATTTTCATAACCTCTGGCTGTGTGGATCATAATGGGAGTCGATTGTCACTGTCACATTGGCCTTTCCCTTCGACTATTGGTTCCTCCACAATACATAAGGACAAACAGGATCATAATGTAAATAAGCCGTGTTAGTTAATACTTGCAAATGGTATAGCGGGCTTGTTAAGCCATTTTCACTCAAAATATTCTTTAATGCTTACAATAATAATTATTTGTCTTAAACGCCACATGCCTATTATGTATAATAGGCATGTTTTTCACTGTGTTATCCCAATAGTGCAATGGTGGATTTGTCCCTTTTTCGACTTTATTATAACAGTAGCAGAAGCCCATGGCATCGCCCGCATTAAAAAAATAACCTTTTTTTTATGTAACCTATGTTACTTCTAGTACTAGTATATTATGTGTTCAAAGTTTCATGATGATCGGTTGAGTAGTTTTCGCGTGAAAGCGAAACAAACATCCCTAATTTCACTCAAAAACTCAAAAAGTTCAGCACCGATTGAGCTAAAATTTTAACATAATATACAATCTGCATCAACGATTGTTTTTATCTATTTTTTGCATGAGTCACATATCCGCGACCATCTTCATCGTCCACAGCGAAGCGTGTCAGGGTACAGCTAGTTATCTATATTAGTACGGATATCCAACAATAGAGAATTTGTCAGTGACATCTCATCAAGAGTTAGGGCAACACATTTCAAACTACTGTTATACCTACCGATGTCATTTCATCTCCTTTATTAAGTGCTGTGTGCTGACGTTAGACAGGAGGAGATTAAACAGTCCGGTGCGTTCCAAGCACACAGACCTTTGCGTTTAACGTTTCAGACTTGCGTTAACCTCACAAAGTACACAGGCATTTTAGCCGCTTTGTATTCATGCTATTTAGATGAAAGGTAATTGTGAAAGGGCTCTTATCTCGCATTAAGTAGCCTTTGTTTGTTATCTATTCATATTTTTTAACAATTACGGAAATTCAAGAATTTTTATTACGAAAAGGACATGTCAACGTAATAATAATATATGTATTAATTAAGCAAAAGCAGCTGAATAAAAAAAGGAAGACTCAAAATATTAACTGACGAATTAATTAATTTAAGCCTTTTTTAATTTTCCTGACATTAAAATATATGTAAAAAAATATGTTTAGCAAGTTAATATTTCGGTAAGTGCAGATAGATATTATATTCGATTCCCCCCCTTCCCTCATCCCATGGCCTACTCCAGTTGAACCCATTTATTTCTCGTCGTCGGGTATTTCTGCTAATTAAAGTACAATGTCGTCTATACAGCGAGTGAAGTACACTGAAACAAAAAGTGTTAAATATAATTTTTACACTAACCTATCATCATCATCATCAGCCTGACCACTGCTGAACAAAGGCTAAATGAACGCAAAGATGGCCCAAACACGACCGGCCACTGCAAGGAGATCGTCTTCCTACCTAAACATTGGCTGACCAAAGCTTCGTCTACCTGAACGCACCCCCAAACCTTATTGGCCCATCGGCCTTTCTCTGTCGTCGCATAGTCAAAAATGATATTTTATATATGATTTTAAAATGACACTCGTAGACAATGTCGAAATATCGAGCTTCGCGAAATAATGCTAAAAAACACGGTAAACATCCCGTTTTAAATAGTTTAAATAATGAATATTTTATGTCGTAAATACAAACTTAATATCTTAATTGTATAAAAAATATACTGTTAAGAGCTAGGTTTTAATTAAAAATCCTCGTCGTCATTATCCTTCAGCTTAAAGTGAAGATTTTGCCTTTAATAAGTTTTAAACTTCAAGCTATCAAGCATCTTCTCATAATCTGCAGTAAGCCTGTAAGTAGTGACTCAAAAATAATACTTTTAATGTGGATGTCTATGGGCGTGAACAGTCGCCAAAAGATTTCGTTTGCCTTTATGTACTATAAAAACGATGCTGACAACTTTTCAACATTGATTATTTGCCTATCCAAGTAATATAAAATTAATACATACTTCGGTTTGAACCTTAAGTATGATTTATGAATTTTGGAATGTGCAAATATAACACCTTCACGTACTATATAAAATGTGTTTTTAAAATGTTTGGTCTTAAAGTCACCGGTGAATATAATGTAGGTAAGTCGTGACTTTATGTAAAGGGGGTGGCTCGTTGGCCTCGCTTTACTATTTTCTCTTTAAACCACGTTCGCTTTAAGTTCACGCCACAAATGGAATATCATTAAAACGCTCGGGTCAATATCAAGATATAAAGAAAAATCTTACACCGCCCTTTAACTTAAATTTATTTAACGCACTTAAAATTATGCGTTTTTTAAGTTCGCCTGCGACATCTAAGATTTACAACGGGATCTAAGTACGCAAAATAAGTAGCTTTTCTGGTTAATTTTTTACACCTTGTGTCCGAAAAAATAAAATATATTACAGAACCCTATTATTATTCCCTATTTTTCAGAATAAAATTTAGCGTATATTACTCGTGGCCAATGTAGCTTTCGAATGGTGAAACAATTTTTGAAATGGGTCCAGTACTTTTTGAGCATATTCATTACAACCAAACAAAGTTTTTCTATATATAATATTAGTATAGATAGATTTCGCCATAACTTCAAAACCGAACGTCTAATTTAATTATAAATATAATACTGATTTTTTGTTATCTTGATTTGTACCTACAATTTAGCAAATAAATGTTATTATTATTATTATTATTAAAAAAAAATAGTCAGTGATAAAATATGTAAAAATTATTTCATTATAAAAGTACCATTGGTTTGATTGAAGACAAATAGACAAACGGACTATAAATATACGGTAAAAATCTAAAGAATTTCTTTTGTTATTAAAGCGCAATTCAAAATCGACAATGAGGCTCCCTACGTTTCGACGGTACTCTTTCCAAAAATGGCTTTTCACAACCGATAAATAATTTCTGAAAGGGTTTAATTTCCTTATTCATTTTTCAATATACGAACGAAAGTTAAACGGCAGTGTCACGTTTTCGATGCTAATACTGAACTTTTATTACCTGGCATTAGAATATTGAGTATTTGCGCTGACTGGGCACGACGCAGGTCATTAGCATCTCATCTGCTTTTCAAACGAGTGACGAACCGTTTTGTTTTTTGGCAAAGGTTTTTCGTCCGCCTACACTTTGATATCCTTCCGAAGTATTTTCGTTTATTACTAAACTCGCTTTTCCACGGCTCTGCTTACAGTTTTGTTGTTAAGCTTATTACAGATTAATTTGAATATGTGGAAGAACGCCCTTGGTCCGCCTGGAAAGAGAGTTAAGAAAATTGCTTATGGCTCCACACACTCACAAATAGCCGATAGGTCAATAGGGTTCAAGAGTGGAATCCTCTTACCTAGATGTGTTGGTCAGCTATTAACCAGGTAGGAAGACTATATCCGTGCAATGGCTGGTTCTTGTTAGATGCGAGGGGCAAGGATCGGCCATTTTGGCGTTTATTGACGCAGGCGTCTGTTCATCAGTGGATGATTCATCCGTTTGATGATAATGATGATGTTATTGAAGCATTTATTTTAAAAAGTCTAATATATTCTAATATAGTCTAACACATTTTATTTTTAGTTCGATATTAGTATATAGTTTATTAATAGTTTAAACCTTGTATTTATAGTTTTTAATGTATCATATAAAATATTCAGATTTTTTTAATAAAATATTAATATAATAATTAGTTTTCAAAAGTCTAAGGGTTTGTTTCACAATGTCCTAATAAAGTTCCAATTAAGCTATTTGCAACATATTTACCACATAACTACAACGTTTTTGTTTCACAATTGACAAATACCAATATTTGGCTAATAAAGTTCCCTGTAAACTATAGGTCGGATCAACTGGCCATTAGCAAATTTATCTGCCACATAAATTAGTTGACAGATAAATACGCGGTTGACAGCTTCACGACATTTGACAATTTGACGTTCCGGTAACAGTAATATACAAAATAATTTAAATTGTGTTTTGATCGTTTAATAATTAAGGGATAACATTATATACAATGTCTATGTAAATAAAAGGTATAAAGATGGTATGATACATACATTAAAATTATAAAAACATATTTTCATGTATATTTACAACATGGAATGTTTTTCTAAAACATATTTATCGTAAAATGGAACTATGAAATGCGAGGTTGCCAAGCCTACTTACCAGTAAGTGCCAAATAGGGATCTGCCAAATAAATTTACAGGGAAGATGATGGTGAAACCCAATCAAGACTAACTAGAAGATTTATGTGTCAGTTAATTTATGTGTCATATAGCTATAGGGTACTTTAATAGTATATTGTGAAACAGACCCTAAGAGTTCTTTTTTACAAATAACATGGTAGTCTAAGGGCCTGTTTCACCACTTCCTGATAAGTGCCGAATTGGCTATCCACAACATATTTGACAGATACTCCATACTCTATCTGTCAAATATGTTGTGGATAGCCTATCCGGCACTTATCAGGAAGTGGTGAAACAGGCCTTAAGAGTTCTTTTTTACAACCAACAGATAAGGTGTCTATTATTTTTCATTTATATGGATGATACTAAAAACCAATAATTATATAAGAACTAAACGCTTAGCTCTCGTAATCTACTTTACATCGAGCAACTTTTGTATTAAAATTAAAATAAGTTTAAAATATATCGCCTGGATATTTTTACAAATTAAAACTCCAAAGAGGGAGATAAAATATCATGTAAGCATATATATTCTCTAACAAGTTGAAAATACAAAATCATATATTTTTTTTCTAATAAAATTCTATATAATAAAAACAAGGGAGTGAAATAACAGAAAACGATCAACAAATAAACTTATTTGTTGAACAAAAATCGAGTGAAATCTAACACGGAATTGTTGGAAAATAAAGGAAAATGAACTAAATAAAAATTGAAATGTTTCATATATGCAGAAGCTTGTGTCGAATTTTAATTGATATGCCGCGGACATCTGATGTTGCTGTGTCGTTTTAATATGAACAGATTTACGTTCGTTATGGTAGACGGAAAGAAATAATGTAGAGACAACAATTCGCGGTTTCTTTAATAGGGACGTTGACACATGTTACAAATTCATGTAGGTAAAGTTATGTTTTACATATTAAATACAGTATTTGAAAACCTAAAATAACATTTTAAAAGTCTTATTTGTCTTAAAATTTAGAAAATTAATTTAAAATGCGTCAATTATCATGCATTATCACGTGACCGCAAACGCCAATAAGGCGATGACATAGCGCAAGCTCTGAATGCGGTGTGGGACGTAATGACGCTTGGAGAGTTTTAACGGCAATTTTAAAAAACTATTTTTCTTTATTAAATTTTTTGTTAAAATTGGACATATTTCTTTACAAAAGTCTTTTTTCGTGTTTGTCTATAGTATATCTATCAAATAAAATCAATTAAAAAAAATTGTTAACATCCCTATTCGCGGAGTTGAAGCTATCTATCTATATCTATATATATATATATATATATATATATATATATATATATATATATATATATATATATATATATATATATATATATATATATATATATATATATATATATTATTCAATGAATCTCCGCTAAGTAAAGATATAATTATCTATTTATACCGCCGGCTAGTCGAGTAGTCAGGCTTACTGGTCATTTTGCGCAGCGGTCACTGTTACGAATCCCGCCAAATACAGTTACTTTGTATGATGAATATATATAGTATTTATATAAATCTGTAGCGGACCAATCAGCGTCCCAGAATTGCGCTATCGGATTTCGACACAAAAGAATATAATTATGTTGTATAATTACATAATATACAACAACTGACACGATAACAAGTAGACTTCGGCCTTACCGAGATCTCCCTTTGGAATGTACATCCATTCGTAGTGCCTGTAACAAGTTCTAACGACTTAAAACAGGGCTAGGTTAACGTAGTGTCACTGTTGGTTAATATTTATTTATTTGTCACTCCTATATTTTTATCACGGAACTTTGATGTGTTTTCCCGAGATTAGTTGTTACTATACGATAGCACGTTGAGCTACGGCAAACTGTACCAGTCGTAAATTTAGAGGTCAAATTTTAGCCCCGCATCCCCGTAGGTCAGGGTTTCTTAAACTTTTTGAAGTCACGGACCTCTTTCACAATTGAAACAATTCCAATTCAAAAATTATTTTCGAAATTGACAAAATTGCGTTTTAAAAAAATACTTTTATTAATATTTCCATTACACTTACATAATTACACAACGCGGTACTGGAATATTTCATTTGTCACTCGGTTTCGTCGAATTTACTTCACAATTCCCTAATAAATATGTTTAGAGATTGACCTAGGTACTGCGGACCCCCAAGGGGTCCGTGGACCACACTTTAAAAAACCCTGCAGTAGGTCATCATGGGGAAAGGGCATAGCGTAGCGGTAGCGTCTTTGACTGAATCTTCTGTAACGTTACTAACATTCGACTATTTCATAGACACAAATATTTTCATTGAGTTATTTTGGATAGAAAATTTCTTCGTAGACGGTTTACCGTAACCGTAATTTGTAATCCAATATTTTATATCGTTTCGCACCCGCCTTTCAGGTATATTGACTAAATGAATGCTATAGATGGTTCGAATCCTGAGTAGGGTATATAATAATGAAAGTTTACTATACAGTTATGTAATAAAAGTCTATAAATAAATCTTAAACATGAAATAGCCTAAAAAAGGTACTTCGACGATTGCACTAAGGGTCGGTTGTTTCAAATCATCTCCTAACGTGAAAGACTTCGTTAAATTTTGACGTCTGTTAAAAACAACGCTCTTTGGTTACTAACGTTTGTTACCGCCATCTTTAACGTTACATATTCGTTAAAATCGGTCGTTGTAACCCGCCCTAAAACCTACTACACGTGAAGTTCAGTGGACGAAGTATTGAAAAAATTCTCTCTTAGTCTAATTTCTAGGAAGCCCTACGGCCTAAGTATAGAAAAAAATCCCAGCTCGCCTAATTTCGAGGAAACCCATAAATCAGATCGCATCTGATTCGTTTTGTGTTTGTTAAATTTATTTAAATGGTGGTCCGAATTACAAATGATAGCCACATTTACCCATATTTTTGCTGACAAATGCAAACAGAGGCTGAAACAAATAACGAGGTATATTCCCGCAATTTATCCACGCCCGTGCAAAATGTGAACCAGGTGTTTTCTGTTGAAAATTTCATAATAGTTTAATTTTCTGTTCGATTTGACTGAAATGCAAACTTAATTGTATTGTTACACGCTTTAACTTTATGAATATCACTTTGCTTTTCAAACTTCATTGTGAATGCTGACTCTGTGTCAATATTGGATTGGATTTGAAATAATCAGTCGTAATATGAATATTCATACTGGCTTTTACGTCATTTTTATTCGTCATAATCATAGATCATCATCATCACCATCGCTTATATGTTCCTATATTGGGCATGGGTTTCCTCGAAATTATAATGGCCATGGATTATCAATGTGCTGAAACAATGTGGACACTGGACCATCGTCGCTCATATTGATCATACATAACAGGGACCATCGTCGCTCATATCGATCATACATAACTGGACCATCGTCGCTCATATCGATCATACATAACAGGGACCATCGTCGCTTATATCGATCATACATAACAGGGACCATCGTCGCTCATATCGATCATACATAAGTGGACCATCGTCGCTCATATCGATCATACATAAGTGGACCATCGTCGCTCATATCGATCATACATAACTGGACCATCGTCGCTCATATCGATCATACATAACAGGGACCATCGTCGCTCATATCGATCATACATAACAGGGACCATCGTCGCTCATATCGATCATACATAACTGGACCATCGTCGCTCATATCGACCATACAAAATCGGTATATGCTATATCTCTAGAACCTGTGTAGTTAGTAATAAATTTAACTTTTCAGGATTGAAGTCGTATAAATTAAGCATCGTATGCCCAAGCTTTATTGCCAACCACTTCGTAACATAATACTATACTCCTGATAGTAGTGTTTTTATTCCTCGCTGTCCAATAATAACTTCCGTGTAAAGACAGACAAGAAACGATATCATATTTACCTATTATATGATATTATTAGATATATAGCGATATGAATTTAAATTGTTCAATTTGTTTTTTGTATTTAGTCAGTAGAATAATCTGCAATTTCAAAAATAGCAATAATTTACATTTTAAATTGTAAGGTCCTCTGTTTTAGTATATCAGCATAATATTTAATAATTTGCCGCGAATCGAGCTGCTCCTTGCTATTTTAAATATATTTTTGAATCATATTTATTAAATATTATTATCGGTTGAGGCCAATCGCTAAACTTGAGCTACAATTTTTTGTAATCATCAGAGAACATAAAGAAACAAGACAACAGAAAACAAGTAATGTCTACGAAGCTTAATGTGAAATTTAGATTCGTAATTTTTCAGACCACTAAGCCTTAAATTGTGTGTACATAAATGATTGATTGTACCAATGATTCTTGATGGAAATTCATGTTTCATAATACTACATTTTTTCTGTTTTTTTTTTTTGTTATATTATTATATAAGTAATTTAGATAACATTACACGACCGTTTTCGTTAAAATCACCGTAGGTTTATATTATCTGTAATTAAAAAAAAAAAAAAAAACTATTCGAGTTTTTGTTATTTTTTTATGATATTAAACCATGGTAATATAATATAACTATTTTTTAAATTTTTTTTCACTTTAAAAAATTCACACCTTTGCTTATTTTAAATATAGGTGGTGGAATTTTATGGTAATGTCGATAATACTTCTGACTTGGACTTCTTAAAAGCAACCTTCCATCAAAAGCTGAGTGGCCTCCGCTATTATTTTCAATAGTAAAATCTATGTTATAGTACTTTGCGATTCATTTTTTGATTTTCTGTTATGTATAATATAATATTTTTATTTCTTTAATCTTTTTAGACTTCTTTACAAAGCTAACACATAGAAGTTATTTTTTTGTTATATTTTCATTCGTTGTAAATCTGATTTATACATATTTTCGCACACTTACATATTATTATTTTCCTTTCGAAAGATATATTTTTTTCACACCATGAAAGTCGTCCACAAACTATTTTATAAACACTTATAAAATTTATGAAAATTTAATTTTTAGGAACACAGTTTTGGTAGACCGCCAAATGCTGTGGTCACTAGCTGAAAGCCTTCAAGATTGATCTCCTGATAATCTATATAATGATAAAGCCCATGCAACCTTAGACTTAAGTTTAAGTTAAGTAACGGTTAAGACCTTAAAATTAGTAACTTATTATTTCATTAAGCATTCAAATTCATTTTAGTTACTTAATTATTTACAACACATCTCAATTCCTGAGGTTTATGTCACGGACACTATAACTTAAATATTAGGAAAACCTATTTATTATAAATGAGACTTTAAGGACTTAAATAAATAAGCCCCGCCTTTCTGTAAATAAATGAAGTATTACAAAGTAAATATTTAAAATTAGTTTGGAAAAAATCCAATAGCGCACGCACTAAATCTTATTTTCCGTAATATAATTGATTATTTTTAAAAGCCTGGTCAATCGTCTTGAAACATCGTATCTTAGTTTTTTGAACGCTCCTATGAGAATAAAAAATAGTGTGGAAAAACATTTATCAATTCAGCATACAAGCCTCTTTAAATACATACCTACTAAAATAAATACAGCACAACATGCATTTTTGACATAATGCTATCGCAATTGATACAACGAGCCCAACAGCTGTTTGAAACATTAGAAGCACTAATAACGTAATTAATTTCTAAATTCTGCGTGAGTCATCAATTTTGAATGTCGAACGGGGAAAATGCAAAATGAAATTGGATCGTTGTCGCACGTGACTTGAATATAACAATCGTTAGTATAACTGAAGAAACCAATAGTATGAACGATAAGATCTTAATTTCCGCCAAAATAATGATGGCGACATTGAGACCATCTTCATAAGCCCATTTCCGTATACTTCTTCTTCTATTCTCGGCGTGGATTGTCTTTTGCGACGGTTTGGATTGCCTTTCGCCAGGGCGAAAACTTAAACACTATCTATGAGTACATTGAACTCAATAACGAAATATAAAATAACGATTATGGTACTTAATACCAGTAATTACCCATTTGTAAAAATAATTTATCGAGTGATCCGGCGCACGCGCATAATGCCCGACGTCCGCGTTGCAAGGCACTTTTATGTGTTCATGGATACTATCGGCTACCCCACGGCCTCCAGATTGCTATATGGCACGCCGTAGAGCTCCCGCGGACGTCCATATCTCCCGAGCCGGGCCGGTCGGGCGGTTAGACGGCGAGGAGAACACCGCCAGGGTTTACCTACCTAGCTTTTCTTTTTTACCTAGCTTTACCAAGCTTACTATTTTGCCCGGCGCAGAGAATCCCACATAACGTAAACAACGTAACAACGTAAACATAACGAGAACTCCAGCAACTCCAACCACCTTCAACAATACGAGAGCAAAATACCCGGAGCAATTATTAGATATTATTTATTTTTATTTATTTTTTATTTTATTATATATAAATTAAATTTTAAAAATAAAACCTTGATCGAAAAGTGAAAATATCTTTATAAATAATTCTATAATTTTAAATTCTAATATCTTAAATAATTCTCTAATTTCACTTTATATATTGATAAAAGTAACCAGTTTTGGATTTTAGTGAAAAGCGTTAGGATTAATTCATTAAAAAGTTTACAAGCACGAATTCTTGAACGCGATCACTATATTTTATTCGACGTATCTAAAAAAACAAACACGTTATTTTAAAATATAAATTAACATTTAACTTTTTGTTGAAAATATTACATTACCCGACTCAAAGACTGAAAGAACTTGACAGCTACTATAAAGCGCACTTCCTTTTGAGTTACATCGTCGGAGAAAAAGTTTAATAAACTAATAAAACAGCACTTCTGGTTACTTTGCTGCATCATTCTGTTGAACGTCAGGAGAAAAATTTCTCAGCAAACAGAAGAGCGGAATACTATTTTTATTTTAATTACTTCAATAAGTTCTGTTTGGTTGTATCTCTTTTTATTTTTATGAGATTCTAATTGTGATCCAATGAAAACTGCATCTGTTATATGAATTATTTAATTCCTATCATAGTATGGAGTTAACTTGCAGGAAAACGATCATACCAAATAGTCGTTTGGGAGTTGTTATACTCGTAACAAGCTCATGTGTACAATATGTAAATTTTTACTAATACTAATATCAACTTATATTATAATAGATATTACAGCAAAATATTACTATAAGTGGAAGTGGTCTCCTCCTCGAAATCAGGCGAGGAGGGTAATAGGCCACAGTTCAACGATGCGCTGGCTCAATGCGGGTTGGTGAACTTCACATACCTTCAAAGACTTTCAATCTCATCAGGCATGCAGGTTTCCCCAAAATGTTTTCTTTCAACGGTGAGCGAGCAATGGTCTCGTGTTAGGTGCACTTAGAAATTTAGAAAAACCCATTTCAAGGCACACATGGGGGTCAGGATCGAACCCAGTACCTCTCGCATAAGAGGTTGAGTCCACCACTGGACCATCGTCGCTATAAGTGGATTTAAATTGGTTTAATGATTAAAATTTTACTATTCAATATAATTACTTCACGTAGCTTCAAGTATATTCTTTTTACGTGAAAGCGACTTAGAAATCATCTTCATATAACTCTCATATTTGAGATGTACTAGCTACACGGCGCATTTATTATCTAGGACCCCATGTGGCTTGACGTGCCGTTGGCGACCGTAAATAAATTTAGACTGCCCTCTATCCTTATCTATTTCCTTCACAATGGAAAATAAATTGAATTATCCAAGTCCATAGAGCCAGGTTGTCTATGTAAAAGACTTTAGTGAAAAATATGTAGATACTTTGTTCGAATAAAAATGTTTTATGTTTCCTATTTATGATATTTAAAATTAAAAGAACTAACAGGAACACAAACTAATGGTTTTTCTAATCATGCGATGCCACATAGTCTGTCTCTATGCGTCCTCTTCCCTCAGACTCAGCTCCTTCATGTCCCTCTAGAATTGGTTAGCTAGGTGGCCTAAGGTCTTCTTCTTTCCCTCTTTTTACTACTCCTCTATAACTATGACTTTAGAAAGGCGCTTCCGCTTGAATGATTCTCGGTTCTTCGTGTCATTATTACTAACTAGCTGTTGCCCGCAGCTTCGCCTGCGTAAACTAAGATTTACAACGGGATCTTAGTACGCAAAATAAGTAACTTTACAGGTTGGTTTTTTACACCTCGTGTCCGAAAAACCCAAATATCTTACGGAACCCTATTTTATTTTAGAATAAAATTTAGCATATGTTACTCGTGGATAATGTAGCTTTCGAATGGTGAAAGAATTTTTGAAATCGGTCCAGTACTTTTTGAGCACAACCAAACAAATAAAGTTTTCCTCTTTATAATATTAGTGTAGATGTAGATGTAGATAACAATGATGAATTCAAGGCTGTTTTATCTGATATGAATCAGGAAGCTGTTTTTCATTTTTACTAACAAAACCACGAACGATCAGATTGTAAATAAATATAGGGATCTAAAAATAAAACTGTATTTCACTACCAGATCGATATTAATAAAGCCATCATGAATATGGAATCAAAATATTCATATTTTATACAGAAGGGACAAATGGGGATAATGCTGCTAAATTCTCATCAATATTAAATGTGTCACACAAACTATAATACAAAGTAAACAGTTCGTCAGAGACTAGCCTAGGATAAGCCCTGGGCTGAGGAAACGAACCGAACGGAAACGCTTGCTGGGACTATTTTTGTCACTGATTTCGAACAATCCCACTTTTACGTTTGATTTTCGTGAAAATGTGAGCTTTAGTGAAAATAGAATATACAATCGCAGACACTCGTATATAATATGTAATAATAATATGTTGGGACCACTCACACACCGCCATCTGATCCCAAACTAGGCAAAGCCTGTTCTTATGGTAACCAGACTGCTGATACACTACTTATATATTTCTCAATATATACATATTGTAGATAAATTACGCCCAGACACAGAACAAATGATTAAGCTCATCGCACAAACATTTGTCGTGGGTGGGAATCGAACCCACGACCTTCTGGTTTAGTATTTAGGTTCACTAACCACTAGATCAACAGGCTATTCATTCAATTCATTCAAGAACATTATCTATGCTTATATAGCCCTATCCTAGAACTAATGAATATCCCACTCCCTTATTTCTTACACCATATAATCAAGCTGTATTTATCACTAATACTAAAGCTTATTTAGCTACGCATCATCTAATCTATATTACATTTGGAATAGAGTAGGTAAGTAATAAAAGTTATATCATTATATAGTTGACTAGCTGTTGCCCGCAGCTTCGCCTGCGTTAACTAAGATTTAAGACTTTAAGACAACGGGATCTTAGTACGCATAATAAGTAGCTTTTCTGGTTGATTTTTTACACCTTGTGTCCGAAAAACCCAAATATCTTACGGAACCCTATTTTTTTCAGAATAAAATTTAACCTATGTTACTCGCGGATAATGTAGCTTTCAAATGGTGTAAGATTTTTTGTAATCGGTCCAGTACTTTTTGAGCCTATTCATTACAACCAAACAAACAAACAAAGTTTTCCTCTTTATAATATTAGTGTAGATATAGATAGATATAGATGTAGATGTAGATAAGTTAACGTACGCTTATTGCTCGGGGTCAATAAAATAAAAATAAACAGTAAAAATACTAAAAACTCACTTGAACTTTGAAGTCAAAACAAAAGGCAGTATTTGATAAAACAAATAAGGCAATGTAAGCGATCGTTAAATAAACCGATTGTATAACGTTTGAAATAAACATTACAGATATCGAATACGTAATAAAAGATCTCGGTAAACACAAATTTATTGGACTCACAATGTTAGAAAACGAGATTAAAACAATATGGCTAATAGTAAATGCGAATAAAGTATATTTTTATTTACATTTGCGTAGCATTAATAATATCTTAGTTTGCTGTAAGCGTATTGTATTTTGCTACTATTCTAATGGATATGCTTTTTAGCTTTATATTCTTTACGTGACATTTTATATATATTTTTGCATTTTATAGTAACCTTATAATTTGTAATGCCAGACGTTGAATACATAATTGGCTTATTCATTGTACCTGCAAATACATTTAACACAAGCTGGATTAATTTATGAAGTTTTTAAATTATAAGAAATAGGTCAAACGAAAAATTCTATGAAACGTCGATGAATACCTAGCTCTTCTTTTAGCCAACTGGATGTTAGCATACAGCAACGTTGTTCCATTTTCAATCCATTTTTCAGTTGGCATATTCAAACCGGTAACATAGACACGTTCACTCGGAAACGGCTTTTATTATGGCCCATCTATGTGTTGCCTTCTCTTTCACACGAGGCAAGCTTCTAAATAGTATGCATATGGATTATCCTACTTTTTTGAAAATTAAATAATATCTTCTCCATCTTAGGCCACTTATCACATTTGGATTTAGAATGATGTCACTTCTATACAATTAGTTTTATCATTCAAACGGAAGAAGAATACGATATTTTATATTTGTGATTAACTTTTTAAAATTAACATGCCTTCAGAGAATTTCAATCTCATCAGGCATGCAGGTTACCTCACGATGTTTTCCTTCACCGGTGAGCGAGCGATGGTCTCGATTTTGGGGTGCACTTAGAATTTAGAAAAACCCATTTCAAGGCACACACGGGGCGTCAGGATCGAACCCGGACCTCTCGATTAAGAGGCCGAGTCCATTCGCCACTGGACCATCGTCGCTCACATAAACATACACACCAACATTTGCTCTCTCGCTCTTTTGTATTTGTATCTTTTACCTGTCGTTTTTTCCGTTGCATCCGGTATGAAATCACAACGATTCTAAAGAAGTTTCACTTCAATAAGAGCTATTGCAAGGTTGCCTAATGAAATATAACCAGTAAAATCAATACAGACATTGACATCTCCATTTGTGAACAAGATGCTTCAAATCTGAATCAATGCAACAATTGTAATATAATTCCGCTGAATATATTGTTAGAAGTACAGATGCCTCCAGTAATTTAATTGAACTTTGAATAGTACAAATGTGGCTTCTGGTTGCTCCATTGATAGATTTTGATGTCTGTTACGTAACTATTTATTGTCATGTGCAATAATTAATGCTGATCGTAATACGAGTACAGTTGATACTATAAATGAAATAATAGTATTTATTTGTAAATTATTTTATATTATTTATAAATGTAATTAAATTATTATGAACATATTATAATGTGCATTATGTTTATAATTTATCTCTGTATTTGATAGCTATTTGTATCTCATTTCATTTATAAAACAAATGAAAGTATATATTAAATTTCTCCTTTTTGTTTCCCATTCAGTTTGAAAGTGCAGTACTGAAACAAAATGCGCCTCACAAACCTATAGAAAGCTCCACTCTTCCACATTAATTAATGGCTATTGGACGATAGATTTACGTTCCTGAAAGCCAGTTGTGATCTTAACTAAGTAGTTCAGCCCGCCGGTTCTACGATTCACTAAACTTTACCTGGCCCGATGTAGGAGTTAGATACCTAGATTTTAGGATTTATAACCCGGCCAATTTAAATCAGCAGATTTGTTCCTATCGTAAGTCTTACTTAACAGATTGGAGAGAAATGGGGCATGTTTTATGGGCCCATGTGGTCGAACAATCTCAATTCTGGTATTGTACAAGAAGATTTGTTTCTTTTCGTAAGGCTAGCACAAACACTTTGAGAAAGAGGTAGTGTCATTCTGCTCTGCAGCCAAATCGGGTCGGCACGATCGGGGTAGTACCCCCTTTTTTATTTTGCCGGGAAATCCACTGAGGCATCCCGCTGGGGAGTGAACTCTCCAGGTGGGTATATGAGACTCGCTGCGCCCGAAAGATGCTAAGTGACCGCTACCCACTAAAACCCGGCGAGTGCCACCGATGCTGCTTTTGGGGAGGCTCGCTCACGTGTTACCGAGGTAAAGTGGCAGTTATGCCATCGCGATTCGTACCGTTTCTGAGTTTCCAGTGGTCCATTGCAGGGGTTACGAAACAGGAAGCAATGCATTTGCATAACCTGTGGTTGTGTGGATGTTTAAAGGCTTTGTTAGTCACCAAAAGGCTTCGACTGTTAGCTTACCCTCCCATGCTGTAAAAAACGGGCCACCGAAAACAGTCACTAGTGGCCAGCGACAGTGAATAATTAAGACACTTTTTTCAAATATTTCACTGTTGTAGCGAGTGGCTAGCAACGGATGCACGTAGCGACGTATACAAAATACATGGACAATTGTGTTAAGCCGCTGTCGCCTGCCACCGGTGGCTGTGGTCGGTGGTCCGTTTACGCCGATCCTAAAGCGTGTTTGCCTTTTTTTGAACACTGTATTCAAATTAAATCAAAATGTATTTATTTCGTAGATAAAAACGTGAACACTTGAAATACGTCAAACAAGTAGTCAGTAAAAAGTAGGAAGAAAATCGTTTTATGCTTTTTTTTTCAAGACAATCTGAGAATCGGCCAACATCCATTTTTCATCCTCCTAAATGCTAAGGGTGACCCAACCCATAATTATTATTTTTTATTTTATTGTTAAAATTTTCCATTTTTATTTGTTTATGATACAACATACAAAAATACATATATCCCTTAATTTTTCCCCCTCTACGACCAACCCCTATTTTTTATGGCGTTTAAGGTAGAACCAAGTCTGTTGGGAAGTTTGCTTTTGAATTTGTATTCGCTTTGAAGCGTCACTCGCATGTTCGGCATGCTCCATTTGTCTTTATTTATTAATCTGTGCAAATACATATACATATAATATGTTATAAAAATACTTATATAATACATTCATGATTCGGCGCAGATATTAATCATCAAAATCATCTGCACTTGGCGGAATCCAAACCAGTGACTGCTGCGTAAACTAGCCAACAGGATATCATCGTAACAAACTCATTTTTTTTAATCCTAAATATTATCATCACAGAAGATTTATCAATATTAATTGAATCGAGCACCGATTCCAAGTCAAGCCCACAAAGAAAGATGGGTCAAAAATACTCAGTGCTATTTATAATTTTTTTTCATATTCTTTTACACATTTTTAACAAATTTTACATTTTGTTTTCCAGAAATGTTCTAGGATGAACTTTGACCACTCTATTCCTAACCTAACAGAAAAAAACAATGAAGAGACTGTTGGGTAGGACTGTTTTTTTTTTTAATTTTAATTTTATTTTTTTATAGTTATACTCCTAAACAATTCAAAATCCAGCCTTGTAATTAGTTGCCATGCGCGGTGGATCTTTTGCATCCCTTTTGTAAATTAACTGTAATTAACATAATTACAAAACCATCAACACATTTAGGACCCTTTATCTCATAAAGTACCCTTACCTTAAGTAATGAGAAATTAAAATGTGTACATTTGAAATAAACGATATTTAGATACTATCCAGCAAAAAAAAAAATGTCCTGGAGTGGAGGTCACGACGAAGACGGACGATAGGTCTACCACCATGGGACGAGAATCCCGTATTTGTCGTGGTTGGATGCGGGTGTGAAAAGGTCGTACGTTTTGGTTAACAAACACACACACACACACGCACCCACGAATTTGTTTTTTTTTATTTTTTTATATCATAGTAGGGCAAACGAACAGTCGAAGCCTTACAACTATCGACGCCCATAAACATCCACGCAACCAGAGGTTATGACGATGCGTTGCCATCCTTTTCCGATCCCCCTATGGGCCACCGGAAAATGACAAATCGCACGAAACGCAACAGTATAGGTGTCACTTTTCGCCGGTATTATGTGAGTAAGAGGTTCCTCCCCGGTTTCAAAGTTTCTTTCTTGAAAGGTTCAATAGTAATTGACACAGATTTGAATTGGTCTTTGAGTGTAGCTGGTTTATGGCCTCAGAGCATCGATAAGGCCGATGAGAGATGTTTTACTATTGAGAGGCATACGATATGTCGCGCTCGCCTGCGTGGGTACCACCATTCTTCTTATTTATTATTTGAGACAGCTTTCCTATATTTTAGAGAGAAAAGCAATATAGGCAGTGTAACATGAAACATCTTTGTCTTTGGATAGTCAACATGTCGCGTGGGGGTGGTAGATGCCCCCAGCGAGCACGATAGGAAGGGGGGTTCGGACAAGTCTCACCTTATCTCGAGCCAGAAACTTTCTTTGGCTGGCCCACGTTCCGACAGCGTATTGCGTAGGGGTAATAAGGGAGGAATCACTGGCCTGACTGGACTCCTGGCGATGGTAGGTTGGCTGCAGCTTGGGTCTTCACGCTGGGCGTTCGGTTCAGCCGGCCGGCTGTTAGGTCTTCTATACTTGGATACTTATACTTATACTGTCTATCCGAACTGTGCTCCGCGAACTCCCAGCGGAATTCAATAAAATTAGACGAGGGTTAGCCTCGGCTTCCGCCAGCCACGAAGTCAGGACAAGAAAAGGGGCAAGAGGTCGGTTAGAAGTGACAGCAAATCAAAAGGTCCCTAATCACAGCT
Organism: Lycaena phlaeas; assembly: GCA_905333005.2. NCBI lineage: Eukaryota > Metazoa > Arthropoda > Insecta > Lepidoptera > Lycaenidae > Lycaena > Lycaena phlaeas. The sequence continues at coordinate 7,394,907 of HG995180.1, read as the reverse complement.
TGTCTATCGTTCCATAAACAATATAGTTCTATAGTCAATTGTCAAACAGACTTTATAATTAATAAAGTTTTAATTTAGTTTATTTGTAATTTTGTTTAGAGATTAGATTAAATTATTATATTTATTATTATAAATTACAAGAGGTATTTTAATTTTATTTGAGAAAAAGATGTAAGCAAACTGTTATTGAATTTTAGAATGTCGCTAGTGAGCTAACAGAGTATGTCAATAGTTGACACTAGTTAACGATAGATGGCGCTTATACCACCAGTATGCTTAGATTAAACATAATATCTATTGCTGAATCTTTAATTTAAACCTAAAATCATGTAACGAGCTAGCGCAACGTTACAAACAATCTAGATTATCATTTATTTTCATGGGTGACTTCCATCCAAATCACCGCGCAGCACGTCTGCCAGTTTACCTATATAATCCTTACTCATATTATAAATGTTAAAGTAGGGGATTTTGTTACGCTTTCACGCGAAAACTACTCAAACGATCATCATGAAATTTTGTACACATGTTCTGGGAGGTAACAAAGGATACATCAAAAAAGAACAGTTAATTAACAATGTAAAGGTATAACTATAGGCATAACTTTCTAACCTTCTTCATGGTGTCATATGATAAAACATCGATGATACTCACCTTTCTTTGTGTGGATAAAAGAACAAAGCTATAGCAAGTATGGTTGTTACATTCAGAAGAACAATTTTGGTCTCAAAGTAGACAAGTTGAGTTACACAAAGTTTTACCTTGACAATAGGTTTCTGGCTTGCCTTTCACTGGGTACGGATGAAATAATAGAGCAAAGTACGAGTATATTACATAAATTAGACTATATTTTTCGCGACATAACTATACTAATAAAAAAAACAATAGTAATCTTTGAATTGATTTGATTTGTAGTAGGTACGAGTATTCTTTCTACTTGAAAAAAATATACCGAGTCGAAAATTTAAAAACTTCTATCAGTGCATTGCTATTTTAAGGTTTTACGAAGAGATGGTAAAGACATAACAATAAAGAATATTAAAAAACAAGGAGTGAAGTGGATTTTGAGTTTTTGGCAATCTTTGCCGACAATCGTTTGCCAATAATGATACCCCATCGAAAGATATTGAGTCCATGTTTTTGTATTGTAACCATTTGGCGCGCGCTTAAACATAAATCTGACTATGTTGTGCGAATTTTGGCGTATCTGCTTTTGGTTACTGCACCACAATCATACGAAAGAATTTTTATTAATAATTCTTGCGCTATTTAGACGTCTTTTCTTAGATAGTTTGAAAATCTTTTTTTGACAAGTCTAGACAACTTATTAATGTGTTGCTTATCCTTTTTTTTTCTTTTACGCCTGAAAATGCACTGACGCATCCCGCAGGGGAGTGGGTCTCCCCAGGCGGGTATGTGGGTCGCTGCGCCCGAAAGATGGTAAGTGGATGCAGCTCTACCCACTAAAACCCGGCGAGTGCCACCAATGCCGCCTCTGGTGAGGTGCCCCGGATCTATCTTATTCATGGATCTAAATTACTTTTATCTTGAAAATCTGAGTACACCATATGCAAGAATTTAAATTAAATCGGTTTATTTTTGTTACTACAATTATTTGAAATATAAATATTCTATGTGTTGTGAAAAATAACATATTGGCAAACAATATGGAAATATCGAGCTCCGCGAAATAAAACCGAAAAACCTGGTAAATAACTCGTTCAAATTTTTGTAATGCCCCTTCATATTATAGAGATTTCACACACTATTTGTATGAAAATCCATTGCACCGAGAGGCGCAAGAATCCCAGACACATAAAGTAATACGCGAACTCACACAAGGCCGGCGCGTTTCAAACGGTTAAGTTCGACTCGAGTGGCGAGTTACTAGTGCAAAATTTTATTGGCCATACAGAATTTTCTGCAGTGTATTAATATTAAAGTCGCAGTGCTGAAGCGTTGTTGCCATGAGGGTCCTTAAAGGTTAAGCTGTATAAGATAAAAGTAAAACAATAAACAGTATACATTTCGCTGCTTCAATTAACTTAAATTAACATAAATATCGCTGTGCTTTTCTATTCATTTAATTAAAAATAATTTGATATTAAAATCGATATTCTGAAAAGTATACGATTAAAATGATCTAAATGGCGAATACTTTAAAGCCTCTATGTTTCAATGATAATATTATGTAACTTTACCGTAATGTTGCGTATTTGATTGCGAAAGCATCGAAAAAAAACGTATGTCTGTTTCGATAAAAGTCATCGCAGTTATCATCAGCGCTTATCCGTCCACTACGCCATAGGTATCTTACAGTGAATGCTAAGACGGCCGATCCCTTGCCACTCGCATAGATAAAAATCGTATGAAACTGTTAATGTAACTAAATATAATATATCAATTTCATCTCAAATATATTTGGAATTCAGTTTCATGTAGGTAGCAGGTATACGCTATTATTTGATTTAAACCCTTCCATTATCATTCAAAGATATTTGAGTGTCGGTCGAATATTATTGAAGCATATTCTCAGGTGAATATTCGAGAATAGTATATCCAGTATTGATTAAATTGATACCTTAACTATATATCCGACTGGGCGAAGCTTTCTTTATTAACTCCACAGATTAACTCATAAATTGCAACGACAAACATAAATACAAAACGAATTAAACGACAAAAACTGGATCAACGCTTAAATTACATTCAATTTCCAGACATTCCGGGAAAATTGTGTCATTTCCTACAGTTGATTTATATTTTAAAATCTGCAAATGTGAAAATAGAAAATTATAAAATTTCTCAGTACACGATAAGTATGAATAAGTAATAACTTCTGCGTAGAAATATTTTGCGATATAATCTGCTTTTGAAGTTTGAATTCTGTACATTTAACAAATGCAGTACGGAGAAAAGAAAATTCTTTGTGGCGTGAACAAGTCATGTATAAATGTGTAGCTGGCTGGTCGCCAAGAGAGCCGTTCAGAAGCGACCTGACATGCGTACCGAGAGTTGCGGTTAAATTATTGTAAATGTTTTGTTGTAAATTATTATGTGCTATTTTATTAGGTAACTTTATGTTTTTTTATAAGGGAGAAAACGTACAGTCGGGTCATTAAGTGGCAAGTGATCATTTATATTCATCTTAGATAGACATTTATATCAGAAGTTTAACATATACGTTGCCGGTCTTTCAAATGTGAATATGCTCTTCTCTTAGCGTACTTTGAGTTTTTCGCAACGTTTTCCGCATTGATTATCTGTAGCTCTTTTCGAATTATTATATTTTTACAGTCTGTCACTCAGACGTATTAAATCGTAACAAACAAACCAATTAAAATCAATCTGTTAATCTTTATAATATTCCAACAGATTGATAATTTTTCGTTTATCCTTTTCATCGTCATTATCTGTCACTGCTAGATAAAGATTTTCAAGTGATATCACGGCTTCTCAAATGGAGGAGAGATCAGACCTTGGGTCGCTTATCCTTCCACTAAATGGGACGATGATCTCCGCACAAAGTAGTTGCCAGTCCTCTTTATAAAAATATACAAAATATGCCCCACATCTGGGCACAAGATTCCTCCTTAAACTCAGTTTAAGATGCGCTGACCAAATGCGGGTTGGTATACTTCACACACCTTCAAAAACTGTCATCAGGCATATAGGCTTCTCCACGAAGTTTTCCTTCTACGGTGATCAGCTTTCATGTGCACGTAGACATTTAGAAAATAAACCCATTTTAAGGGTCAGTTCTGGGGTTGAATCGAACCGCATTCCCACAAGAGTTTAGTCATTAGAGTCATCGTCGCTCATTTTCATGTTAACCGACTTCAAAAAAAGGAGGAGGTTATCAATTCGACTGTATGTTTTTTTTTTAATTATACGATACCAAATGATACGACTAATATTGCCCTGTACAAGATATTTTGTTGTGGATTAAATTTTAAATCTAAAAATGTCATCAAAATTGATTCAGCATTTTAAAAGAAGTTCAGTCATATACGCATAATTATTTATACGAATAAGTTATGTCTTTTAAGGGAGCTAATTAGATAGTATCGATTATGCAATCCGCCCTTCTCATCAAGCTTACGTATTGAACACTGATTGGTAGCGGGCATGTTATGTCTTGATCGTATTATGCATTTTTATAAACTTCTACGTTTATTGCGTTTATAATATTTGTGGGACGTAACAGAATATTCAATAATGTTTATACATTACTAGAGGTTAGACGTTCTTATGTAAAATATCTACACAAAATTTATACACAGTAAATATACATAATATAGTTCATAGAAAGAAAAGAAAATAAAAAATTAAATTGTGAACCAGTAGCTAATCCACTTGAACACTCACTTCTAGGTGAGCCATCTGCCCACATACCTACCGATTGAGCTTAAAGGCCATAAGGCCTAAAAATCTACCTTTCGAAAAAAAAAGTTGAACGCAAATACAAAGTCAATAAAATCGAACCAGCTTTTAAAACTACACTCTATAGTAAAGCGACAATGGTCCAGTGGTGGATGGACTGGCCTCTTATGCGAGAGGTTCCGGGTTTGATCCTGACACCCCCTTACACCGTGTGTGCCTTGAAATGGGTTTTTATAAATTTTAAAGTGCACCCCAAACACGAGACCATCGTTCGCTCACCGGTGAAGGAAAACATCGTGAGGAAACCTGCATGTCTGAAGAGATTGAAAGTCTTTGAAGGTGTGTGAGGTTTACCGACCCGCACTGGGCCAGTGCGGTGAACTATTGGCCCATTATCCTTCTCGTCTGATTTCGAGGAAGAGACCCATGCCCAACAGTGGGACATAAAGGGTTGATACTTTACTTTACTACAGTGAAGTACAGTCACGTACCAGCACAGAAGTTTTATATATAAAGATAAATTCTAGGCGAATAACGTTTAATATACCGCGGGGGAAACGCATTCACAAAGGAAAATCCGATAAACGTCACAACGTCCGGAGTCCGGGTGACAGTCGCGAGCTGAGGCGGGGTAACGAACGTGGTTCTGGTAGGCAATATCGCGGTTTTGATGGCAATCAAATTACAAATGACGAGACACACAATCAACGTTCATAAAGCTAAATCTCTGATTGCATGAATGCATGCATGAAATACAAGGCATTAAAAACTTGCAAAGCCTGTTTTTTCAAAGCATGTTCGCGCTATGATTGCTAACTAGTAACGCCTGACTCTATTAACCAGTAGTGTCGGATATTGATTTTTAATAATTACCTGAATTTCACCAATTATACTGAAAAAACAATGTACTAGTGTTATCTCATTCCTATACAACAATTTATTATAATAAGTTGAGAAAATGATTTTGTTTATAAACTTTTTATTAACAACTAACAAAAATAAAAATAAAAATATCTTAATATAACACTAGATGTACATTTGTAATATAGGAAACTAAACTATTGTAATAACGTTTTTGTAATAACTAACTTTGTTAAGACTGTTTGTTTCTATAAATAAATAAATAAAAAATAAAAAAATAAACTTGCGCTGGCCGAGTCGTGTTCAACACATTTCACAATATACTCTTATTATTTTTTTAGAGCAAAGGAGGCCAAACAGTCGAAGCCTTTTGTCGACTATCGACGCCTATAAGCATCCACATAACCAGTGGTTATGTAGATGCGTTGCCCTCCTTTTCCCTATCCCCCAATGGGCCACCGGAAACTCACAAACTGTACGAAACGCGACAGCATAACTGCCACTTTACGCCGGTATTATGTGAGCGAGAGGTACCACCCCGGTCGCGCCGGAAAAATGCTTATAAAACTTTGTTAGTCAAATACACTTAAAACAATTTTCTTCGTGTCAGAGAAAGTGAAATAAACGCAGTCAAGTTAATAGGAAAACTGAGTTCGCATGCAATGCAAGCGATCGCATGTTTGAGACTAGAGCCCATGTATCATTGGTATTCGTTTTGTTTGATAATTAAACTGTTACCTGCAACTTTGCCTGCGTTTCTATAAACTATGATATTCAGGAAGCATTATACTATGGCTAAGATATAATAAATCAAATGAGTACATTTGAAAATAAATTATAGAAACCCACCAAAGCTAAAAGTTAAAACGTAATTAAAGATAATTTAATTAAATAAGTGATTAATACTCTGTGGCTCAATGGTTAGCGCGTTGGCGCACAAGCCGGAGGTAGCGAGTTCGAATCTCGCCAGGGAACACAAAAAAAAAGTTTCTGTGATCCTGGATCATGGATGTGTATTAAATATGTGTATTATATAATAAAAATCTTAAATATAAGTATTAATATAAAAAGTATTAAATATATTATGCATTTCCGTTGTCTGGTACCCGTAACACAAGTCTCTCCGAGAACTTAGCACGGGACCAGATTGACGTGGTGTAAAAGCATCCATAGATATTATTATTATTAACTAAAGTAATGAAAAAGACCTCTATCATAAAAATGTCTAGATCAATTATATAGAAATATTTTATACTACGCAGCGATATTTACTGATAGCTCCAGTGTCGATAGAACAAAAACGATATTAATCAATATCCTAGCGATACTCCTCCGCTCGTAATGTGACACGTCTGAGGTCTAGTGGTCTCTTTAATTAAGGCTGTGCGGCGATAGTAATCTAGGTTGAGGTGTGGCAAGCCCGCTACGGTTCAATCGATTTTATTATAACACTTTCCAACATTTTAAGTATCTCCCGAAATATGAGCCTGTGTCTTTTTATGCGCACTAGCCCTCTAGCTTTATCCTCAAAATTACAAAAAAATCTGTTGTCTGTATTCGGTCTGTGTTGTCTGTAATTTGGTTTACTGACGATAGTTGAACGTGACGTCATAAGAAAATACTGATGGGCCGATTGTGCCTCTTTGTAGCTCATTCCGCGCTCTTGCTAGCACTTCAAGCCTTAAATGGAACGCCTCAGAGCGAGGTAACGCCGCATGAGTCATGTTTTTCGTGCGTGCAGCCGGCTCTATCGAATTATAAACGTTGTCACATCAAAAATCCTCTGTATACGTAATTAAAATACAAAAAATAACCTAAAAGTTAAATAATCTGATTAAATTATCGAATGAAATAAATATTAAGCTGATAGTGATAAATGTCTTTATTGGTTATAATATAGCACACCGGGGCAGTAAGCTGGTCAACGCTCAGGATAACGGATAGCCTGTGGGCCAATAAGCAGAGCATTAAACAGCCTTTTTTGCGCCCTGTGCGAGCTTCTATAACTGCGCCCTTAGCAAATCGAAAAAAATAATAGTCCTGCCTGGTCTGGCCATTCTTGCGCCCCCCATAGTCTACGCCCTGTGCCTGGGCACCGGTGGCACCGTCCTATTTACGGCTCTGCCAATAAGATTCTAAAGTAGAGGTCTCGTTTAGGTAGACGAAGTGTTGGACGGCCGTTGACCAGACGGAAAGACGATCTCCGTGCAGTGGCTGGTCCGTGTTGGGTGCGAATGGCCAGAGATCAGTCCTCTTAGCGTTCATTTAAGGAGACTAATGCTTAGCAGAGGATGAATAAATGAGACTGATGATAATAATGCCGTTTTTTACACATTTGTTAATTTGCTTAGCTGCGGACAAAGAGGTTTCAGAATAATGGCAATATCAAAAATATAAATATAAATGTAAAATTGTAATAAAAACATATAAAACTTTCGCCATTGCTCAAAAAATCGAATTTCAAATGATGATATAATATAATTATTATTAATTCGTTTAAGAGCTAGTACATACTAGACGCTCGGAGTTGCGTTGAGCGCGCGTTAGAGCGGGTACACATTGGACGTTTTGAAACGCGCGCTTTGCTAACGCGCGTTTTGAGAACCCCGAATTCTTTTAAAGTGTACACATGTAAACGCGGGCTGCTGGTCAAACGCGCGTTGTACGCGCGCTTACATTTTTTCGTTTGAACGCGCGTTGCTATGGCGTCAGCTGCGCGCTTGGGGATACATGAGCTGCCATTTTGTTATACATTTGATCGCGCGCTTTTGTGTAGAGTGGACGCACGTTACGAAAATGGAGATCGAGCATTTCGAAACTGATATCTTTATAGATGAAATTCAAAAGCGACCAGCTATTTGGGATATGGAAAGTCCCGATTATAAAAATAAGGTGATTAAAAAACGTAATTGGGAGGAGATGGTAGAATTTTTTTGTGACACGGATACGCACGTAATTATGAGATACTGTGCATGCTTTGATTATATTTTCCGCGAACTCAATGTTTACATCTATTGGTCTATAAAATATTCGCCATTTGTTGCTCAATATTCCGAAAGTGCATTCGATATAGCGCCTTGCTCTCGATAATCTATAATTGAAAACTTATTTTATGTGTGTGAGTTGTTTTCCAATATATGGGCGCATCACATTTGACATGATTCCGACGTCCATTTTCGAACTGAGCCAAAATTATATTCATCCTACTAACGCACTTCGAACGCCGTGCTAAGCGCCGTGTGTATGCGGCTAACGCGCGCTCAACGCAACTCTGAGCGCCTAGTATGTACTAGCTCTTAGTCGCATACACACACCGCGCTTAGCACGGCGTTCGACATGCGTTAGTAGGGCGAATATACTTTTGTCTCAGTTCGAAAATGGACGTCGGAATCATGTCAAATGTGATGCGCCCTAATATTGGAAAACAACTCACACACATAAAATAAGTTTTCAATTATAGACTATCGAGAGCAAGTCGCTATATATCGAATGCACTTTCGGAATATTGAGCAACAAATGGCGAATATTTCATAGACCAATAGATGTAACCAAACAATAATAGATGTAAACATTGAGTTTGCGGAAAATATAATCAAAGCATGCACAGTATCACATAATTACGTGCGTATCCGCGTCACAAAAAAAATTCTGCCATCTTCTCCCAATTACGTTTTTTAATCACCTTATTTTTATAATCGGGACTTTCCATATCCCAAATAGCTGGTCGCTTTTGGATTTCATCTATAAAGATATCAGTTTCGAAATGCTCTCTTCATTTTCGTAACGTGCGTCCACTCTACACAAAAGCGCGCGATCAAATGTATAACAAAATGGCAGCTCATGTATCCCCAAGCGCGCAGCTGACGCCATAGCAACGCGCGTTCGAACAAAAAAACGTAAGCGCGCGTACAACGCGCGCTTGACTAGCATCCCGCGTATACATGTGTACACTTCAAAAGAATTTGGGGTTCTCAAAACGCGCGTTAACAAAGCGCGCGTTTCAAAACGTCCAATGTGTACCCGCTCTAAATTTAAAAATGAAATCAAAAGAAAATATAATATTACAAAAGCGTTAGGTACGTTGATATTGATTTTTTTATTTTGGGGTTTCTCTCATTTACATTGCTTAAATAAGTAAAAGTTAGTTTTCTGTTTCTGAATTGAGTATTTTAAAAATACACTCTTCCATACACACGATTTAAAATTAAAATTTATTTTATGCTTAAAAAAGATTTTTCAAACACTTTATAGGATTTGATATGATATAATAAATGAAAGAAAAAAATATACTTATATTTATATATTGACTTAACTTTTAAATATGTTTATTTCGCTAGAAAGACGATCACCGTGCAGTGGCTGATCCTTGTTGGATGCGATTTAAATTTCTCGTGCCGTCTTGGGGTGCATGAAGGGAGGCCTACGTTCAGCAGTGTGTGGATAAAGGCAGATGATGATAGCGATGATCATTTTTATTTCATACAAAAAATCATTAATATAAATAATTCAAAAGATTATTTGTTCTTTATTATGTTTATCTGTATGTGAGGTTTATGATTATAAATGTAAAAAATATTTCAATAATTATAAGAACATAGATTAAAAAATAATATTTTGTAATTTAAATCAACTTTTTTGGAATACTATGGAATTCTCACAAAAAAAATACAGAGCTGATTCATATGAGTTCACGTGGATTTCAATCAAACTCAAAATCTAATTTTGAAAGTTAATATAATATATTACGTTTATGAAACTCGATTTTAATGATGAAAAACTCAAATTAATTACACGTCAGTTTTAGCGCAATATAATAATAATATCAACCGTCAATCGGTATATTATGTGACACCTCCGTTAAATAAGGCCAGGCCATTTAGGCCATAGCCGATGCACGGGCCCAATGCCATTGGACCAGCAATCATTCAAAGATTTAATCTTATCAGACATGCTGAATTCTTCGCTATGTTTTCCTTCACCGGTGAGCGAGCAAGGGTGTCGTTTTCAGGCGCTAGTAGAAATTTTGATGAAACCAATTTCGTGGCATCACATGAGTCAGAATCGAAGTCAGGCACCTCACCCAAGAGCCTTGCCATGACCATCGTCGCTGGTAAGAGATGCTGCTGTTGAAAGTTAAATTAATAGCTTTTTTAAGTTAAGCTCTATTTATCGGGCATAAAACAAAAGGGTCCAAAATATATATGAAGATTTATATCGTATATAATATCGTGAATAAAAGAGTTCGTACAAATACTTTTGATGTTTGTTATATTTATTATTCATAATTCCTACCATCGAAGAAGGGAAAATATCCTGAGGAAACCTGCATGCCTGATGAAATTGAAAGTCTTTGAAGGTATGTGAAGTTCACCTACACGCACTGGGCCAGCGCGGCTATTGGCCCATTACCCTCCTCACCAGATTTCAAGGAGGAGACCCGTGCCTAGCAGTGGGACATAAAGTGTTGATACTTTTATTCATAATAATTAACCTGTTGGCCATATCTACGATTTTTATTATCATTTTATACTGAATTTAGTTTATAAATGTTATGACATAATATTTATTTTAAAAGTAAACGCTGCTACATTTCTGCGAGAGATATTTTGAAAATATCACATCAAATATCCGTCGCCTTCGTTATAAGCACGTAAGAGAATACGTATTTTTTCGAATGGATAAAACAAAGATTGGAAAAGCCTTGGTATTATACAATATAAAAAATGTTAGAATATTATTGGAAACAATCTTAGATTGTTTTCATTTTCAGATAGTGTTTTAGAAAAACAAATTCAACTGTGTATCTTTTTAGCAACCATTAAACGTACCGATTGTACTAAAAGGCTAAGATACTGAAAAAATCGAGCCTTTTTCGACTTTCTTCGTGTACGCTTTGAGACCGATGGTAGATTCCTGAAACTGTTCATTGAACTCCAAATTACATTTAATTAGCTATAATTACTTTTTTATTTTAATTGTTTCCAATATCATCATCATCATCAGCCATTATCTATCCACGTAAATGTGTAAACTACACATCAGCGTAGTACTTACAAGTTTCAATACGCTAGTTTTAAAATACATTATAGATATTATTATTATTATTATATTCATGGGCGACGTCGACCACTTGCCTATCCGACTAACATTACAAAAATAAAGGTCTCGGTCGAATTTGTTCCATACAAAATTTCAACATGAAGTCAAAAGTGTTCTCTATGGAGGTATATGTAAAATTTAGAATAATATTTTGGTATTGCAATCATTTGCATTAAAAATATTATTATATAAAAATAGTATATTTCGTTACAAGTGCGGAAAGCCTGTCATTGCAACGAGTTCCGACAAATGTCGACCCGAGCCGAGGCGCAGCCGAAGGTGAGGGTTGACAGTCGGAACAAGTTGCAAGGACGGTTCCGCACGTGTAATGAACGACTATTTTTAATACAGTTGCGAAAAAATGAAGCAATTCAATAAAATAATAAAAACACAAAATAGCGCCGAACGTAAAAGAATATAGGTAAGCAGCGATTTTTTTTTCTTCACCCATTCTGGGCAGGCAAAGGGAACTATGCCCATACAGCCAAGTCTTAAGTGGAATTGTTTTATTGATAAAAAAAAAATTAATACGATAAAATAAAATGAAACCTTGCCGAACACATTGAATTAAATCATTGTTGGGAATGAAACTCCTTGGACCCTTTATATTAATTTATTGAGACAGCCTTTTACAGATTTTTTTGATGTGATTCGTACAAGTTACGGAGCGCGAGTGTCGAATGATCGAGATATCTTCGCACACCCATTTCTTCGGGGAACCGGTTTGGCCGACGGCGCTTAGCTAGGCGCGCGCGAACATGCTCCCACCGTTGAAGGAGCAGCCTTCAACTCGTTCTCATCCGGTAGCAAGGGACACAGACGGCTTAGGGCTCGACGTATAGTCCCGCTGATAATCTTGACGTCAGCGACCCGTGCGATACCGTCCGCACCAGGATACAATTGAATGACTCGTCCTATCCTCCAGTGGAGTGGTGGGCAGTTATCTTCCTTTACAACTACCATATCACCTACTCGTAGCTGCTCGCCTGTATTATTCTTCCATTTGGTGCGTTGCTGGAGCTCGCATATATATTCGAGACTCCACCTTTTCCAAAAATGTTGCCTCATTGCCTCTAATTGTTCATATCTGTGGAGTCTATTCATGTTAGTAACTTCGTTCAGCTGTGGTGAAGGCAATGATCTCAACGGTCTTCCAATTAAGAAATGCCCGGGAGTCAAGGGAATTAGGTCGTTAGGATCAGAGGACATAGGACACATTGGCCGAGAATTTAAAATCGCTTCGACTTGTATAAACAAAGTAGACAATTCTTCAAAAGTTAAGTGTTTATCCCCCAAAATCCTTTTAATATGATATTTCGCCGACTTAACTCCTGCTTCAAACAAACCACCAAAATTCGGAGAGTAAGCCGGAGAAAAACAAAATTTTATGCCTTCATCACAACTAAATTCCTTTAAATATTCTAAATTTACCTTTAATAAATTAACTAATTCGTTTTTAGCTCCCACAAAATTTGTTCCGTTGTCACAGAATATGCTATGAGGCTTACCTCGGCGTGATATAAATCGTTTTAAAACTAAAATAAATGATTCCTTACTTAAGTCCACTAAGCATTCTAAATGCATAGCCTTCGTGGTAAAACATACAAAAACACACATATAACATTTACTAATCTTACAGCCACGCCCTTTGCGATCGGCAATATAAAACGGACCTGCTCCGTCAACTCCCACCGTTTCAAAAGGAAAACTAGGAGTGAGACGTTGACTTGGCAGATCTCCCATCTTGGGAAATATAGTCTGAGCCTTGAGCCTTCGGCAAATAATACATGTATTAGGTATACGACGCGCTAATAATCTACCATTTACAACCCAATATTGTTCTCTTACGCTAGATAATAAGAGTTGGGGTCCGGCGTGAAACAATTTTATATGCATTTCCTCAAATATGAGTTTTGACAAGTGATGTTTTGCATCGAGTAATATAGGATATTTTTTATCGAAAGAATACGAAGAATGAGTAATGCGGCCACCGACCCTTATTATCCCGTTTTCTATAAAAGGATTGAGGGATAATATTTTACAGTTATTAGGTAATTTCTTGTTAGATTTAAGCATATTAAATTCATTTTTAAATGTTTCCTTTTGAGCTAATTTTACCAACGCAAGCGAACTCTTATTAATTTCTTCTAAACTTAAATTAGAATTTAGTTTATTTACATTTCTGCAATTATGAATAAATCTTAGAATGTAAGCCATTATTCTTTTCAATCGAATTAATTTAGAATAGTTTTTAAAACATATAATTTCATTACTACTTTCCTTTTCTGTACAACTACAGGCTACATTCGTAATTAATTCATAATTTTCGTCTAAATTAATCATGTTTACAGGAATTTTAGGCCAATCGACTTCAATTTTTAAAAGAAAGCTAGGTCCCGACCACCATAAACTCTGCACTCTTTCTGTGAACGAATCTACACCCCTTGAAATAAGATCTGCAGGGTTGTTAGCGGTCGGAACATAGCGTAATTCGCTATTACTACATAAATCTTTTATCTTATTTACTCTATTACTAACAAATACATCCAGCCTTTTACTTGACGTAGCATTCAACCACCCCAAGACCACCATGGAATCCGTCCAGTGAATAGAGCGTGATATTTTACATCTCATCGCCTTTATTACCTTGTCAGCAAGTTCCGCCGACAAAAGAAACGCGCAAAGTTCTAGACGCGGTATAGTGTGTGTTTTACCCTTTGGACATACTCTTGATTTAGCACATAGTAACCGCACTTGGACGGACCCATGATGATCCAGGGATCGCAAGTATACACATGCTCCATACGCTGATTGGCTGGCGTCTGAAAAAACATGTAATTCGACATTTACATAATGTTTACACAATACATGTCTGGGTACGTATATTTTTTGAGTGTTAATATTGTTTATAAATTTGAACCACTCCTTCTGAATATCCTCAGGAACTTCATCATCCCAATCTAACTTATATGACCATAGCCTTTGTAATAGAATTTTTAATTTAATTACAAAAATACATAATAAATTCAAGGGATCAAATATTCTTGCTATTGAAGATAGAATTTTTCTTTTAGTAACTAATTTAAATTTTTCTAAATTTATTTCAAACTTTAAATAATCTTCTTTAGGGTCCCATGTTAACCCTAATGTACTTGTAATACCAGAACGATCAGTAATTACTTTTTCACCGACGAACGCGTTACTAAGAATCTCAGACGAATTTGAACGATATTTACGTAAAGAAAATCCACCTGAGACTAATTTATCTGAAACTGATTTACAAATTTGTTTCAAATGCGTCTCAGACTCTGACCCTGTTATCAGATCGTCCATATAAAAGTCGTGAGCGATTACATTCGCTATTTCTGAGTCAGCGCATTCCTAAGATAACTCAAGAAGACACCTTGTACTGAGATAGGGCGCGGAAGCTGTGCCATATGTAACGGTATTTAATTGTAAAAATCTAATATTTTCGTTTTCATTTTCCCGCCATAGAATCATCTGCAGGTGGCGCTGACTCTCGTCGACCATTATTTGGCGATACATTTTTTCTATATCGGCTGTAACGACAAAAGTGTACTGTCTAAATCGTAACAAAATACTTATCAGATCATCCTGCACTACAGGGCCTGTCATTTGGATATCATTTAGTGATAAGCCGTTACTAGTTTTCGCAGAAGCGTCAAACACCACTCTGAGCTTCGTAGTATCACTTTTTTCGCGTAAAACAGCATGATGCGGTAAATAATATGCAAATGCAGGCCTCGCCACCTCAGATAAATGACCTAAACTTTGATATTCCTTAATAAATTCTACGTATTGTCGTTTTAAAGAAGGCAATTTACAAAATCTTTTTTCTAAATTAAGAAAACGCGACATAGCCGTCTGGTAAGATTCTCCTAAGCAACTTGGAGATGTATGAAAAGGCATTTTTACACAAAATCTCCCGCTATCCAGTCTATACGTATTTTTCTTAAAGTGATTTTCACAAAAAATATCTTCATCCGATACCTTGCATTTATAATTATCCCCTGGTAATTCCTCTATACGCCAAAAACGTTCTATTTGCTGAGAAATCGATACATTACATTGTAACTTATTCATACTATTACTCTGCTTTACATTTATCGGGCCGGAAACTAACCAACCAAAACTTGATTGAAGTAATACTGGCATATTTTTACCTAACGAAATCCTTTTACTACTAATTATCTCCCAAAACCAATCCGCGCCTATAATTACGTCAATAGAAGACGGATGGTAAAAGTTAGGATCCGCTAATACAATACTACTGGGTATATTCAATGAACGTTTGTCTATTGTTACATTAGGAATAGCACTAGTAAGACACGGAACTACCAACGCGCTCACTTCCTTACAAAATTTACTGTTTAATGACTGTATCATGAATCTACATTTATCTACAATATTTATTTTTATACCTCCTATACCCGATACAGTCATCTCATTATTCGAAATACTTTGCAATCCTATTCTCTTAGCAGCTGCGTCCGTGATTAAACTCACTTGACTACCCGAATCTAATAGAACGCGTACTATCAACGATTCATTAGTTTTCATGTTACAAATTCTAATAAGCGCAGTTGATAATAAAACATAATTGTAATCATTCACGGGAACGCTCATCGGCAGGGAGACTTGTTCCGAGGCAGAGCGGGCGGCCGCGGCAGGCGAGCGCGCCTCGCCGCTGTCCGATGACTCATTCTGCACGGATGCACCCGCGCGCACGACGTCTCGCTCAGAGTTTAACTGTACGAGCGCGACCTTATCTTTAAAATCATTTCGCGATCTATGCAACAATACGTTATGTTTATACTTACATAGATTGCATGGCTTATATCTACAATGAACCGCACGATGTCCCGGTTTCAAACAATTTATACATAATTTATTTTGCGATACAAATTTATTTTTATTCTCCAAATTCATAGACAAAAACTGCTTACATTCATATAAAAGATGGTTTTGCTTACACAATATACATGACCTATGGGGAACATCGGCATCTACTGTGGTTGTATGTATTACGCGTTGAGATTTACTATGCTTAAAAGTTTCTAAAATATTTGCTCGACTACGTAAAAAATTATAAAACTCTTCGAGCTTAGGCATTGTAGTGAATGAACCTTTATACTCTTCCCACTTTCTGTTTGTATTTAGATCCAATTTCGTCGTTGCTAAGTGTATGATTATAGTATCCCAATGCTCGACTGGCTGACCTAAAGTTTTTAAGGCACGTACATTTTTTGAAATATTATCTATTAGTGAACGTAAAGCCTTATCAGATTCCTTATTAATACATTCAATACTAAACAATGATCGCATATGATTCGTAATTAACAATATTGTATTATCATACCGCTCGCGAAGTAGTTTCCAAGCTATTTAATTCTAAAGAAAATTCTAAAGATTGTATAACCAAGGATGCACTACCCGCCAGCGATGATCTCAAGTAATGAAACTTATTTATAGTATCTATACAATCACTATTATGTATCAATGACTCGTACGTATCGCGATACTCCAGCCACTGATTATAGTCTCCATTAAAGGTAGGTAGGTTAATTGTTGGGAGTCTAATATTGTTAAAGTTAGCGCTCGAAATATTATTAGAACATTCTAAACTCGATGACTGCTTAACCAAAAAACGTTCTTTCTTTTCTTTATTTTTGTCAAGAATTAGTTGTGCCTTTGACATTAACAAAAAAAATTGATTTTCTATATCTTGTCTTTCCTTAAATTGTTCACTCGGATGTTCACTCAAACCCTCTATTTCTGTTTGTAGCTCATCAAAGGCAACCGAGCAATTATTAAATTTATCTAAACGAATTTTTAATTCTGTTATCTGCTGGTCTGTTAATTTATCAAATGGCACAGCTAAGATGGACTCTAAATAATTTTTAAACATCGTTATTCTACCCTTCATCGAACTACGTTTCTTAATTAATAAATTTTCTGACATTATGCAATCGAAAAAAAATATATTATGAGAGCTAAATTCGAAATTAGTTAATATTATACAAATTTAGTTACCTGTTAACTTTAATTAGTCGTCAATATCCAATATCCTCTTTATTAAATTGTGACTCGGCATTTACAATTAATCATTAAAAGATTTAGCTTAATCACCTGAAATTAAGGGAAGAAACAAGCTTATTGCAAGAAAAGCATATTTCACAATTAAAGTTAACACAAATAACAATTAAAAGATAAAACTTTATCGTTATAAAATTTATATTAATATTTTCTTGATCGCCAAGAGGGTAGATAAGACACTCATTTACCAAACCTTTACGGATTTGTACAAATATTAAATTGGCTATAATTAAATTAACTATAATCGAATGATTTTATATTCCAGCAAAAAGCAAAGCAACCCAGGATTTTGAATCTACAAAGGTAATTAGGATTAAGGAACGGGCTCACCGTTATTACGTGTTCGACGCTCGTTTCAAATATCTACAATTATTCTTCCATATATACGTATACTTCTTAATTATTTCTTGCTGTCTCCTTCTCCAAAAATATATAATAATCCTGGTCACGGCACCAATGTTGGGAATGAAACTCCTTGGACCCTTTATATTAATTTATTGAGACAGCCTTTTACAGATTTTTTTGATGTGATTCGTACAAGTTACGGAGCGCGAGTGTCGAATGATCGAGATATCGTCGCACACCCATTTCTTCGGGGAACCGGTTTGGCCGACGGCGCTTAGCTAGGCGCGCGCGAACAATCATTAAATCTGATATTGAAACAAATTAGTAGCTTCTTTTTAAAAATATTTGCATGAATCATAAAAACATCAATAAATTCCTTTTAGTAAAAACTTCATGGTTGGTTTTTTTCTTTTCAATATACATTATTTTGACAGTTGGGAAAGAGAACGCACGAGTTCGGAAAAGGTAAAGAAAAAGCACGAGTGTGTAATAGCCCACTTTCCGAACGCTATACGTCCCTGCAATACGCTACTTTTTGAGCCACTGTATTAAAAAATATATATTAAGATATTTGCATACCTACTTGACGCAGGGTATTGCTTTACCGTTGTGCTCTCTCATTTGTACCAGAAATTTGTCAGCAGAGCCGTCATTTCGTAAAAGATTCTATTGAGTTAGCATCACACTTCTCAGTTAGCCTCATAAGTCATGAAGTACGTGAACCTGGAGTATATGATAGGTAAGGCGGAAATTTCAGAGTCGTCGTTGTTCGAACTTGTCGTAAACCGAACGCTGACAGGGCGGAGTGGGTAATAAAAAACCGCGTATCTCCGAATTCGCGTAAAACGGACCAGCGTAAGTCGGGGTATTACTGTATAGTCCTTTCCATTTCCTTATTGATGTTTCAATCTAAAACAATTCCAAACTAAATCTTTCTATATTCACCAACTTATAACTTCCTCTCAACTTTCGTTCGTCTCACACGAACACAATTATCGTAACGCTCTCTCCACGCATTCAGCAACATACTTTTTTTTTTCTTTTACGCCGAGAAATGCACTGACGCTTCCCGCTGGGGTGTGGGTCTCCATAGGCGGGTATGTGGGACTCACTGCGCCCGAAAGATGGTTAGATAGATGGATGGGATGGACGCAGCTCTACCCACTAAAACCCGGCGAGTGCCACCACTGCCGCCTTTGGTGAGGTGCCCCGGATCTACAAGCAACAGGGCACCTCGACGGCTAGTCAGTCCCTCAGGGGACTGGCGCCACCTCTACAGAGCGGTTGCCCTGCACCACAGAACAACCACTCCCAACGTCTGGACTGTACGATGAGGTGAGGTTCCCACCCCTTGCCCACTACTCTGTTGTAAGAGGGGTACAAAGAACCCCCTGAGCTCAATTCGCTTCGCCCAAGGTGTTGGACAACATACTTCTCCAGTCAAGCGTAAAGAGGTTTTACTCTTGTTATAACCAAAAGTTACAATACTAACAGAGTTACTTATACATTAGAATTATATAATACATTGTAATATGTATATTGAGCGACGGTGGTCTATCCTGACGGGTTCGATCCTGACCCGTCCGTGTGCGCCTTGAAAAGGATTTTTCTAAATTTCTAAGTGCACATGAGACCATCGTTCGCTCACCGGTGAAGGAAAACATCGTGAGGAAACCTGCATGCCTGATGAGATTGAAAGTCTTTGAAGGTATGTGAAGTTCACCAAACCGCACTGGGCCAGCGCGGTGAACTATTAGCCCATTACCCTCCTCGCCTGATTTCGAGAAGGAGACCCGTGCCCAGCAGTGGGACATATAAAGGTTGAAACTTTACTTTTTTTTATGTATATTGTATCTTACGATATTTTATTTCATTAATTATTATTGAGTTGCCATAAATTGCATAAACCATATACGAAAATATTTACGTGCGTGTAATGTTTATCCGTCTGAAATAATAATCTCGCACTGATAAGTTTAACGTGACACAAGTCATGATGTGACGTGTGACCTTGACGTGAAGTAGCTTGAACTATGGAATGGAACGGAAAAGACGAAATAGATTCCGCAATAAATATTCAATCACGTTTAACAATTGACATAAAAAGTGTATATATAAGTCTGAGATAGAATTAGACTCCTTGACACCCACTCAGCCCTACCGGCTGAGCATAAAGGCCATCAGGCCTAAAAGTCTAAGCCTTTTGTAAAAAAACCCACTCAGTGGGATATTTAAAAGACGCTTATGATGACGATGATTTCCTTAACTATTCCGCGGAGTACCAGTTATAATTAGATAGGACCCCAGATATTACTTTTACTATGTTTTTTTTAAATATTTTTATCTACTCTAGACCTATCGCGAATATCCATCGCTATTTTCCTTTAACATACGATCCTTGCTATCACACAATGGAATTCGTTCGACAGAGAATCCGCCTGAAATTTAAAACTCGGAAATTCGAAAACAGAAAAAAATATGTTTGGTAAGAGAAAAAAACATTTTTATATTATCCTACTCGAACATACTTTTCATTTTATTCCGTGAAGAAAATTTTACTTTTTCCGCTGTATTCAACGACCACAAGGTCTCAAACGAGATAATGAAATTCCTTCGGTTCATTCGCTTTTATTGCTTATTTCTTTTTCGAAATCATTACGTATTAACATATTTCAATATTGCTACAGCTTATGAAAAACTATGTGACTGTGTTTTTTTAAATACAAGCAAAAAAGTAAATATATCTAATTGGGTTTTTTTTTTTTTTTAATAACAATAATAATTAATAATATTAAATAAATACTATTAATACATTTTACGCATTGTACGTATATAATATGTATTTTAATGTGTATTTTAAATATTATAAAATAAAACCTTTACTAATTTTATAAACGCAAAATTGAATTGATTGGATTGGGGTGGAATTTGGTGTAGACTTTGAAAATATTATATATAAGAAGCCCTTGAAAATATTACAATTTGTTTCATATACTAATGAAACGACTTAATTATTAGCAAACTGACATGAGGGGTTAATTTAAGTTCAATGATAAATCTGATTTCCAACTCAATCTCTCACCCCGTCACGCTAATACAAGTTAGGTGGCAAACAAACTCATAAATTACGTTTAAATTCTGTAATTATGAAACATGCATCGGCGCCAAATGACCACTAGGCGAATAGCCAAGATTCGTGTCCGTCGAAACTGTCTTTATAAAATATCTGATAAGATTAAACCTTTACTGAACCTCATTGTCTACTATAATATTCTTTGTAAACTATCATCAGCACCCGGATGACCAAGAATTCCTCGGTAAAGTTGATTATTGGAAACAGGAATAAAACGACATTTTCTAAAAATTAATCCCAGCTAGATTGATTTACGGCCCCCGAAATTCCATGTAAATAAATTTCATGAAAAACGTTAGAGCCATTTCCGAGATTCAAATAATATTATGTATTTGTGGCTTGCCAAATTTTATAATTGCTGATCATTTTTTTTATTTATTCATTGAAAACCAACAGCTTTACAATTCATACACATACATAATTTTTTTATGAAATATATTAACAGTAAGGCCATTACAGATCTTAGTACTGTTGTTATACATTGCGTTGTTTATGAGGTCCTAAACTTTTTTAAAAATCTTAATTAAATTATTCTTGAATTTTTTAATGATTTTGAATTAAAAAAAATTAATTACTTCTCTTACATAATATTATTATGATTGTAATATGATTATTGGGTTAAGTTAAGAGGAAAGAAAATATATCAAAATTATTGAATTTTCAACCAGTGAAAACGACAAATACCACTTATTAACTTCTATCCGCATCCGAATATCGTGATTCAATGGTGATCAAATATCGTGATCTCATTTAATCTTAAGATGAGGCATTCTAATTTTTGGCAGTATTTTATGATATTGTAAGACAAGTTAGATAATTACAAGAATGAAATTTTGGTATTTTATTTTTTCTTTATAAATTGTAACTAGATGGCGCTGTACTGACAGTACATCGCGCTATAGGAATACCAACGGCTTTTGTACTAAGTCGATTTTGTTACTCAGACTTGTATTATGTCCACTGCTAAAAGACATAGGTCTCTTTTAATGAATCTTTTTGAATACCATTTGCATCAGTAATATGATGCATTTGGTTCCTTAATACAATAAACAATAAGACGAAAATACGTGATATGAATGGAGCGAGGGTGGAACCTTTTTTCCTATGGAGGTAAATAGGTGTGGAGTTAAGGAGTCCACAGGTCACAGGTGGCCTTAAGAAAGTTCTTTGCTGTTTTGGTGGGATTGGTAGACCGTAGACAGCCTCTTCAAGATTTTTAATTAAATTTAAACTTTTGAAGTACATGCAATTGTAGTGCTTATTGTTATTTGCAGGAACGACGTGACCGATAAACAAACGGTCGGATATTCGCGGTGAGGTGGTAAGTTGGTGGCAATTTAGTGGTTTGTAAGTTAAACACAACTTGGGTGGAGGCAAGACCGCAACTTGCAGCTCACACAAACAAACTCAAGTGTGTATTTGACTTTCAGCAATATACGCAACGAAGCGATAAAATTTGTATTTTACTAACTGTTGCCCGCGTTAACTTAAAGATTTACGGACGTATCCGGTTTGATGATTATTGTTTTTATAGCATAAATTACTCCTTATAACAGCTACCTCCCAGTAAAATTATCGTCAAAATCGGACCAACCATTTCAGAGATTAGCCGGAACAAACACACTGACAAAATTGTGAAAATTTTTATGTTGGTTTTATTTGGGTATATTCATATTATACATCTAGTAATACCTAAAAAGTGATTATTTAAGGGCCTGTTTCATAATCTCCAGTCAAGTGCCCAATAGGCTATCGGTAACATATTTGACAGATACTCCATACTCTATCTGTCAAATATGTTGTCGATAGCCTATTGGGAACTTAACTGGAGATTGTGAAACAGGCCCTTAATATTTTAATAGACGCTTCAATTTTATATAATATGCATATTTATAGATTACATATTTTAACTATAATATATTATTTTCTCTCAGTAACGGTAAAGGGTACAACGGCCCTGCGTATTTCTTACGTAAAAACGTATTTCTTTCAAATTAGGACGGTACAGGCAGGCGTACGGAATAAACAACGAAAATTAGTTGCCTGGGTAACCTGAAAAACCTTTTGATGTTTGTGTTTTATGGGTGATGTTGACTATTAGGTGTAATTATAATGAAACAACTTTTACGCAGTGATGCCAACTTGGGGGGTTTTCCACTAAATTTAGGGGGGAAGAATTTAGAAAAGGGGATTTTGTAGGGTGAAAAATTTCTTTGGGTAATTTTTAGGGAGAAAATAATTTTTAAAATATGACGTATTGACAAGGAGACAATAAGTCATTGACCGTTTTTTGAAAATCGTATGTATTATTCATATGCAAATATAAAAATTTTATTAGACTATTTATTTAAAAAAAAAATAGGGTATATTGATTGGGATTTAGGGGTTGTATCATAGTTTCGAATGACTTTTGTAACAGACAACAGTGTTCAGTACAAAAACAGTTCCTCCCGTGACCATGGTTGCTGTAAAGTATCCGAAACGTCGGGCTCATAAAAAACTAAATAAACCGCTATAAAATCCGTAAAAGTTGTTTCATTATAATGAGTGAAATTCGCGTAAACATAAGAAAACAATATGCGAATGTTACTTTCTTTGTTTCACATTATAGATTGGTTCCGTACGTACCTACCATGGTTGACACCGATTCCAAAAGTAACAATAAGGAAAGCACTATCTGTTCAACAACGTCAGTATTATAGCCGGACGACGAAAAAGCCGTAGCTTCGTTCATAATGCCACAAAGGAAGTAAGTGGAACCTTTGTCCACACACCGGGAACATCTCACTGTCATATTCAATATAATATTAGAATTTAGAGCGACGATGGTCCAGTCGTGGATGGACTTGGCCCCTTATGCGAGAGGTTCCGGGTTCGATCCTGACCCGTCCGTGTGTGCCTTGAAATGGGTTTTTCTAAACTAAGTGCAACCTAAACACGAGACCATGGTTCGCTCACCGGTGAAGGAAAACTTAGAATTATTGGCTTAGAATTAAGTAGTAAGTAGTTAAAAGGTTTAGAAATCTTGTATTTAAATATTTTAGGTAAAAAAGGTAGCACTGCGGATGAAGCTAGACTTAAAAGGTTTAAACAATATGGCACCGGGTTGCGCCATGGCAACATGCATTTATATCATTAGGAGGGCAATTTGAAGAGGATCGCATAAAAAAATTGAGGTGGAATAGTTTTCGGTACTCATGCGCCGATTCCTCCTGGACTATGTCTGTAAAGTCAGTTTATGGACGCTAGTTTGAGGTGACAACGTCAAACATTACATATTATTACGAACCACATTGAGCCGATCATGCCTCTCTCTAGTTTGTGCCACGCTCTCGCGATCAGAACGCTACATGACGTCATCTTTTTCGTGCATGCTGCCCGTAATATCGAGTTAGTAGACGTGAAAAACAAGCGTCATTATCGGAACTAACACAAACCAGCTAAGCTTTCGACTCACGTGCGGTTTGTGAGTTTCAGGTGGTCAATTGGAGGAAAAAGGGGGGTAACGCATTGCATAAGCTCATCATGATGTTCCTAATCTCGTTTTCTTCTTACGACAAAAATATATACGGAATAATTTCTTTAAAATTTACCATTAATTGGCTCGCTTGCCATTGCTTATCCAAATAAAAGTAATCATAAACTTCTTACCATATAATATTCCCATTTTGCGTTTTATTATCTACTAGTAGCGCCTCGCGATTTCACCCGCGTACTTCCCATTCCCGTGGGAGTACGGGGATAAATTATAGCCTATGTGTTATTCTGATATATAAGCTATATTATTGTAAAGTTTCATTAAAATCCATTCAGTAGTTTTTACGTGAAAGATAACAACGATAAGATAACATCCAAACTTACAAAATTTTATGTTTATAATATTTAAGCCAACTTTTATAGCAATTATAAGCTGACTTCATCGACTTCAAAAACCTTAATTCATTTGTATATTTTTTTGTGATAGAATTATATCAGTAACCCTAAAGCATTGATAAATTAATAATAAGTCTGTAAACATAACATAATTTTTGGTTCTTGTTATTTGGGGAATTAATTAGCACAAGCGGTGTTTGTACCCTTTATTACAATCAAGAAACTAAGGCGGTAATGTTTCGTGCGGTATTCCGGGTGAGCCTTACGTTATGATACTTCGCTCACAATAAATCCACCCGGTACTGTTCACCGCAATATTCACAAATACTTAAGCATTACTTAAGCTTGTACGAGTATTTGCGGGAGTTTTAAGGGAGAGCACCGTCATGAATAATAATGTGTTATATTGTAGGTTTCTTATCAGTTATTAGATATAGCTGCTGTACAAAAAAGTATGTAATATGCTCCAAATTAGCGACGATGGTTCAGTTGTAGGTGGACTCGGCCTCTTATGCGAGAGGTTCCGGGTTCGATCCTGACCCCCCCGTGTGCGCCTTGAAATCGGTTTTTCTAAATTTCTAAGTGCACCCAAATACGAGACCATGGTTCGCCCACCGGTGAAGGAAAACATCGTGAGGAAACCTGCCTGATGAAATCGAAAGTATTTGAAGGTATGTAAAGTTCACCAACCCGCATTGGGCCAGCGCATCGGTGAATTTTGGCCCATTACCCTCCTCGGCTGATTTCCACGAGAATCCCGTGCCCAGCAGTGGGACATATAAGAGTTGATACTTATTTTTATGCTCCAAATTGGAATGTTTAATGACATATTCTTTTTGTGAATATGTACATATTGAAAATTTTAGGGTTAATTTTAAGCTATTGCATAGCTTCTATCGCGGGCCTTGAGCGCGGGGACCGAGTACAGAAATTCCGTAACGAAAATAAAAACCTAACGCTCCCCACTCCGACGGGCACGGAGGTGTGGCCGAAAAGAAACGACGTTAGACGATGCATGCATCGTCTAACGTCGTTTCTTTTCGGCAGTCTTCGACACGGTGTTTGTGTGCTTGCAACTAGACGTATTGTACGACACTACGAAGCTCGCACGAATAACAATAAAATATAACACATGTATTGTAAAATAATAAAAATATTTTAAACAATATTAGTTAATATTGTTTAAAATATTTATATTTTTTTATTTATTTAATAAAGGAAAAAAAAATGTTTTCTTATCGGTCACCACGCTCAAAAAGTGTAACTTGAATTAATATCAAAGAAAAAGAAATACTGCATTAATAATTAAAATAAATAAATAATTATAATTGCATAAGTTGATACAAAATGCTATGCAATAGCATTACCGCGGCAGTCCCCGAGTGCCACACGTCTTTTTTTAATGATATTTATTTAGTTTCATATTGTTGTGTTAATATTGTTACGTGCAGTTAATTCTTAATGGTGTTGTATAAATAATATTTATATAAGAATATAAATGTTTACGTGAACATAGTGTTTGTGTCTCTTTCAGTGATGACTCATCTCAAAAGACAAAAGAGGTGGAAAAAGTATGTAAAATAATTTGTTATTTAGCAACAGCTATTTTCCTTCATCTGCATAGCTCTCTTTCGAAAAATATCAAGACGGCTAATTCGTCGCGACTCTCGTTAAACTGAAATGTATAACCTTATATAATAATAACACCACTACCACCATGTCAATGAAGAACTTATATTACGGGTAACAGACAACGGAAAAACATATATTTAATATTTTTTATATATTTAAGATATTTTTATATAATACACATAAATTTAACACACATCCATGACCTAGGAACACAGAAAGTTATTGTTCTCTGGCGGGACTCGAACCCGCTACCTCCGGCTTGATCGCCAACACGCTAACCATTGAGCAACAGAGGTCGTCATTACATACGTATATTATTATCATCATCATCATCATCATCATCATCATCATCATCATCATCATTAGCCTTTATCCGTCCACTGCTGAACATAGGCCTCCCTCAATGAACGCCAAGACGACCGATCCCTTGCTACTCGCATCCACGGACCTGCCACTGCACGGAGATCGTCTTCCCATCTGGTTAATAGCTGACCAACACTTCGTCTACCTTCATCTATACCGCAGAGTTTGAAGACGAAAATCTTCAACCAATGCGTCGTCCCCGTGATGACTTACGGGGCCGAAACGTGGCCTCTTAATCTACGACTGGTCCGCAAGTTTGCCGTAGCTCAACGACCAACGTGCTATGGAGCGTGCTATGCTATAATGGCCGACCAATATATAGTATATGCCCGCGTCTACCTAGACGCGGGCATATACTTTCATACAATCTTTATGATATTAACAAATATAAACCATATATACCGGAAATACAGTACATTTACGAAATACCGGAGCTTAACAATTAACGAAATTATGTAACGTTAGTCTACACAATGTACCAGAGTACAGCCGTCTTAACATGATGGCTTTGTTGTAGCCTCCGCTATTATAATCATATGCTTATACATTATACAATGGAATTTGAATATTTCAACGCGGCGTACATAATTCTACAAATTAACCATATTTAGTATGAACGGAAAGATAGGTGTCTGGAAATGAAAATGGTTGAATGAATCATAATATTTATAAGAGTTTTATAAATGGAGAGATAGAGAGACAGAGAGAGAGAGGGAGAGAGTTAAATCTACTAATTCATCATCATCATCATTATTATTATTATAATCAACATCAGCGCTTGTCAGTCCACAGCTGAACATAGACCTCCATCAATGAACCCTAAGACGACTGCTACCTTGAAGACAATGGATATTATGGTTGGCATAGAAATCGTCTTCCTGTCTGAATGGCTGACCTTCAGACGAAGGTCAGGTAGACACCTAAGCACGGCCTACCTGCATTATCCATATTATGCATATAATTGCATAGTAATGCATGCATATAATATAATACATAATATTATGTATAATATACCTACTGACAAACAAAGGGAAGAGGAGCGTCTCTAGCAAAATTAGACGAGTTGATAATGATGAGAACATTTGTGGGCATGATTATAATCACGGTAATGATAGGGGCGATGATGATGATCATGATGAAATACGCTTTTTTATTACTTCTTCCACAGGAGTGATTTTTCATCATTTGAATGTATTAAACTTTCTTTTGTAACCGAAAAGTTGATCTGCAAAACGTTTTTGTGGGGCGAGGGCTCTCGTTAAATGTGGATTAGGAGGATCCTTCCCTCCGCAGCCGCACAAAGCAAATGAAGTACGTATTTTACATGTTCATTTTCTCTTCTTATTTATTTTAAACTTCATAATATATAGAGCGGCAAGGGATTGTCTTGGCATTCGTAGAATTAGGTATATCACCTGTGGACGGATAAAGGCTGATGATAATGGTGATAAATATATTTAGGTCTGTTAAGCTTGGTCTTGCAGGCTGTTATTAAAGATCCTCACCATGGTTCAAGCCTTGTCGTGGCGGTGGGGCTCAGTAGCCCAGGATGTGCCCAGTAAATTGGGCGGAGCGAATTGTGCCCCTCTTATAAAAAATGGGGCAAAAGAGCAAGGGGTGAGGACGGACATTATTGCGTACCTAATTTTTAACTAACATTCATAGTTTCACTTCTAAAACTGGTCAAAATATTTATCGAATACTTATCATGTGGGTGGGAGGGATGCGCTGTGCCGCGCTGCCAGCAGAATATCACCATCTTACCTGTTTCCGACTTACAGCATTACTGTGTTTCGGAGACAAGGGCAATATAAGCAGAGTAATTACTTGCACCGAGACTTGACACTTATGTCTCAGCATAGGCAAGGCCCATTACCCTACGTCGTGGGGACTGCCAAGTTGTAGCCGGGCAGTCCCCCTATTGTGGAGAATCTGGTCTTGCCAGGACCAGTCTGTCGCTGAGGGTATCCCGTCGCCTGCACAGATCCGGGTCCCTCAAATATAGCGGCTTAAGGCTCACGCAGCGGTTTTAGTGGGGTACCCAGGCCCTGGTATGGTCGTAAAGGATTTCCGCTGCGTCATCAAAAAAAAAAAAAAAAATAAGGCCCATTGCCCAGTGCCTAGCAGTGGGACACATAAGGGTTGCTTTTTTTCGATAGGACCTATGCTGTTGGCCTTAAGGCCTTAAAGCTAATCACATAAGGGTTGATACTTTTTTTATTGGCATAATAAAAAAGAATCGCCTCGGCCATTTGCAGATATACTTGGCTATATTAATGTGTGTCACATGTCACTTCCATCAGGTGACACGCCTGCCAGTTTGCTTATCACTAACATAGAAAAATGCTTTCCACTCGTGTGAAATTGCTCGATATTTCAATATTATATATCTTGTTCACGTGTCTCGTGTGTTTTAGAAGGTAGTTTTTTTTCTGGTTGAATTAATGGTGAAAATATCAATACGGACTAACTATAAACTATTTCCAATAGTTCGCTTCTACTTTGGATGCGACGAATTATTCAGGATCGTTTATTCCATTTGCAAAAAATGGCCCGTATAACCCCGCTGAAAAGTTCATCTTTGTAGGAAATAATGAAACTTGTGAAATAAATTTTGTGTCCATTATCTTTTCAAAGGACCATTATTGCATTTATACCTATTCAATTATTATATACTTTTATCTTTATCATACTTTTTTAACAATGAACTCATTTTTTCTGTTTTTTTTTAACTTCCTATTTAGAACCACTATACCTTTTATCTTTCTTTTTTTATCTAACTTTCTTTATTTGAATAAAGAAAGTTAGAAAATATATTTCATTAAAATCGTGATTTTTCGAAAGCCTATATTTTGATTTAAAAATTTAAAATAGTACATGTCGTAGTAGATTGCTGTATCGCAGCCGGATCGGGTCGGAACAGCTGGGGTAGTACCTCTCGCTCATAATATAATAGAGAGTAGAGTAACAGCAGCAGCTGCTGTGTGTTTTGTGCAGTTCGTGAATTTCCAGTGGCCCATTGGGTGATTGGGAAAACGGAGGGCAACGCGTATAGTTGTTCGAATTTCAGCATAGGGCTCCTGCTACCTGCGTCTCTTTGACATAAAAAAAATATAAATAGTCACTGTCACCAACTGTCCTTAGGAGGGATACGAACCCCAAATCCTCACATGAGGAGAATTCCCCCGATCCCCGATCGATTCCAACCGTCTATAATGATGTTTATTAAGAACAAGTAAATAATCGAACAAACAAATCAATGATAAAGAGCTCATAAGCAAGAGCCATTATTTGACCATTTATCATTGTTTGACCTATATAGAAACAAAAAGTAAGCCAACCATAGTCCCTAAGCGATATAAAGCAGCCAACATAGCGAAACATAAAACAATAAGTAAGAAGACCCAAGAAAATATACGTATATAAATTCATCTCGAACGTGTAAACTTTGAAAAAATATTCCACTAGTTCTAGCGAGCTTAAGAATGCCTTCGCAAGGTTTTGAATATCTAAGTTGAGTGAGTGAATACCCGCTAGAATAGATAAAGTATCCGCCGAGCCAGTTCGATAAGCTTTGCATAAGAATATCGAAGTATGGATACAATTTTACTTTAAGGAGATTTACACAACATTTACAGTTGCTACGAAAAGTAGAACTGAGTTCCGTATTCTGAATAATATAAAATAAAAGTGAAAACTGAATGTATAAATGTGATCGGTTGCTTTTGTTATATAGTCGAATGTTAGTGATAGATACGATAGGACAGACACTGGTAGAGGATTCGAATCTAACCAAGTGAAGATCTGTAAGATGAATAAAGACGGTGAGAGCGGTAGTCTATTTATACTAAGTGGGACTCTTTTTTGTCTTTTTTTTAGCCTATGCTGTCCCACGGCTGGGCAAAAGCCTCCCCCAAGTTCTTCCACATATTAAAAAAGATATTAAATTATATACACTGCATATGCGTACACTGGCATGCACCACCACCACACACACTACCATAAAAGACCACCACCGTATAATCTACGCACGTTTCACCCCGACACCGAGGCATCTTCAGAAAGGATTCTACGATTACGAATCGTAGAGTGTACATTCTTCTTCCGCAAAGTAACGCCTAATTCTATTAATCTTCCACATATTGCGGTCCTGCGCCACTCTTATTTTAACTAAATATAACTTTAAAATCAAAGCAGTGTTCTCTTCGTCATCTGGCCCGCCTCGGGTACAGCAACGTTGAGCCTCGATAGTCCAAACTCCTACGCTCCTGAGTAGCTGCTGATATATCTCGCCCCACCGCTATCTACATCTACCTACCAATTGAGGTTAAAGGCCATAAGGTTTAAAAGTCTAGACATTTATAAAAGAAGAAGAAAGAAGAAGAGCCTCGACGACGCTCTAGCACTCTCCTCTGATTCATGAATGGAAAAGTCTGTATTGATTTCTTTTTATTTCTTTTCCTAATAATAAAATAGGCATGACTGCTAGACATTTATTTATTTATAGGCTAAATAAGCTTCTATCCTTTTATTTTTTGTAAATCTAAAATAAAATCATATCCCTGTCTCTGTCGTAAATGGATGTGACGGTGAACGGACAAAGATAAAAGGGAATAAGAAAAAAGATATTTTAGTATGAAGTAAGTAATGCCCAAGTAGTACCTTCTTTTCACGGTTTTTTTATACATATTTAGATTTAATGATATTTGTTTCAGGTAACATTAAAATGTTTTTTTTTCACAATTTATTTCTTACTTTTATTTTGAAAATCATATTTTTTAAAAATCTAAAAATTTTAGTATAAATTAATTGATCATTCGGTCGATGTACAGCGAGTGGTCGAATAAAAGCGGATGATGATGATTTACGTTCAAATAATATTGCTTGGTTAAAATCTTATTTCAAATATCTGTGGTTATATGTATATATAAATATTACTTGTATATTTATATAAGTAATAAAAATATAAATTCCGAGCTTAAAGCTTTCAGATATTATTCGTTCATTTAAAATCGAAGATAAAGGTTCAAAAGCTTCTAATTTGTCGGGGAAGAGATGACGTTGATTTATCGTTGCTGAAAATAGAAACGGAAAATTTATAATATTTTAGAAGACATCAGATTTAATAAATCTATAATATCAGGAATCTATACGTAATTTGTAGTGCTATTCTTAATTTAGTATTATTCTTAGAAACTACACTCTAAAATATAAATTTCTAAAATTTGTAATGTTTACATGAGAAAATTGTTTTATTCTACGAACATATAATATTATTATTCTAATAAAACTACTTTTACTGTTTTTATCGCGGTTTATTAACTTATTTACCCGACGTTTAGAATAGCTTACAGCAACCATGGTCCAGCAATCCTCTTGTGACCCTCTCATTACAATTAGCGAAATTAGCGTTAAAAATTAATTAGGAAATAAATTTTATATAATTTTATTTAATAATAAACAAAGACTTATATAACGAAAATACATTTCAAAGGTACTCGTACAATCACAATTCCTTAATATTCAGCTCCTATGTTTGGATGGAAGTAT
Organism: Lycaena phlaeas; assembly: GCA_905333005.2. NCBI lineage: Eukaryota > Metazoa > Arthropoda > Insecta > Lepidoptera > Lycaenidae > Lycaena > Lycaena phlaeas. The sequence continues at coordinate 7,362,551 of HG995180.1, read as the reverse complement.
TTACATTGGCATTCACAACGAATTATTTAATACAATTAGTACCTTCTGGAATTCCATAAGCATATTTTGAGAGCACGAAAAGCTGTTTAGTTGAAATAATTAACATTTGTACTGATAATACGCATCAAATTAGTTTTACGTGGAATGCTAACAATTCGGTCGTTAGTCTGGATTCAAGACAATAATAGCGTCCTGAATGTTTTCCCAACAAATTTATCAACGAAACTTGCAGTGCCATTTCAACCATTTCAACTTTAATATTAATGTTTGGAACATTTAAAATATCATAACTTTGTAATGCCGTAATAATAGATTTGAAAACTTAAGGTTTGCTTTCGAAGCTATTGTTATAGAGATTTTATGATACAATAATGAAGAATCACGGTTTATTCACTTTCTATAAAAGCAATAGTAAAATGCATTCCATTGCAAACAAAAAGAAAAGAATCTCTTGAATGAATTACAAAAATTTACATGACAATTTTCATGAAAAAAATCACTATTTCTTTCGTTTTCGGAAATCCAGCAGCTTTTCCTACAGATTATCTGCACGGGACGGGATTCGAACTCGCGACTGCTGCGTAAAGAGTCCAATAGCTTCTGACTGTCAGTTTACCCTCTCTTATAAAAAAATAGTAGTAGCCTTACCACTCGACTAGTACACGTGTCAGCAATAATTAATTAGTTACTGACTCTGTCACGTCTCAAATTAACGATTTTACAGAATCCCTGAATTTTACAAAATTATTTTAACCTCGCCTCATCGTACTGTCCCGACGTTGGGAGGGGTCGTTCTGTGGTGCAAGGCAACTCTTCTGTGGAGGTGGCGTCGGTCCCCTGAGCGACTGACTAGCCGTTGAGGTGCCCTGTTGATTGTAGACCCGGGGTACCTCACCAAAGGTGGCATTGGTGGCAATCCGTCAAAAACAGGCCGGGTTTTACTGGTAGAGCTGCTTCCACTTACCATCTTTCGGGCGCAGCGAGTCCCACTTACCCGCCTGGGGAGACCCCCCCCCCCCCCGCGGGATGCCTAAGCGCATTTCCCAGCGTTAAAGAAAAAAAAGCATCGTTATTTTAACATAAATATTTACCTTTATTCTACTCGTATAAAAAGCAAATTACATTTAACGAAATATCATTGAAACAAAAATTATTTCTTACCTTCTAAGTCGTGTTATGGGTGTTTATTAAGTATTTTAGGATGTTCTTATCTCGTATAACCCCTAAGTAATGCTTATATATTGTACAGAAAATTAAGCAAGCGGTATCTTTGCTCCTCAATGGGAATGCTCCTCATAGCGCTGAACCAATGAAGTGTGCACTGGATAACATGAATGCCTTCACACTTAACAATGAATGCCCAGACACTTAGGGCGTGAATATACTGTTTTTATGTTCATTTATCATCATCATCAATTCCTAGCCGATTTCGACTACGGTGACAAGCTCGTTCTGTGGGCTAGAAGTTTCGCCCTTAGGTGGCTGACACAACCTATTTTATACCACTATACACCGTTAACAAAATTGTAGGTTATGTCGAAAGTTTGTTTGCCTTTAAGATAGTCTCGCTTCAGGTGTAATTCTTACCTTCTTTCATTTTTCAAAATCTTAGACCTTCGACAGTACGTGACTCCTCCATTCTGTGCGATTTATGTTTTTTATGTTCATTTATACCTACTATAGAGAAACACAAGCAAGATTTTAAATTAAAATGGTTAATTTCGCATCGAAAACAAATTAAAGTATACTTCAAATATATTACAGTCCCGTGAACAAGATATTATATAATATAGACGATGCTAAAAAATAAAACTTCGTAAATCAAGAAGTATGTTTTTTTTTATTTTCTAGAAATTGATTTAAATATGTTTAAATGTATCTCTCAGTCTATAGCGTCTAAGTATGTCTAGCCGTGGGCGGAAAAAGAATAATGATGATTATGATATACAACATTCATCCTAATATAATATTGGATAAAAAAAACACTATTCTATATATAAAGAAGAAGGAAAAAAGGCTCAGTCTCATACACTTGGAAACTGGTCACGTAAGGATTTTGTATGCAAGAGACTGAATTATTATTCAGTACTTCAAAGTGACCATACAAATTTAGGTATAAATAATATTTAATTCAAAGTTAGTTTAAAACATTCGATGTACGAACTTATAAAGTAAAAATATGCATATTAATCTCACTTTCGAAAACACAGAACTCAAGCAGGGTTCTTGAAATGAAAATACGTAAATATTTTATCAATTTAATTTGGACAAAACAAAGGTACCAGATATAAATAATAGTCATTGACACGCACGAACTCTTTTATATTTTCTCTCTTAAAAAGCGTTGAGTTTTGTTTCATTTATTTATTTTTTTAAAAGAAGATAAAAAGAGCTTTATGTTCAAGGTCGACAAGATGTAGCACTTATTAACAAAAAGCGAATAGAATTTAAAAAGGAATCTAAAGTCACCTGATGGTTCTATGCACTGCTGAATTAAGGCCTCTCTCAATGAACGAAGACTGCCGGCCCTTGCCACTAGCATTCGACACGACGTAATCAAAAACAACTCCATACATACATGTTTATTAAGGCGCATCTCCACCGCGGCGCATGAAGAATAACGTAAGTGTTTAAAGCTTCCCTTTGCAAGAAAATGTACATGACGTCATTGTCCGTGAAATTAATGCTTAATTGTTGTACCACTACAATCCATGGGACACGGTGTGTCATTGTCATTTTCTTGCAAAACTAAACTTCTATTTTATAGCTTTATTTATAGGCACAAACAAGAGACGAAGGTTTCATGAACACTAATGTGTATACGGCATAAGCGGCGAAAGTATAAAATAAATCATATAAAATAAACTACACAGGCAGATATGATGATTTTTCCAAATTTGCTAGATAAGTAGAATTACTATTGTTTCTCAAAATTTCGGGTATTGAATACATATAATTTCGGAATATGCAGCAAAAAATATAAAAAACCGAAAATTATTTGGAATTAAAATCTATCAGAGATTTTACTACCAACCGTGTTTTTCTGAACCAGTTCGTTACAATATTATATTGGTAAATAACATCCCACTAGCATTCAAGTTCTTGTTTAAAGTTGACAATTAAAAATTGGTATTTTTTTTAATGTTGCATTAAATATATCTTAAAATTGAATGTGTGTGAGCACGGCTTTATATTTTGAAGACATGTACGGGAATGGCACCATAACGAGAAGTCTGTAAACGGTAATGGATAAGGTTTTCGACAAGTCAATTTTAAAATATCTCGCTGTAGCTTAAAACTAAATGAACCTCACGTGATGTTTCAGACAGTTTTTTTTTTATCTAATCAGGTAAATTTAAATCAATTTTAACGTATTGAATTGAAGATATTTTAGTTTATTATAGTCGAGATATTTTAGTATATTTTAGTCGAGTCTAAATCTGATGACTACCATATTCTAAGATTGAAGAAAGTATTGATAATTGTGTTATTTTTTTTTTTTTGGAAAGGGCATTCAAAACAGGTCAATTGGGTTCCTTGCAAAATTAAGATTGTAATAGAAAACAATGAAATTGCCTCTCTCTCTAAAAGTTACAATAAAGAAATGATAGGTATTCTGACCTCTTAAATTACTTATTGGATGTCAAGCACTGCAGTCTTAAAACAGAGTTAGTATTAAATAAAGTACATAAAATGAAAGCTTTTAAAAATGATAAAATATGTAAAAATTTGTTTCAAACAAACCTAAAAGTTCACAGAACCAGTTATTCTCTTGGGGTTGCAAATATCCTTTCCCAACCTTGATCACTTACCACAAAATGACCTGTACGCTCGTTTACCCCTTTTTGTTATAAAAATGATGCGTAAAATTTTGATGCGATATAAGTGTCAGGTGCGACCTTAAATGAAAATAGCTTACGAGCATAACGATGTACACTCTATCTTGTAAATATACCAAGTAAAATGTATCCGCGCCGATAGTCAGCAGATTCAATATGTGTTAAAGATATTATTATATTAATATGTAAATAGAAATATATATCTTTATGAAGTAATTGGGCATACGAAGGGGGGAAAGATTTGGCATAGTTAGAATTAATGACGAGGAGAGTATGTATTTCACCATCGTCATCAGCCTTTATCCCTCAACTGCTGAACATAGGCCTCCCTTAATGAACACCAGGACGACCATGCACGGAGATCGTCTTCCCACTTGGTAAATGGCTGACCAACATGTCGTCTACCTAAACGCGTCCTCCACTCTTGAACCTTATTGGCCCATCGGCCACGTGCATATTCTTCGTGTGATATCGGTAACTTTAATTCTCTGGCTTCGGACTTCGTTTCGAATCCTATCTGCCAAAGAAACGTCCAGCATAGCAAGCTCCATAGCACGTTGAGGTACGGCAAACTTACGGACCACTCGTAAATTAAGAGGCCACGTTTCGGCCCCGTAGGTCATCATCTGAACATAGTTCTGCATGAATGAGGCCCTCAAACCCGGGATCAACATCTATGGAAGTATGGACACTCGCTACACCAATGGGATTACAGGTGTATTTCATTATCACCATTCTTATTAAACATATATTGTGTTCTCTTTCCTTAGTAACAGAAATAAAAGGGATGCCAGCGTTAGAAGTAAGATATATTCAGCATTATATTTCTGCAATTTAAACAAATATATCAGCTTTAGTAACCCGTGTAATAATCAACTATGTTAATAATCTACTTGCACGTATTTGCAATATCCCATTTCCAAATAATATAATAGCTGGAATTCCACCGTTGAAACATTACCCAATTTGCACAGCAAAATAAATATACAGATTTAATACAAAATCAATTTTGTCATGCACACAGACCAAATTCGTTGTGTCAATTTAATTGAAGAATATCATTGGACGTGCCAACTGTTAATAGCCCATTGGTGGAATATGGCTAAATTATGTTCCGATTTATTCGATTACGAGTTTATCGTTGCGGAACATCGGACAATTATAACACCATCATCATGAAAATGTTGAGTAGGTTTTTTGAAGTGAAACGCCTGTGATATATTTTTAATAATTATATAACCCCTAGGTTACCTTAACTTCATAAACTGAGCTCAACCCCGAAAGCTTGTTAGAACTTGTGCATACATACGTTTTTATATCATGTAAGAAATAAAACGTGTAAGTATACACACATACAGATCTTTTTAATATTTGTGCATGATACCAATCACTACACAGTAGAGCGTTGCGCGAGCGGTGGATGGCCACCACTGCACCATCGTCGCATTTTATGGGAAGACCGTATCGATCACCGTAGATTGTCTTCCCATAAAATATTTCTTCTGCACGAGCAGTGGCAGGTCCGCATTGGATGCGAGTAGCAAGGGATCGATCGTCTTGGCGTTCATTGAGGGAGGCCTAATGTTCAGCAGTGAACGGATAAGGGTTGATGATGACGATGAAGAAGAAATATTTTATAGTTCTTCTCAGTGATTACAAAAATATTACAAGATTGTAATAGCTTACAAAAGTCGAGAAAAATCTGCAGCCAGGAGCTAAGCTGCACCACGAAGGAATTACTTTAATATTTGTAGACATCAACTGCCAGCTTAAGAGGAATTCAAAAATCAAAAATTGGTTATCCTAATTTAAATAAATTAACACAATTAATAATAAAAACAGACCATGTTTCTAAAGCAAAATAAATTATAATAATACGTATTTAATTACCATATTAAATAACAATATTGTTCATTTTGTACTTTTATTGAATCATGAAATTGAAATGAATATTCATAATGATAATTAGCTAGGATATAAAGTAAATGTATTACATATTTTCCACACGTGTAAACAAGTAACCGATATCAAAGATACTAAGGGTCTGTTTCACAATATACTATTAAAGTACCCTATAGCTATATGACACATAAATTAACTGACACATAAATCTTCTAGTTAGTCTTGATTGGGTTTCACCATCATCTTCCCTGTAAATTTATTTGGCAGATCCCTATTTGGCACTTACTGGTAAGAAGGCTTGGCAACCTCGCATTTCATAGTTCCATTTTACGATAAATATGTTTTAGAAAAACATTCCATATTGTAAATATACATAAAATATGTTTTTATAATTTTAATGTATGTATCATACCATCTTTATACCTTTTATTTACATAGACATTGTATATAATGTTATCCCTTAATTATTAAACGATCAAAACACAATTTAAATTATTTTGTATATTACTGTTACCGGAACGTCAAATTGTCAAATGTCGTGTAGCTGTCAACCGCGTATATATCTGTCAACTAATTTATGTGGCAGATAAATTTGCTAATGGCCAGTTGATCAGACCTATAGTTTACAGGGAACTTTATTAGCCAAATATTGGTATTTGTCAATTGTGAAACAAAAACGTTGTAGTTATGTGGTAAATATGTTGCAAATAGCTTAATTGGAACTTTATTAGGACATTGTGAAACAAACCCTAATAATAATAATACGATGGAAACTGAGAGTGAAGGAAAGAGGAAAAATTTAAAAACGGTCTTTATGTCACTTGAGGCATACGACTTATGGAATTAACCTATTTCAACTTCTTAATTAGGTACACTAGACCCAGATACGTCCATGCGTATTTTATTCTAAGATATAATCTGGATTAGTAAGATACTATTTTGTTAGTAATATTAAAAAAGAACATATTATTATGATCGTTATTAGTCAACTATTCCAAGGAATAAAGACTAAAAAATGAAATAAAGACCGTTCAAGTGCGAGTCGGTCTTGTGCACGAATGATTCCGTACTATTTGTGTTAAGTCTTTGAAGGTATTTGAATGTTCACCAACCCACACTGGGCCAGCGCATCGGTGAACTATGGCCCATTACCCTCCTCGCCTGATTTCGAGGAGGAGACCCGTGCCCAGCAGTGGGACATATAAGGGTTGATACTTTAAGTGGCAATGGAACGGCAGTCTTGGAGTTCAGTAGTGGATGTACAGAGGCCGTGATGATGATGATAGTACTAAATTGAAACGCAATATTTTGAGCCTCCCGAAAGTAGCCTTTTATAGATTTTAATTTAATTCACGCGGCCCCTTGATCGTTGTTTCCGTTTTTAAGAAAAAAGACGATCGCTCTTAATAAAGCCTGAATGAATCTGCCATCTGAGCCGCTGGCTGACTCCACAGAAAAGGATATTTGATAATAGCGAGGCGATTTTAAATTGGATTTTACTTGTTCCTGCCATGTGTAATCTAGGATTTTATTTTGAGTGTATTTTTTCGTGTTTATAGTTTACAGATTCGTTTAATGACGGTGTAGTGGTCAGAGGATTGGTCGTAACAATTTCATCATCATCATCATCAGCCTTTATCCGTCCACTGCTGAACACAGGCCTTCCTCAATGAATGCCAAACCGAGCGATCCCTTGCTACTCGCATCCACTGCACGGAGAGACGATCTCCTATCTGTTTAATGGCCGACCAACACTTCGTTTACATACAAAAAAAAAAGTGCCAATCATCTTTATGCGCGATTGAAGTAAACATCAAACTGGCTATGAGAGAAAGAAAGAAAAGAAACATGTGCTCACAACTCCCTCTCTCTCTCTCTTTCTCACGTTCCATTTTCACTAACTTATATCTCACTCTCTGCTTCAGTTCGCCTCGCCTGTTAAAATAAAATTTACTTAGAAAAATCTAATTTAATATTCTTATGCCCACTGCCATCTTTTGTACGGTCCTTACCAAAAATAGAAACCACAAAATCGACCTTCTGTCAAGTTAAGCCTTCCTGCTATGTTGTTTTGTGTTTCAATAATGACTTAATTCACTGGCATTTGGCTGCGATGGAACCGCGGTCACTGCGGCGACTTCAGGAATCTTGGATCAGTTTACTGAAGTCTGGAACTTAACCATATTAATTATGAACGAGAATTACCTCTTTGAATTTTAATACACGTAAATATTTTAAGGTCATAACAGCGGAGGTATTTTTGGATCATTTCAAGGGCCAGTTTGGTGAATATAAACCTCTAAAAAGGGACTGAAGGTGCTCATAGTGGTTTTATTTTGGGTATATGCAGTTGGGTATATACATAGGGTCAGACATCCACCATGTCGGTACTGACTATGCATAAAGCATTTCTCTGCGTCAGCAACGAAAAGTTTGGTGAATATAAAATACAGCGTTATATTAATGTATGTATATCAGTGTTCAGGAATCCTGAATTCTTCTGTCCTTTTCTGAATCCTGAATCAGGATTCAGAAAAACAGGTTTCAATTTCTTTTTGTGTGGCATTTCTAAAGTTTGCGAATTTTATTTAAAAAAATCGTTCAATAAATAGTGGAGAAAAAATCTATTAAAAACTGTATAACTACCTTTTTTACATACTTATCTTATGCTTTATTCTTAACTTAAATAAAAATGTTAAAACCCATAAAAATAATTCTCAAGAGGCCATTAGATATTGAAATACGATTGAGAATTTTATGCACATTTTAACTACGACAATAAGGGACAATAAATAAATAAACAAGAAAACACACAAAAGAACTACGAGAGTTTGTCATAAGCTTTATTATAAAATATGAAAGTAGATAAGGTACGGAAGGATGACATATGATGTGACAAATCCATCTCACGCTACCCGTGAATGGGCGTTTTCACAGAATATAGTGGCACAAATTGTCCCCACTCTATTGTGGGTTAGCAATACAAATGCAATAGCACCGTAAATCTACGAACTATTTCTGCCATGTTTGATTTGAGAAAATATAAGTAAAGTGTGAAGGGCTAAAATAAATAACATTTGAACAATTTTGCGTCTCCTATTCAGATTCGAGGACAAAATCGAGAAGGACAATACATATTAAATAACATGGCTTATGTAAGTCCAAGTCTATTAGCATTACCTTTATTTATATATATCCCAAATCCCACCTGGTTAGTAAGTATCAACCCTTTATGTCCCACTGCTGGGCACGGGTCTCCTCCTCGAAATCAGGCGAGGAGGGTAATGGGCCATAGTTCACCAGTGCGCTGGCCCAGTGCGGGTTGATGAACTTCACATACCTTCAAATACTTTCAATTTCATCGGGCATGCAGGAAGCCACGTTTAATTAGACGTATTGTTGATCAGCTATTAACCAGGTTGAGCGACGGTGGTCCAGTGGTGGATGGACTCGGCCTCTTGTGCGAGGGGTTCCGGGTTCAATCCTGACCCATCCGTGTGTGCTTTGAAATCGGTTTTCTAAATTTCTAAGTGCACCCCAAACACGAGACCATCGTTCGCTCACCGGTGAAGGAAAACATCGTGAGGAAACCTGCATGCCTGATGAGATCGAAAGTCTTTGAAGGTATGTGAAGTTCACCAAACCGCATTGGGCCAGCGCGGTGAACTATGGCCCATTACCCTCCTCGCCTGATTTCGAGAGAGAATAAGTCATGTCCCGCGCTTAGACAGTTTAAATGTGAAATGTTTAATTAAAATTTTCTGACACTTATAGACACACGATGCACGAAAATATAGATTTAATATCGCAACTTTACACCATACTAAAAGATTATGTAAACATAATGAACAATACACGAAAATATAAAGGCAATAGAACAATAACTTCAGTTTAACGAGCGAGAGTTTTTCTACGCAAGTCGCTGAGCCTCAAAGATAACGGCCCACAAACTGCTAATGGTGCAATTTATGGCCAATTAATGACAACGATCCTCTTGGTTTATGGCCAGTATTTATGATAGAATAGACAGTGTTGCGTACTATATATTATATGGTACATAAAGGTAGCGCTATCCTGTTTATTTCATATAGACTTAGCTGTTTTCTAGATATTGAAACCAGCGTATAAATGCTTACACAGAAGGAAAATATGTTTGAAGATACATATAGAAAGAAAAATGAAAATGCGGCGAAATGGTTCCAGTAAACATAGCACGGCAGTGTTTGCTGCGCGCCCGACTTGGCGGGGGCACTGCTGTGCCCCCAGAATATAAAGCGTAGTCACAGTTCTAAATGTTTACTGTGTACCATACTCATTAGGGGCCATTCTTATATGGGATCGCGCGGTTAAGTTGGACTCGAAAACTGCCCGCTAAAACTACCTTGGGTGCCTTTGTCATGAAGTGAGGTGCCCAGAATCTATTCGCATCAGGTCACTCCCATCAACATAGGTTATACATTGAGAATCAAAGAAAATAAGGGTTACCGGTCAACAAATTACAAACATACTATACTTACAATACATAATAATATATTTTTTCTAAATAATATATTTTTCTAAATATGTAACATATTTATATAAGGTAGACAAAACGGCCATTATTCAAGTAAGAATATACCGTGCAGTAACTGGTTTATTTTGGATGTGAGTGGCAAGGGTTTGACCGTCTTAGCCTTTATTAAAGAAGGCCTGTGTTCAACAGTGGACGGGCAAAAGTTGACGATGATGACACATACAATATACATTAATATTCTATCTTCCTTTGTTAGTATGTGAGTAGTATTATTTAAATCTTATTAAAGTAGATAGTAAGAATTTAAAGATATGTAAAAACTGTGTGTACATAATATAATGTTTATCCTGGTATGTATAAACTTCGCAAAAGTCACGGGCTGACGTAAGTATGGCAGCATGTTTTTATGGGATTCGCCAAAATCCCTGCGATTTTCAGGTGCAAGTAATCATCATCATCATCATCATCATCAGCCTTTATCATGTATTATTAGTTACTACTTAATACACACAAGCTACATAGTTTTATTACGGCTGGTGATCAAAGACTATCTATGCGTTTAAAATCAATTTCAATTTATGCTCCCAAACATCATCATCATCATCATCATCATCATCATTATCAACCTTTATCCATCCACTGCTGAATATAGGCCTCCCTCAATGAACACCACGACGAACGATCCTCTGCCACTCGCATCCAACATCACAAAAACAAAATTTATCTAACAAACATTTCCAAACCCCGCATGTTATTCTTCATACTTAACACTCATAATCTGGTAAAGCATAATCAACACACGTATTTATGCAATTTTGATCCCACAACCCTGTACACAATATGCAAGTGATATTTACGAGTGTATTTGGTCCATTCGACCGGCGTCAAATAAATAGCGCCTATCGTTCAATGGGTCTGCTTTGTTTTGCATGGATTTTTATAAAAAGGGTAGTGCGAAACGTAATCCACTTTTGGTTGCATTGTTTATATAACGAAAAAATATTGTAGTCTTCATTCATTTTGGGATTTACAAGTTTGCATTCAATGGAGAGAAATAGAAAAATGGCGATGTATTGATTGGGGAGACTCTTTTTTTTGTCGCAGTGGAAATGCTTTCGCACCATTCGCACCATACCAGGGCCTCGGGTAGACACGCTGGCGTGTGCTACTAGCATTGGGATGAACTATCCCACTAAAACTACTGCGAGTGTCCCGTTGTGAGGGTCCCTGATCCGCAGGCAACAGGATCACCTCAGCGACAGACTGGCCCCGGCAAGGCCAGATACTTCAGATGTACGGGAGACTGTCCGGCCGTTATTAAGCAACCCCCACGACGTCGCGTCTAGCGGAGCCCGGGTTCCCATCCCGAGCCCGGCACGAGCACAGGGGTGTTACAGGAAGCGCATTAAGTAGCGCCTCCGACGCACCCTCATCGTCTACGGGCGGAGGCCACGTCTGCGACCTCCTCTAGGAGACTCTCGCCCAGCAGTCAGATATATCTGGACTGATAATTAACTTTTTTATATAGGAGAAACACAATATTACGTATATCGTTTCAAATTATCCTTTAACCCGATAAAATATTCACAAAGAGAGCTATCACGGTTTATCGGTTATTCATGTGTCTTTCGCAAGCTTCAGAAATCTCAAACGGTTTTTACCGGAAATTGCAATAATGAAAAAGTCAAAAACACATTTGAATATCAAAGATCGTTTTATAATATATCATGATCAAGCTGCAGCTATGTACAAAACCCTATGAATTAATACCAAGAATATAATTCTTTGATGTTTAATATAATATAATAATAATAATAATATAATAATACCTATGGACGCTTTTTACACCACGTTAATCTGGTCCCGTGCGAAGTTTCCGAAGAACTTGTATTACAGGTTACAACTTATATTATATATATATCTTTTTATATTTATACAGGAACACATAAAGTTTTTTAACGCTAACGCTAACCATTGAGCCACAGAAGAACGTTTAAGGAACGTGATCAATATTACACCAGTGTTTTTACACTGCTTAAGCACCAAAATAATTTATTCAATTCACTTGCCTGGCAAGTGTAGTATAATACATAATATGTGTATTTTCTATCGTCCACTGTTAATTAATTTCATCATTATCATTATAATAATATAGTTTATTTTTATTACACCATTCAATAAACTCCAAAATCATTGACGGGGACTTATAATTTCATTGAGTTTTTATATGGCTAGGTTTGCTCCCAATTATACGCTGAGTTAGCAAACTCAGATTCGGGTACACTGGCACTTTGAAACAGATCCGTCATCGCTTTTCTATATTTGGACTTTGAGTGGTTGACTATTTGTATTACAATCCAGCAAAGGCAGTGTAGTTAGAGACCAAACGTCATTCGCCCTTACGGGGCAAAAAATTGTTCTGTTGTTTTTTTAGACCCTGATGCAAAACGAGGGTCTTTGTATGTTGACCGTTATGTTTGCGGTATAGTGGGTATATCGATTTCAGTTTTTGTTTTATTATTGGAAATGATAATAACAGACCTATTCAGAAAAAACATCGACGACCGATCACTTGCGTTTAATTTCGATTCGGCTCTCTCGCTGTCCAGAGATCGTCACCGCATTTATTCGTTTCGCCATTTGTATTCAAGATACAATTCTAAGATGGAATTAAATTCAACCTTTTATTAGTTTGTTTAATATCTCAAGTGCCTAGGCTCTAAATGTAAACCAATATTAAGATTTCGTTTACCAAAACCGAATAACTTAGATAGATAATATGTAAATTGACTCGCGTTGCTTGTACCTAATTACTCTGCGAGAGCCTGAGTGGCGCAGATTTTCGATCCGCAGCTTCTGTTTCTGACGTTATTTTAATTACCAGCGCGAGCTTATATACATTTTACCATATCCTTGATATTAGCGTAAAGAACCCACCAAACTAATCAGCGACTAGATTGCTAATATCATCAGCTCTGTAGAGGTTCATGGGTGATTTCAATAGCAGCAATAGAAGGTAACTCTTCAATATGTCTTTGTGCTGCGAAATTTATTTAAGGCTGAGTGATTCCGTTGCTCATCAGCTCAAATCGATTTCCTGAACAAAAGCCTCAATTAGTATCAAAAAACAATATAATAACTTCCTTATTTGCCATTAATTTTTTATACTATATTTTAAGTGTATTTTAAGTTGATTTATTAATGCTGTTATTTTCATTTCTAACTCAGCGATGTACAAGATTGGCCTGTTTATTTTTATCCTTGTTGAAATGAATTATAACTTCATTATTAGAATCGTGTATAAAATGGAAATATTGGGAAAGATGCGTCGTAAAACTACAATCATAATGCATTTGTTTGTGTGCAAGAAGAAATGATCACGCACACACACATTTATACACATTCAATTCGTCTAATATACTATTTATACCATAGGTTTACATATTTTTTTATTTGTACTATACGTTTATAACACCACCGCAATTTTGGACAGTTTTACTTACTTATTTGATCCATAGTTCAGTTAGGTTAGATGGTGAGAGAATTCTCCTTTTTTGTTTACTCCATGGTTAGAGATGAGCGACGATGGTCCAGTGATGGATGGACTCGGCCTCTTACGCGAGAGGTTCACGGTTCGATCCTGACCCCCCGTGTGTGCTTTGAAATGGGTTTTCCTAAATTTCTAAGTGCACCCGAAACACGAGACCATCGCTCGCTCACCGGTGAAGGAAAACATTGTGCGGAAACCTGCATGCCTGATGAGATTGAAAGTCTTTGAAGGTATGTGAAGTTCACCAACCCGCACTGGGCCAGCGCATCGGTGAACTATGGCCCATTACCCTCCTCGCCTGATTTCCAGGAGGGACATAAAGGGTTGATACTTTACTACTTTACCATGGTTAGAATGTTATTTGACTTAAATGTAATATATATTTGACGACGTCACCCTTCCTGCCTAGCGTGGAATTGAGGAAGTCAACTAATCACTTAATCTGCGATCATGCAGCGGCATCACGTCCCAATCGTTAAACTAACGTTATAAGATATATTTTCATCCGCTTTATGATTTATTTGCTCAAGTTCTGCGATACCGCGCCAGGAGACTGCAAGATTCACTTTGTTTCAAACAAAATGAAATTAACTGCCGTATTGCTTCAAGGTAAATTACTTTGGGATAAATTGTATATAAAAGGCTTTATTAACACTTTTGTAGGTGATCAAATTGTTGTAATAATAAATATAAGTAGGTACCTACTTATTAATATTGTTTTCTAATTTATAATAATATCTATAATAATAATTTTGGACGCTTTTACACCCCGTCAATTTGGTCCCGTGGTAAGTTCTCGAAGAGACTTGTGTTACGGGTACCAGACAACGGAAATACATATTATATTATTAAATACTCTTTACTTATAATATTTAAGATTTTTATTATATAATACATATATTTAATACACATTCATGACCCAGGAACACAGAAACTTTTTTTGTGTTCCCTGGCGAGATTCGAACTTGCTACCTCCGGCTTGTGCGCCAACGCGCTAACCACTGAGCCACAGAGGTCGTCTGTATACGCAAATTTGTTTCAATATAATGAAACTAATCTTTTCGTTGTGTCTTTACGGATTTTATTATATTTAAAATATTGACTGTATCCTAGTATAGTTAGGCTTTTGCTCAATGGCTGCTGCGTCAGATTCTCTCCTCACCTCTAAATTGTTGCATAGACATCCGAGACATAGGAGTGCATTTCGGCAGGAACTTCTGGCACAAGTTTCCATCACCTGCCAGGATAGTAGCTGCCGTTCACGCCATCACCGCGATGACCCGCTGCGTCGAGAGTAGCTAAGCCTTATACCTCGCGGTAAGGTGAACCGCCAAAATGGCTGCACAATACGTTACTATACTCCGGCTTCCTGTAGACGGCGCTGGGTCCATTGAGATTTGAAAGGAGTCTGCCCAGCGCACCTGCCGCCTTCACCACAAACAATTCATCAGAAAACTACTCCAAGCAACTTATTGATGCGTTCCTATCTTGAGACATAAGATGCTAAGTTAGGTAATTTAAAACGGGATATCTACCATGTTTTTGACGTGATAACGTCTTATAATTCGATAGAGCCGGCTACACGTACGAAAAAACATTACTCATGCGGCGTTACCTCACTCTGAGGGGTTCCATTTAAGGCTTAAAGTGTAAGCGAGAGCGCGTAACGAGCGACAAAGAGGCACAATCGGCTCATCAGTATTTTTATTTTTCTTATGGCGTCACGTTCAACTATCGCCAGTAAACCGACTTTTTTAAGATCATTTCACGGAGCTCGATATTTCGATATTGTCTACGAATGTCATGTTCACGAGACTGTCGAGTCTGACATTCATCGACAATGTCGAAATATCGAGCTTTTAAATAATGATTATATACCCAACACTTAATATACCATCCTACTCTAAATTGATAACTTGACCCTTATAAAGCCTATCATAAAAAGCCACTTGCGCTGAATGAAAAAAATAATTTCGCATTCAATAAATCATGTGTTACAGAATATATATTACAGATACAGATCTCTTTATAAAGGGTTCATATGAAACCTGACTGAAATGACTGGGGGCCCTTCACGGCCCCGCGGCCCGGGCACGGCGGGGGCCCTACACGAGCCCTTGTCATTAATGCATTGTCCGTGTGTGACTTCACAAAAGTGTGTATACTTTTGTGAGTGTGTTTTGAAAATCTGCACTAAAGCTTATTATATGACTTGATAGAAGACTTGAGAGAATATAAATAGGATTATTTTGTCCTCTAAGATAAGTCCCTTCCCCATAAGTGATAGAATTAAAATTAACAATAAATTAATCTATACACATAAATAAAATATAAATAAAATTTGAGTGTCTGTTTGTAATATTAAAATAAATTTTACTACATGCAACTCTGTTTGTTCCGCCTAATCACTGAAATGACAGGACCAATTTTGACGGGACTTTTACTGGCAGGTAGCTGTTACGATAAGGGACTGAAGCTATAAAAATAATCATCATCAACCTGATATATCCGTAAATCTAGGTTAACGCGTTTGAAGCCGCGGGCTACAGCTAGTATAAAATTAGATTACATGCATAATAAATTAATTCAAACCTAACTGACTATCGACTCTCAGCTGATACTGCAGCTGTATATCTATAACATCAACACAAAAAAAGTCAGTGAGAAAAATGTATTGTTACATTTATAACGAAAAAATAACATATCATATACAGTGGAGCATAGAACCTCCTCCTTTTTCAAGGCCGTAAAATATATTAATCCTTTAACAATATCACTGAAAATTCTTTTTCAGTTAGCTGGATAAATTTTACCATAGCGGAATATGCGGAAAACTCCACTTAAAACTATTCCGATAATGAAAATAGTTCTTGTAACAAAAACGCACACGACAAACATTTTCAGCCTGAATAAGTTTTTAAGTGATTAAAAAAACTTTGGCGAATGTATTTTACGTTCAAATTATTTTTTATGAAAAACATATTCACTAAATCCGTTTTTATGGTAAAGCTGTTTTACATACATAAATATAAGTAGATATAGTATAGATACGCAGTAAAGTTCCATAATAGTGTCGACAAATGCTTCTTTCTTTTGTGTAAAGTACATATGCATATTGGCCATCTTGGCGCTCGTTGAAAGTGTGCTTGATTGTATAATATACAAATACATATGGTATACATCTAGGACCCCGTGTAGCAAATTCAGCAGGATTCAAACCCTCTGCTATTGCGTGTAGTGTTTAGTCGGGTGAACACTTAAACCGTAGCCCGTCATAGGCGAATACGCAAAGATAACTAGTGCGAATAACAAAGACGAATTTATAAGCGTACGTTAATCTCATTTAGCGAACCATAATGAAAAATGTCCAGTGCCATATTAATATTCAGTTAAAAGTTTATAATGTGTCAGGCTGACATGTTAGCAAAATTAATTTACGGCTTCATGCATCCGTAAAGGCTTTATCTACGGTATTCTAAATGTACCCGCATTGCGGATTACCGCACGTCTACCCATTGTGCCTACGGCTCGTGTCAATACGATTCAATAATTCATCACTTTGAACAAAATGGGATGGGACAGACCAATATTGTGCCAATCAAGACCCATAAGGTACATGTGGGTACCTTGTAGTAATTATTAGCATCAGCATTTTATACTGGATGTGAACTCGGTATTAATGGAATTCGAGTGGGTAGGAAAGGCAACCAAAATTTGTAAAGAGGTAAAGCCATGCTACTTTGCAGCTGAATGGAGCCGGCACGACCGGGTTGGTACCTCTCGCGTACATAATACTGGCGTAAAATGACAGTTATGTTGTTTCACGCGGTTTGCGAGTTTCCGGTGGCCAATTGGGGTGATAGGGAAAGGGAGGGCAACGCATCTGCATAACCTCTGTTTAGGTAGATGTTTAAGGGCGTCGATAGTCGCAAGGCTTCGGCTGTTCGTTTACTCTCCTATGCTATAAAAAAAACTTGTATCTCCGGAATATATAGCTATTGCAAATTAGTTAAGTAATTTCTAATTGAGTAGATCGGTTGGTATCTCGTCGGATTAGGCCACTCGGCATAATTACCTCTCAAACACTTCTTTAGAAATATAATGTTAATATATAACCTGAAGTACCTGGCAAATTATAAGGACATAGTAATATCTGTAGTACTGACAACTCATTATTTTTACTTACGATGTTAGCCATCAAATTTCGCATTCATAAAAATGTGCTAGTTTTGTATCTTTCATTCGTAGTAGCCAGTTTGCTGTACTCTCATTGTTTGTACGCTAATTAGTAAAGCAGTTTTTATTCGTACTGTTACAAACATTTGACAAAACAACTGCATAAAAACGTTTTGAAATTGTTCTTTTTTGCCTTTTTTTACATTGTCATCGAGCTTGATACTGAATTAAGGCATGTTCCAATAACGGGAACAAGTTTAATATTGACATGGCATTTGAAGGGCAAAAAGGTAAAGGCAAAAATATTTTGAAAAGCGTATTTTTTACAGGAGTTTATTTCTGGGGTGGGAAAAATGAAATGAGACATAATATCATAATGATTATTAACACGTATGACGTCAGACGTGTCTAGTAGTGGACTGTGATTATATTATGTGCAAATTTATTGATGACTATTATCATTACATTTTAAAAAGTGCTTTTTGACCAAAGTTTTAACCATAATAGCATAGTTAATAATAGTTCTAGAAGTTTCGAAACGAAGTCTATATGTTTCGTTAATAGGTTATTTACACTTTCAATGACCTTAATACATTTTTATAATTTAATGATTATTGGCCGCATAAGAACGGAATCTTTACATAAAAATATTTTAGACTTTTCCTATATTTGCATAATCACATTTAGTCAGGCTTTTCATGTGGCGTAACGGTGAAATAAAATAGTAGGAAAATTTTGACGCAGCTTTTATACGTGATTAAATACCGTAGCTTTCACAATATTAACCTGTCACCTATGTGACCTTCATAACCATAAGACATATATGGCTTTCTAATCTTAACGACCCTTGGACACATATGACCCTTATTATCATTATAACCCGTAATTATTTGACCTTTATAATATTTTATGCTCCACACAAGATTTGAACTTAGAATTTAAAATCGAAATCGAACACCTTTTTTAATCTATCGTGAAATACATTTTTATAAGACTTAAAGAAAATAATAAGTCAAGTCAAAGTCAAAACCTATTGTACGTTCCAAATTGAGAAACCGAATCTCTACTTGTGAAACTTAACTTCAGTTCGTTCACAAAAGACACACAGCGTTAAAGTTGCGAATCTAACTACAAGTTGAAACGATTTTAACTATTAATGGGTTTTATTTCCACACGTAATTAAATCCTGTTTACAGCCGGTTTCATGTGGCATAATAACAGAGCTTGGCGTTGATTATTATAATTATGTACAGGTGCAGCGGTATTGCGTCGTAAATATTTAATTTCAAAGGACAATACATGCAAGAGACATTTGTATTAAATAGTCAGTTATGGATAGTGCGTGTGCTTTTCAATTGAATTGGGCTAGCGGAACCAGGGTGGTATTTCTCGCTCACATAATACCAGCGTGACAGCGATGTCACGTTTCGAGCGGCTTGGGACTGCTCGGTCGTCGGACTTCCCGGACGTTTGCCGGTTGCTGTATATATAAATCACTTTATGATGTCAGTCTTAGCTCCTGGATGTCTTTTCTTGGTTTCGTTGCAAACTTGTACTGCCTCCCACTTTAACCGGGGAGGAAAACTGGAATTTTTTTCTTCTCCTCCTGTATCCTTCTGATTAAATTATTCGCGGGTCTCAAGGCAGTTTGAATGTATCCCTCGAGCCCTAATCGAAAGTTCATTTGGTGGTTACCGCTGTTAACAGAAGCTGTACAGGAGTAGTAGCGGTGGGGTCGAACGATGGGCCTAGTTAAAGCTAATTGCAGTCTAGACTTTTCCTGGTATTGTACGGACGCTCTTATTTGAAGTTACTAAAATATTTTCAACATTCAGAAACGCGCTCCTTCGCATTCATCCGTAACGCAGAGTAGTGTGTGATCTGCCTTAGTTTGGAAGTACATAATTCATCAAGTCGATTCCAAACCCAAAAATATTATATGTTATTTAAAATAAATAAAGGGTTTAGACAAAGTAATATCACTTCGTAGCAAAAATATACGGCAATTCGTCATCGTCTCTGAGTTACCGATAACGATTTCCTAGCCAATAAGATATAGTCAATAGCGATCGATAACCAATAGACAGGTTATGATTTTTTTTACGAATTGTCATTGTTTATCTACCAAATGGCCGCACGAGCTAGCCGAATGTCAATTCCATACATTTTATTATTTTCTATATTCGTTGTCGTTTTTATGTTAAAGCCTTGAAAGTGAAATGACATGATACAGCTATAGTATTTATAAAGACAATATAGCCACGCTTAGAGCTCAAAGACTGATCGAAGCTTGAATATTAACAGGGTATAAGTGCAAGGCTGTGTAGTCAGGCTAGGGTCCTTTGTACCAAACAAACCATCTATTATTTAGGCGGCGTCGAGATGGCCGCTTTGTAATTTACTAAGTTAATATTATACTAGTAATGATTTGAAGAGATTTGTACACGACAACCAATACAATGGTGTTGATATAAAAGGAATATCTAAGATTTTTTCTATCTAATTCACGGATTATTTTATTATTTACTTGGGAATCTTCCTTTTCAACGTCTTTTTTCCCGAGGGAACCTCATGATATTTTGAATTTTATTTCTAATGGTATTCAAACAATATTTTTGTGTCATAAGGATCATAGGCAATCGAGTAGTTAGAGCCTTTGGTGGCCACCTACGCCTTCTGTCAAGCCCTTCTTTTGGAATTAAAAATCCATATTCCCCTTATGGACTACCAGAAACTTACAAACTGCACAAAACCCAAAAGTAAAGCTGCCATTTTACGTCGGTATTGCTTCAATAGTATTGATTATGGCTAGAGATCGTGAATTTAATAATTGTCGAAAACAATTTCCAATAAAACAAGTACCTTGACGATTTTAAACTTTATCGTCCTAAGTTATAAATTATACGCCAATAATACGTTTTTGTTCTCTATCCATCTTTAAGTTCCAAGCTTTCTAAATAGGGACCCTATGTCCGGAAAGTTTCAACTATCAGGCACCGCGTCGGCCTCGTTTATCTTCCAAACTTTGGCATGAAAATATTCCAAATTACTTAGTATTTATAGCCTTTAATAAAGCGGTGTGAAATTTTGTAAAGAAATATATTTTTGATACGTAACTTTGTACATGATGCAATTGTACATTTTAGGATTTTGTAGTCGTATAATACGATTTCATTTAAAATTAACCATAGTTGAATTCACATCAGCTACATGAAATGGCAAAAAAGAAACGTTTGTGTAGTAGCCTATTATGAAATAAAATATTTGATTGCAGATACCTTTGCGTTAATACTTTTAGTTGCACGTGTAATTGTGTTAACGTTTCAACTTTCGAAATGGCGTGAGAACTGATTGCAACCCTGTGTTAGTTTGTCTAGTAGTCCTTGTTTGTTAGTTCGTGTTTTCGTTTGCCGCAATTCGTCTGATTACTATTATTTCCGGTTTTCGCAAAGTGTGACTGTTACCACAATCCCACCTTATTCATTTAATCCGTAATCTTACCGCTCAGTGTAGTTAAATCGTAAATTGACTTTGCTATTCCTAGTTTAACACGTTATGATAACTTACTGTCACGTGACTTGTGTGTGGTAGTGCCGACGGCAATGGATATCCAACGACAATAAGATTCCATCATTTTTAAAACAAATAGAATTGGCTTTACAAGCAAATAGAATTGGCTTTCTAATAGTTACAAAAAAAAAACCTCCACAGAATCGTGTTTAACGCAATAATGAGCAAATTCCTTACATTCAATTCATAATCATAAAACAACTTTAAGTTCCTGGCAAGCTGTAGGGTGCCAACATTTTAGGGTCCGAGTGAATTGAATATTTTAAAACTTCTTTGTTCGTGATGACCAAAGAAGGGGCCAAATTTTGCAAACCATATAGAGACAGGTTTCTGAGTGGTGAGACAATAACCGCTGCGCAGCAGCTCATCGTACTAACAGACTGGGGCTCGACCGTTTCGAGGTTTACTGAAAGAGGCCTTTGATAGTGGATGGAACCTGTTAAACGCAGTTGACTCAAAATGTATTAATGATTTTGATACCAGAAAATGCAATACATTATTTAAAATTACAAAACTCATGGTAAACTTAACCCTTAATTATGTCTTATTCAAAAGTTGAGCTACTTGGAAACTAAATACGAGGGCCACTCAATCCGCGCCTCCGTCACATCCATCGAAGGGAGCAATTAATACAAAATTTCATTGACTGCTAACTTCATCAAACTCGAATTTATGAAATTGGTTATAAGATTTTCGGAAAAGGGTGATTAATTTCGGCATATTAAATACCATAAATCATAATCGGATATCAAAACTACGGCGCAGGCAAATGTCGCCACTAAATATAAAATGAAATTACCTACAAGGTACACTGAACTAATAAGTTTTCAATTTAGCATGGTAATTATTACTCCCACCTTTTTTTTTCTTTTACGCTGGAAAATGCGCTGAGTCCCTCAGGTGACCACCACCTCACCCTTCTTGTAAGAGGGGTACAAAAATCCCCCTCGGCTCAATTCGCTTCGCCCAAGGTGTTGGGCTAACCCTAAGCTACCGAGCCCCACCGCCACGACAAGGAGTGAACCATGGAGCTGAATCATTATTCACGCCTTGCTTATAGTCGACCAACACTTTGTCGGAAATCGGATGTCCGTGCAGTGAACGGTCGAGATTAGATGCGCTTGCCAAGGGATCGGACGGGCGTTCATTGAGTGAGTCCTATGTTCAGCAGTGGATGGATAAAGATGTGCATACCAACTTTTATATATTTAAAAAATTAATGTTTGCTATCAAATAAGTTATAAGAATTGAAGAGTATTTAATTGTCTTATACGTACGACTAGATTCCACAACCTTACATACGAGTATACAAATTTTATTATTAGTTTATATTTTGCTTAAAATATCTGGAGTCCACCTACACTTATTATACAAATATTTACACACCGCAGAGAAAAAATAAATAGAATACCCATATCTTAATGCTCTTCGAAAGCCCGTCAGCAAATGTTTCAAATTTATAATGTTCAAACAAAAAATATGAAACATCTAAGGAAATTACCTTTATCAAATATCTCTAAGAGCTCGTTACAATTTAACTTGAAGCAATATACCTCGTCAGCGTTATTTACACAGCTAATAATTGCTTTAGGACTTTCAGATTTAATTGTCTCTTGGCGGGGATTTTATTAATTAATTGTTGATTATTAACTTCTGTACAAAATGTTTGAAAAATATTTATTTATGAACAGTATTCATTCATAATTACGTGTGTTACTAATAATGATATAAATGAAATATACTTTATTGTATACACAAAATGAGCACAAATAATAAATCAAGACTAATACTAAACACTTAGATCATTAATATGTCTAGATGGAGTGTCGCCCTACAATCAAAACAAAAAAAAACTGGACAACACGTTCGTGAATAGTGATACCAGCTACTACAGTTCTCCCATAATCATCCTTTTTATCTCGTTACACTTCAACACAAACCTTCATTATAAATAAAAACAATAATGCGTAACAATTCATGCGTATTCTATGACAGCGGGACGGATACTAAACACGGAGAAAGCATTTAGAGGCCAACAGTTGGACGCTATTTTTTTGGATGTGTTTTCCGCGCGACACTCTATTTAGACATATTATTGATCTAAGACTAAACATATAATATTTTATGAACACAAAAGGCGACCTTATTGCTTAATTTGCATTTCTTCCAGGCAACCTCTGTTTATGTGAAAGAAAACTTAGCGACTACTTAACAAGGTAGAATACAGCAAAACCAACAAAAAATATTAAAATTAAAAACATAATACTAATAATAATAATGGTATTCAATGATACTTGTGTTGTGGTGGGCAGACGAGCTTTGTGAGGTGATCACAGATCAATGACGACCATGACTGTATACAATTTTACCTGGAACTGCCAAGGCTACCCCTTCGTGTGTTGCCTATCCTAAGACATAAGACTAAGTGCCAGTAATGATACTGCCTGACTTGCCCTTCTTTCAGAAAGCTATTTCACGGAAGAAACAAGCAAGATAGAGCTACCCATGCACCCGGAAGTGTGGCACAGCACATCCTACCAAATAGTAAATTTCCATGTACCTAATTACTTCAGCCCCCCTAGACAAATAGCACAAGCGCTAAATGAACAGAATACTTTTTGTATGGAAAGGATACTAGCTTACAACATGTAATTTGACAGCTAGTGTCCCAATTCCCATACAATAAGTATTATATTGTATTCGTTTAGCATTTGTGCCACTTGTCTAGGGAGGCAGGTCCTCCACACATCTGAATGATGGGGGAAACAAGCCAAATGGTGGTACTCAGAAAAGCATAGAGCAAAAACTGGTTTTATGAACATTTTTACACCACGTCAATCTGGCCTCGTGCTAAGTTCTCGAAGAGAACGTGTTACGGGTACCAGACAACGGAAATACATATATTTAATACTTTTTATATTCATACTTATATTCAAGATTTTTATTATTTCCACATAGGTCGTCATATATATAATGGCATATTATAATATGATGAGTTTGATAAAAAATGTAACTAACCTTGTCTATTTCTTAATCGTTTATTAGGTTTAATACACAAATTGTCTGTAAATTGCATGATGGTACTGAAACCTGTGGCTATATTCTGCAGGCGACTGTGAAATATTTGAACTTAATTATATATTTCAATAAACTCTTCAATCATATGAACAACGAAATGGAAAAAAGTCGTTATGGAGTGTAAACACATATGAGTGATCGCTCATAAAATCCTAAATCAATTTTTCACAAAAAATTAATTATTTTCAGTATGTGGAAATATATTTTCTAAAAATCACGTCGTTTTTCTAATAGATAGCACTTGATAGGTATTGAATATTATTGATGGAAAATTTTACGAGATGTTTTTTAGCGATAAAAATATCATTTTTACTGTCTATTTATGTATTTTTTTGCAGTAGATATGTAGTCTAATATCGATACTTCTTATTATATAACATTTATTGTATCTTTATTTATCGAGTCGACTTGGACGAAATATCTTAACTTTTCATTTAAACGTAATCCTTCCTAAATATAGTTTTCTTTTTAATAAAATGTCTCATAATAAAATTAATGTGAAATTATATAAAAGCGTTACCTCAAGTCGAAACTCGAGCATCAAATTTAATGATTTACATCGTAGCGTCGAGACTGCTATTTGAAACTCGATTAAAAGGGTGTCAAAGCAAGCATAAACAGACGACCTTTTCAATTAATTGCAGGACTAAAGGAGATACCCGATAATTGAGATTTTATTAATTATACCAACTATTCTCTCTAATCAAGGCTTAAAGACACAATGACCTTTGTATAGGAATAATCTGTTAAATATTAAATAATAAAATAAAATCGACATAATTTGAACACGCATTATTTATTTATCTGATTGGTCTCTAGCGGTTAGTTAGCCAGACTGCTAAACCAGAAGTTCCTGGGTTCGATTCCAACCCAGGACGAATATTTGAGTGATGATGGTCCTTTGTAATGTGTCTGGTTGTGATTTATCTTATTATGATTAATGTATTTAGAAATATATCCGTATATATCAGTTGTCACGATGCAAAAATACAGCCTCTGGCTAGTTTGAAATCAGGTGGCCGTGTGTGAGTTGTCCCAACACATTATTATAATTTTTTTCGCATTTTTTAAAGTAACCAGTTGGCTGCGAAATATTTTGAAAAAATGCAGAAACAAAATTATTAATAAAGCTGCAACCATTTTACATTGTCCACATCATCTTGAAACTTTATATTTATGAAGAAAATCTACGTACTATTAAATTCAACCAGCAGGAGCGTATTTCTATATCTTGACATTTATTGGAGGAAGCTAATGTCCCAAGACAAATCTATACTAAGATAGGAACTATAACATACTTATAAAATAAATCAGTGCGACTCGATTTATATTTACATTGAATACAATTATAAAAATATACTCAAAATGAAAACAAATAAATAATGATCAAAATAGGTTCATAAAGTTACCTGCGATCAAACATAAAAAAGCTTGTGTATGGTCGAATTAATAAACAACTTCTTCCTTGAAATCGATTAAGACGTTTAAAAAAAATTGTAAATACAAAATATTTTTATATAGGATTTTAAATTAACATGGTTATTTCCATTATTTAAAGTATTTAAAACGGGATATTTACCATGTTTTTTAATATTGTTTTGCGGAGCTCGATATTTCGCGAGACTCGTGAACATGACATTCGTAGACAATGTCGAAATATCGAGCTCCGCAAAACAATATTAAAAACATGGTAAATATCCCGTTTTAAATACTTTAAATAAAATATTTTTACTTTCCTTTTCACTAATAGCATACGCATGTTCTTGGACAGTGTTTGGAATTTGTTTCATCGTAATCGGAGTCGCGGACATAGCTTAGTATTATAATAATAGCAATAAAAATATAATAATCTTTGCGCGTTTTCAAAACATTTTTTATGAAAATTAATATAAGCAAATTATTATAATTAATGTCTGTTTATTATTAATAAATTCCAATATCCGATTCGATATTTCTCGTCACCGATATTTGTAATTGCGACGTTTCACAATTTGCATGCTATTGATTTAGACGCTATTCATAATTTATTGGATTTCGCGTGGATATTACGAATTTCTACAATTGTTATTTTAATTTTAATAACTTATTTTTATTAAACTCCTGCACTCCAAGAAGGCCCCCGGGCCGGACGGGATTTCGAACAAGGTACTAAAAATGCTACGCTTACTTGCTTACGTTATGAACGCCCTCCTAAAGGGCTGTAAATTCCCTGATATATGGAAAGAAGCTACGGTTATAGGTATCCCCAAACCCGGAAAGCCGGGCACGGAACCGTCTAGCTATCGCCCCATAAGCCTGATAAGCTCACTAGGTAAAATCTATGAACGGATTCTGCTTAGACGGCTAAAAACCGTCATAATCGAAAAGAAGCTGTTCATAGACGAGCAATTCGCCTTCCGCGAAAATCACTGTTGTCCGGGACAGGTGCATCGTATAACCGAAGATATCCTCAGAGGTTTTCATAAAAAAAGAAACCCGCGCGACACGTGCGCAGTATTTTCCGACATCGCTAAGGCATTTGATAAAATTTGGCACGAACACCTAATCTATAAACTTTACAAGTTAGAAATACCGGACAGGTTGGTCATCATCATCCGCGACTACCTGTCTGGCCGGCATTTTTGGTATAGAGTGGAAGGCACTCTGTCTTCCCTGAGACCTCTGAGGGCCGGAGTCCCTCAGGGCTCCGTGCTGTCCCCGACTTTGTACAATCTGTACACGTCCGATATACCCAGAAACCCTGCGATAAAACTAGCACTCTTTGCCAACGACACTGCACTATATGTGACCCATACGTCAGCAAGGACAGCATCTCGCTCCCTTCAGAAAGCCGTCACCAAACAAACAACCGGTTGCCCATGGTACATAAGAAACATCGACCTACATAGGGACCTCAAGTTAGATTCGATTAGGGGCCACTTCAAAGAGATGTCAGTACGTCACTTTGAAAAGGCACTCCATCACCCAAACCCGCTCATAGTGAGCGCGGCAGACTATGTCCCTGATAGCTCAGTCTCAAAGAGTTTTAGGTTACCTAAACACGTTACTACCGATCCGGCTGACGAAATATCTCAGCTATTAATGCGCGACGCAAAAGCGCGACGCGAAATTCAAGATAGAATACACACACATAACAATACAACATCCGGGTTTAGGTACTCAGTCACACCGCTTGGGCCTCGAGGTCGTGAGCGACGTCGATCCCTACACATGGTAAATACATCGATCCGGATCGATCGGGTAAGATTAGGTTCGAATCAGATACAAGTCTACACTAATCAAAACCGCGAAAACACCGATAGCACTTTGCTATCGGTCGATTGGACGGGTTCCGCGCACGACTCACCTCCCCCGTCAGAGGGGGAGGGGAGGGCCGGCCCTCCGACTAATAGTTTAACTTCATCCGCTAATGACTCGTCGACCGTATTGGATCTGACTAGCCAAACACCTACTCCCCAGAGTAGCGCGCGCGATATACCGCGCCCCCTGCGAGGCACGGAGGGGGACGCCCCCTTTCGAATTTTACTAGGTGAGCCATCTGCTCACCTACCTACCGATTGAGCATAAAGGCCATGAGGGCCAAAAGACCTTTCGAGAAAAAAAAAAGTAGTAATGCACATTTATTATCATCATCACCATCGTCATCAGCATTTATCTCTCCACTGCTGAACATAGGCCTCCATCAATAAACACCAAGACGACTGTCACCAATCCAACACGGACCGTCCACCGCACGAAGATTTACTTTCCACATGGTTAATGCCGACCAACACTTCGTCTACCTTACCGCGGCCTCTAATCTTGAATAGATTTTAATTTATAAATTGAATAGATTAATAGGCCTCTCGGCCGTCATTTCTCCTAAGTGTATGACCAGCCCACTGCCACTTTAACACATTAATCTAGTAATTCTTCGTCTTAACATGTTATTCTAAATTGTCATTAAACATAATTTCAAATCGGTAACCGAAACGGATAAAGCAAGTAATTATATAAATTCAAAACGTTCAATTAATACATATAAATGGATACGCTTACGCAATCGATGCGAATTTGAAATACTCTCTGTATTTGTTCAGTGAGTCATGTGAGTGCATACGTAGAGGAGAGACGATTCCTGGCGAATTACGGCCGTGGTACAAACGTAAGATATCATCATCATAATTATCAGCCTTTATCCGTCCACTGCTGAACATAGGCCTCCCTCAATGAACGCTAAGACGACCGATCCCTTGCTCCTCGCATCCAACGCGGACTAGCCACTGCACAGAGATCGTCTTACTACCTGTAGGGCTATTCTGTAAAAACCATTTCAATATCGCTTCTATCGCTAGCTTCACCTGAGTGATATAGCTCACTTTACGCTCACTTTGAATGCGAACTTTATTGATATAGACAGATAGTCGAGTTTTAAAGAATACAAATTCGTCATATCACCGTGGATTCCAGTGGATTCCAGATTCGAAAACGACCTTACAGGATAGCCCTACTTGTTATTAGCCGACTCACACTTGGTCTACATGAGCGTACGATATATTATCGGAAAATATTCTATCGTATATATGTAACGTCAATGTTAGTTGGCAAACTGGCAGACGTGCGACATGGTGGTACGTGATCAAGGTCACCCATGGACATAACAGTTTATTGTTTCGAGTTGCCAAAACTGGCCCGTAATGAAGGACATTGGTATTTTTTGGGAGATGCATACCTCATGCTCCTCTTTTTGGAATCGCTGTGAAAATTCTTTACACGTTCACCTTAGTATAGGTCATACCCCGGGATATCAGCGATCGGCGTTTCTAAGCTAACCTTGACGATAGCCCACTTAAACCACTCCCAGCTCAGGCGTTTGTAGGGGAGTATCCCGGATCTGATTAACACACCTTGCATCCATCGTGTTCCCTAATTGATATCAAAGAGGCACATGTTGTTTTCTTATGTTTACGTGAATTTCATTCGTTATAATAAAATAAGTTTTACGGATTTCATGGTGGTTTACGACCATCCTACAGTCTATGCGTGACCATGGTGGCTGTAAAGTTACCGAAAAAAGAGTCAGTCACTATCAAAGAGTCATTTGGTAATTACCGCTCTCAATCCCATACTACTTTGCCTACCCAATCTAGAAATCGCTATCCACTTTCAATTTAGACCACATCCAAGAGCTTCATACTGGTCAGTAGTCCTATTGACTTTCCCACCCGCGCTGTGATTGCGTCACAAATAGTTAATTGAATTTCCGGGTTCAATCTTTTTTTGGACAATAAGTTTCGATTCTAGACTTCGTACGATTGCAAAATGATCATATGTCTGTAACTAGTTAAGTAACTATTTAAGACCTTATTGACGGACAAGTGTCAGTTTCCGTGTTCGAGTAGGTAGGATAAGGCCGAGATACATACGGATTAGGTCTGATGATGATGATAAAGTACAAGTAATAAAAGATTTATGTTTAGTTCTTCGGCGAACGTCTTCGTTTCGAATCCTATCTGCCAAAGAATACACTTCTCTATACTATAAATATACATATAAAATTTCATCAAAATCGGTGTACCCGTTTCGGAAGTACACAAATACTGGAACACAAGTTTTTTTATATTATATTATTAACAATTAAATATAGTAAATTGAAGTAATTCGTAATTATCCCTTATAAACCCAACAAATTTATTATGGTTATAATCAAAATAAAGCTCATTCCTTCAGCCCGTCTCAGTCCATATTCTCTACTCGCTAGAAACTAGAAATGAATGGATGTCAATTGATTCATACCATGCATCTGCAATCAGTTTATCCAGGTGACTGGTTTTCAGCTACTTACGAACTGGGTACTAATAACTTGTTAATCTATTATTATCTATTCACTACTTTCTATTCTGTATTCAATGAGTTCACATCAAACAACACTTATCTATTTTATCAGTCTTATAGTGACCACCTATTTGTCTATTGGACTATTGGCTCATTACCCTGATTTCGAGGAAGGAGACCCGTGCCCAGCAGTGGGACATATAAGGGTTGATACTTTTAATTTATAGTGACCACCGACGCCCATGGATATCCGCACAACCAGAGGTTATGCAGATTCACTGACCTATTTTCCCCATCTCTCTCAATTGGCCACCGGAAATTAACAAATTTAGCATACCTGTCACTTTAGGCGGGAATCGAGTGAGCGAGAGGCACCACTCCAGTCGTGCCCTTTCAATTCAACTGCAAAGCAGCATGGCGTTATCTCACAATCATCATTGGCTTTAGACCGTCTCTTGTAGACGATTTAAACAGTCAGCGTAAATCGATCACACTGCTCCTTTCGTGACTAAATAAGTCAATCCGTGAGTGACAAACTTGGCCACTTTGCAGATAAGCTTGGTAGTGTTAAT
Organism: Lycaena phlaeas; assembly: GCA_905333005.2. Lineage (NCBI taxonomy): Eukaryota > Metazoa > Arthropoda > Insecta > Lepidoptera > Lycaenidae > Lycaena > Lycaena phlaeas. Next base: position 7,331,537 of record HG995180.1, on the reverse strand, counting down.
AACGGCAGAAGCTTAATGTTTTCGCTTTTTTGCCGCTAAAGTTTTAAACGAAACTTGATCGTGTGAATTGCTTCCATCCCCTACACCCTTACGCCACCTGTCACGGTTCTCGACAACTGCTTCCCAGTTTTGCTGTTCAATACCAAAGGTTTGCATATCTCGCTTAGCGCATATTACCCATGTCTAAATAATACTTTTGATGTACAGATAATCAATGCTTACAGGGTTTGGTAAGGCATGGCAACATGTCGTCAATAAGCCCAATTATATTTAGGAACAACAATCATAAGCCTCATCCGTCAGCTAGCTCAACTTTCGAGCAAAAGAAAACCGTTATAATGAAATAACGTTTACGAATTTTCGAGGCCTGTCCTCCCGTATCGCTGAAAAGTAGGTATCCAAAGCGTTTGACTTGTAAAAAAAACTCAATAACCCGTAGAAATTGTTTCACTAAAAAGAGTGAAATTCGCTTAAACAAAAGAAAACAATACAAGAAAACCAAGTAAAGTAACCACGTAAGTAAACTGGTTCTAGTTTAGCCTAGTAGTTCTAGTTAGTAGTAGTTTAGTTCTAGAACTTTATTTCCATTAAGTTCAAGAAAAAAAATCTGTACTAACGTAACTTAATACACCGGGAGAGGATGGGAATATGGACAGTAGTCTGACCTTATGCCTGTTGCCTACAAATACAAGACCCTAAAAAGCAGGTTTAGTTAGGGAAATTGTGCACTTCCAAGTGTGAGTCTCACTTAGGTTCCAGCCTATCAAGGTACAAGGGAAATGCATTCTCCTACGTCGTCAACAAAAGCAAGTATTCATGTGTAGCCTATCCTCAGATATAGATGCCTTTGTTAAGTCCCTGTCTGTCCTTCCCTTTCTCTCACACACCGCAGAACTCAATCCCTACTAGTATCTCGACATTATTGGCAATAAAAACGAATAAATATTCTGTTGGCAATGACGGATCATTAAAGAAACGCAGATCAACTTTTTGATTACCAAATGTATATTGAATATCAAAAAGTTATCAATTACGAGTCGCGGTATTTAATAAGTCAAGTCTGCCAAGATTACCGAATCGTCAGCAATTTCTTCAAATTGGTATTTGGCACGTGCCCAGCCGATTAACAAGTTAGTGCAAGCTGTTTAATTTCATGCCTGGTTGGACACGTTTTATATCACGAATCCTTAACCGTCCTTTGTACGTGAAATATATCGCATGAACTGAAAACATTTCGATAGGCTTAAAACTATATTAATAATAATATTATATATGAAGCTGTTTATTGAGCTTTTCTCCGGAAGGCAGGCAGTGTTTAAACAAACTTAATAAGATAATCAGTATGACATCTATATGAAGTTATATACGTTCTTTTTCAATAACAGAATTTAACATAGATGAATTTATTACTTATATATTTAATGATTGAAAACAATTTTATTATTATATAGAATTACTTACAAGCTATAAATGTTTGGCACTCTTAACACAGGCTTCCCACAATCCTCCAAATGTAGGTGAATATGGTGGATTAAATACAAATTTTATACCCTCATTAGCCGCGAAATCGTTAACGGAGCTAACATTGGACCGCAACACCTTGCACAATTCATTATTTGCACAGACATAGTTCTTACCGTTGTCACAGTAAAGAACATATGGTTTTCCTCTTCTAGCAATAAACCTTTTAAGACATGAAATAAATGCTTGAGTGGTGAGATCGCTGACCGTTTCAAGGTATACAGCCTTTGTGGAGAAACATATGAAAACACATAAATAGCATTTAGTGATTCTACTGCCACGACCTTTTTTGTTAGCAATCATGAAAGGGTCAGCAAAATCAGTGCCAGTATTTTCAAATGGATATTTTTCTGACACTCTACTTAAGGGCAGATTGCCCATCAAAGGCTCAATAGTTTTGCCTTTCATTCTGGCACAGGTAACGCATTTACGAACAATATTTCTGGCTAACGTTCTGCCACCAATAGGCCAGAACTGTTCTCTGAATGAGCTGAGGAGCAATTGAGGGCCTGCGTGAAATAATCGCAGGTGTTCGCTTGTCATTAGTATTTTTGTAAAATGATGAGTGCCGCGTAACAATGTTGGATGTTTTGTTTCATACTTAAGATTATCATTTTCCAAGCGACCACCTACTCTCATAACACCAAAATTATCAATAAAGGGAGACTTATTCAAAGGCATCATTACTGAAAATCGACCATTATTTAGGCGTCTAGTAGTCTCAGAAAAGTAGCGTTCGCAGAATTCATTATCAGGTGACATAGTTGGCTTAGAGGATGACACTTCTTCAAGATTCCAAAACCTTTCTAATTGGTCACTGATTTCTCGAGTAAAGTAACAGTTAACTAGCTTCTTAGGTTTCAAATCACTTATGTGTAGAGGACCTACTACTATCCAACCTAATTTGGTATTTTGGAGAATGGGCATGTTAGGTCCTAGTTTAATTTGATCAGGCGACATAATGTCAAAGAATATTTCAGCTCCCAATAATAAGTCAACATTTAAAGGGCGGAAAAAGTTAGGATCCGCTAGTTGAATATTTTGTGGGAAATTAAGTGCTGAAATATCAATTAAGGCATTCGGTAATAAGCCCGTAATTCTTGGAACTACTAGGCATTTAAGGTTACTATTGAATGAATTAACACATGACTGGATGGTCATGTTACAACTTTCAGAAATGGGCAATCGTGAGTCGTTCATACCGGAAACGCATAAAATATCTGTACTCCTACTTATGAATCCCATTCTTTCTTTTAAGCGTGCAGTTATAAAGGATGACTGGCTACCAGCATCTAGCATAGCACGAGCAAAGTATGTTTTCCTATTTTCAGGGTTGACTATTTTAACAATTGCAGTACCCAGAAGAACTTGATTTAAAGACTGAGCTGACAATGACACAGGTATGTAGCTACAATGACTAAATAAAGTGCCAGCTTCAGGTATATTCTCCTCGTCAGGTACGTGAAGTAATGTATTATGCTTTTTTCTACATACTTTGCATGAACCCAATAAACGGCATTGGGCTGCTGTGTGCCCCTTTCGTAAGCAGTTTAAGCAAAGATTAAGTTTTAAGGCTTCACTACATCTATCTTTTGGTTGTAACTGCTCAAAAGAAGGACAATCTTGGATTTTATGTTGCTGATTGCAACAGGGACACAATAAGGATGGTTTTGCGCTATCTGAAGCCACAAAACTTTTTATTGTTTTATTATTATAGTCTTTATATTTATTATCAGATTTTGTAAATTTTTGCTCGCGTTTCTCACCTTTAATTCTGCTTACTGCCGTTGTTTCAAGGATGTCAGCACGATTACGCAAAAATTGCATAAATTCAGTAAGCTCAGGTAAGTCTTTTGAATTATGTTTAAATTCTTCCCATTTAGTTAAAGTAATAGGATCCAACTTTGTGGAAATTAAATAAATGATCAAGACATCCCATTTATCGGTGGGCTGATCTAAAGTTTCAAGAGCCCTTAGATTTTTTGAGACATGATCAACCACAAACCGGATTGCCTTGTGAGATTCGTTGTAAATTGGTTGTATTTCAAATAATGCCTTTAAGTGATTGTTTAACAAAACTTTTTTATTATCATAACGTTCGCAAACCAAACTCCATGCAATGCTATAATTTTTTGAAGTAAACTCTATAGATTTTATTAAAACACTAGCACTGCCCTCAAGCGATGAACGCAGATAGTGGAATTTATTTATATTGGGAATCCTTTCATTTGAATTCACTAATGAGTCAAACGTGTCTCTAAACTCCAACCACTTTAAGTAAGTTCCGTCGAATGATGGCAGTTTGATTTTTGGTAGTGCAATGTCATTAAAATTACTATGACTACAGCTATCCGAACATCCAGACCTCGCTGAATGTAGATTATCTTTTTCTTGACCCTTATCGTATGAATCAATTATGTATTGTGCAAGTGAAAATGCACTATAAAACGAGTTCTCAAAAACATCGATTTCACTATCATCCTCGCTAGATAACAAATCAATTTGAGACTGAACTTCATAAAACTCTGATAGTAAATTCTCGACTTTAACTAAACGTAATTTTAATTCTTTTATTTGCCTGTCACTAATGACGTTTATTTGAATTGAATTTAAGACGGATACATGATCTTTGAATCTCGTTAAGCGACTCTTAAGTGATCCCCGTGCTTTAATTAATTCTTTTAATTTCTTTTTTTCCATCTCAGAAATAATGCTAGAAGAAGAACCGGTCATATCATCGTTCGGCTTAGTAGACATTTTGCTTAAGGCGAAATAATAAATTAAGCAAGGAAAATAAACACAAACCTTTTTTCAACAGAATGATCGATGAGTAAATACGATGACACTGGATATGACGCGGTGTCAATAATTAATTATTTACCTAATTATTTATCAATGCGAGGCCTAGCTCCTTAAGAATGATAAATATTAAGATAGGTACCTAGATGCTCTATAGAAGCCCTCTTACACTCATAGCATTAAGCAGTGTTTGATTTTAAGGAAACACTATTGCAAAACACTAATATTAAGGGAATGTAGGAGGTCAGTTATGTGAGCTAAATTAATTAACAATGATGGAATAGGTAGGTGCTCAATGTAAGCCTTCTTACACTCATAGCATTAAGCAGTGTTTGATTTTAAGGAAACACTTTTGCAAAACACTAATATTAAGAGAATGTAGAAAGCCAGTTAAGTGAGCCAAATTATCAGAACACTATGCATGTTAAGAGCATTTGTTCTGACTTATATACGGCATTAAAATGCACACGAAAAACAATAACATCACTTACTTTGAGCTATCGCACGCCTCGACACAAAACGAGAATGCTTAGAGATATTTATTAATGACATTAATTAAGGACGGAGCACTCCCCTGGACTCTGGATGAAATCTTGCTATTATGATGCCACGGAACTCCATAGGCTTTGATGATTCGTAGCGTAACTGTTGCTTAAAATTTCTGTGTGAAATTCCGTTGCAGTGATAATTTCACACTCGTCTAGTGCCCCGTGTCCTGCCACGGTCGCCAATTTTTGTACACGCCACAGGCTTGTACAAAAGAAAGTAATATTATAATTATTACAAATTTTATTACAAATTACATTATTACAAGAACAGAACAAAATTAGAATCCTTTCTTGCGTCTTTGACGTTTTCTAGCATCTACGATGGTCGGCTCCCGCTCGGCCCATCTCGTTGCATCTCGTCATCTACGTCTATCGCCAACGGCCGCGCATGTGCGTCAACAAAATATAATAATAATTATTATAAATATAATTACATTAATCAATAATTCAACAATTCATATAAAATTCAAATGTAAATTAAAAGCAGTTCCAAAAAATTAAAAATTATTTTTATAATTATACAGATCATATCATTGACTTAAAATTGGCATTGAAAAGGACAGCACTTTTTGCAGACAGTTTAACAGTATGCTACGGTTTTATTCTAAAAACAACGTTAAGCTCGATTTTGCCAACTGTACATTTATCAGTTCAATAAAACAACTGAAAGACTTGGTAATCGCCGCTCGCAGATCCCTCAGAAATGCCCAATATTTGTGTAGTGGAACAAAACCGAATCCGCACTGGAACATAAACCGCCGCTGCGATCTATTCCAGGAGTTTATAACTTTATTGAACCACTTTCAATACAATATACTTTAAAGCTCGCCTTAGCGATAATCAATAGTGTACTGGGATCGTGGTGAGATTACACGGGGGTCACAGATTCGAATCAAGCCAGAGTTTGTTGCATAACATTATATTATCAATACCTACTAAACTAAGTCGAAATATAAAGAATTTTCAATTGTATTGGTATGTGCTTTGATGATCTTCCTACTACATCAGTTCAACACAGTCATACGATAATTAAATTAAAATATCGTCTTAATCAATACTTTCTGAACTAACTCAATAATTTACTGTTATATTTTGATTATTTCATCATCATCATTTTCAGCCTTTAATTCTCTACATAAGTATACTAGGATGCCAAAACGACTAATTCGTTGTCACTCGCATCCAACACGAACTAACCACTAAATGGAGATCATATTATATCATAAATAAATAAATAAATTTTTCCACATGTTTAATGGCCTAACAACAATTCGTCTACTTAAACGTGCCATGCCACGGCATGGACCACATCGACTATCTGACCATCGATCAAATATCTGCAATTGGAAGGATTAGAACCCACATCCGCTGCGTTCCAGTAGACTAAGTACTCGACCCGGCTGAGCAAAAAGATGCACTCGAGCCGTGGTCTCATCTGCACGGGTTTTTCCTATTTGAAATAACTACTGTGTTTTGGAGAGAAGGTCAGGTATATCACTCGCACATCTTCCGTTTCAAAATAGCTAATACGTGAATCAGTTGCCTGGACTAGTCCCGTATTAACTTGTTAATATTTAAAGGCGACGCTACCAACTTTCCATTGTCCCGTCCCTTGTCGACCCGTTTGCCTATCAAACCTTTCTTTTTTAAAAGAAACAACTCTAGTATAAGTTTAAGTACTAAGCTAAATCCCAGCTAAAAATCTGACGGAACAATATGAAAAGCCTAACATAAATTCCCGCGCATGGAATAAATCAGCACAAATTAATAGCTACGCAAATAATGAAACATGCACAAACAATTATTAGTTAAATTACCAAGGTTTAATTATTAAACTGTTCTTTGGCTATTTATGATAGTTATTAGCATATTTAGGCTATTAGCATAAGTTCAACTAATCTAAAGAGCTTAATGGAAATGGGTAATTGGATAAACTATGCGACGTTATTATTACCGCGGTAATAAATAATGCAATGAAATTAATTCATTATCAATTTACAAACACTTTATAACGCAACACTTTTATATGAAAGAGACTTTTCATGGATATTCTTATCCAAAAATCTTTGAATTCTACAAGGTTTCGTTAAATTTTGGATATTTGCTTATTATGCCCTTAACATAACCAGGTTTTATACTTAATGCCATTTGAGCTGTGTAGGTTGAAAGTTTAGATAGCTTCAAAACGGATGCATTTGAGACGACTAATTTTGTAATTAATGTCACCTTAATACAAAAAAGGAATGAATTATTTGCATTTCGAATTCGAATGAATTTCGAATTACAATTATAAATAATATTAGAACTTGAGACGCTATATGCTGGTGGAAGTAATTTACTTGTTTTCTGACAAGGTCAGGACATAAAACGCTGCATGGGTAATCCTTAACATCAAAGTCAAAGTCAAGTCAAAGTCAAAAATTTTATTCAAAATAGTACTATCCAAGTATCTTTTTGAAGGTCAATTGAGTCTACCACCGGTTCCAAAGTTAGTCCACTGAGAAGAACCGGCGAAACAAACTCAGTGGAACTAGTCTTTTCAAATACAATATTACAAAAAATAATAATACAAACAATACATAGTACTATACTAGTATAGTACATAAGAAGAATTCAGCAAGAAACTCTGTTGGTTTGCTCCTTTCAAAATATAGTTTACAATTTTTTATAAACATACATAATTACATACATTTATTACTATAACACATTTATTACAGTCTTAGGGTCTGTTTCACAATATACTAGTAAAGTACCCTATAGCTATATGACACATAAATTAACTGACACATAAATCTTCTAGTTAGTCTTGATTGGGTTTCACCATCATCTTCCCTATAAATTTATTTGGCAGATCCCTATTTGGCACTTCCTGGTTAGTAGGCTTGGCAACCTCGCATTTCATCGTTCCATTTTACGATAAATATGTTTTATAAAAAAATTCCATGTTGTAAATATACATGAAAATATGTTTTTATAATTTAATTGTATGTATCATACCATCTTTATACCTTTTATTTACATAGACCTTGTATATAATGTTATCCCTTAATTATTAAACGATCAAAACACAATTTAAATTATTTTGTATATTACTGTTACCGGAACGTCAAATTGTCAAATGTCGTGAAGCTGTCAACCGCGTATATATCTGTCAACTAATTTATGTGGCAGATAAATTTGCTAATGGCCAGTTGATCCGACCTATAGTTTACAGGGAACTTTATTAGCCAAATATTGCTATATGTCAATTGTGAAACAAAAACGTTGTAGTTATGTGGTAAATATGTTGCAAATAGCTTAAATGGAACTTTATTAGGATATTGTGAAACAAACCCTTATACACACTATCCTAAGAAAAGTAAATAAGTAGATAAATTTAGACCCCGCAATATCCAAAACAAACCAGTTGATGTTAATAAAAAAAAGAAACTCCCAAAAGTTCCCAAAGTCTAGCACATAAAGTACTGCTATTAGACTACTATTAGATGTCTATTCCAATTTAGCTGTCTCAGCTAAAATAAAATTTACAACTACATATTCCTAAGTTCTTCGACCCATTATCATTGTAAGTACTGATAAGACTATATCAAAATGTATCACGAAATTCACAAATGTGTGCAATTTTCTAGTTGCATTTTCTTCAATGAATTCTACATTTTCTTGATAGCTATTTGAGCCTTTTTGAACCACTTTACCAGCGATGCCTGCGGCGAACAATATTAAGTTTCGATCGGTATCATAAAATCTATTTAACGTCACTCGTCAATATTTCCAAGCTAATAATATGCCTTAGTTTTTAGTAACAACAATCAGCACTTTACATCTATATCTATACTATATTACTATTTACTATATACATTATATAAGGAGGAAAACCTTGTTTGTTTGTTTGGTTGTAATGAATAGGCTCAAAAAGTACAGGGCCGAATTCAAAAATTCTTTCATCGTTTGAAAGCTACATTATCCACAATAACATAGGCTAAATTTTAATTAAAAAAAAGGGTTCCGTAAGATATTTGAGTTTTTCGGACACAAGGTGTAAAAAATCATACAGAAAACTTATTTTGCGTACTAAGATCCCGTTGTAAATCTTAGTTAACGCAGGCGAAGCTGCGAAAGTTTAATTAAAATCCAATCTGTAGTTTTTACGTAAAAGAGTAACAGACATACATACATCCATACTTACTTACTTTCGCGTTTATAATATTAGTACAAGTGATAGTTTTTAAAAAATGATTTACGTTTCAAAATAAAAGCTTGCATCTTTACATCCTTTGTATAAATTACTCGGTACAGAACGTGGCATTGTGCAATAACTGATTCAGGATTGGACGCTTAAATTTGAGAGTGAATTCGCTTTATCACTTACATTCGTAGTAAGCCTGACAAACCAGATTAAATTAATTTCATACGTACTTGGATTTGAACACTAAGCCAACACTATTGCCTATGTGGGCTAACGGGAAATAATATATGAGATTTCCTTTATAGATTCCGTTCATTCATTTTCTGAAAACCATGGAACGTTACTTAAATAAAAAAATATAATGGTGCTCTAAGAAATTTAGAAAACCCTATTTCAAGGTACACGAAGGGTCGGGATTGAACCTGGAACCTCTCGTACAAGAGGCTGAGTCCATACCCTCTGGACAGTCATCGCTGTGGCTATCGTCGCTACAGGAATAAGGTGGGGATAAAATTATTAGCCTATGTCACTAGCTGATAAAGTTGTTGTCCATAAAAACCTCGCACAAACAAATCCACATTAATTATTTCATCTGAAACTATTATCGACATTTATGTGCATTATGTGTGTCAGTATGTCAGCAGTGACCGATTTAGGCTTGATGCCGCCCTATGCCCTGTTTATTTTGCCGCCCTTAATGCTAGAAAAAAGTAAAGTATCAACCCTTATATTATGTCCCACTGCTGGGCCAGGGCGAAATTATTAAGATTTAGTCATTTTTAAAAGCTTTATATGCATGTGATATTCAGTAATGAAACAAAAAGTAAAGAACATCATTCGGTAAAGACTATAATTAATCTTAAAAAAAAACATAATCTTATTCATAGACTGAAAAGTAAATAAAAAAGTGAATTGTTATAGGTATATTCTATAGAGAATTATTTGCAAAAATTAATCCAAACTCATTTTCAAAGGCAGTCTTCTTTACTTTTTTCGTCTCTGAAATTTTGGCGCCCCTCAAATCATGCCGCCCTAGGCCCGGGCCTCACGGGCCTATACGTAAATCCAGCACTGTATGTCAGTCATCAACAACAAAAATGCCCATTTCAAGTAAGTCGTAACCCACTCTTCTTTGTACACTAAATTGGATAGCTAAACGCGAATCTTACCCGAACCTAGATTCCCTCAAACAAGCCCTTGTCCAAAAATAAAACGAATTCCAAGCAAAAAACCGTATAATGATGACTGGCCTACATGTTTGCCTTTATGAAAGCTCGCGGCCATTTTGTTTAAGCTTTCTATATAAATAAATATAAAGGCAATAGTTGATAAGAGTTTTAAGCTTACGCCCCATTTTTGAGTTTCGTGTTTTCAAACCTTGGTGTATCAATCTTAAAACTAACATTTTAATATGGTCTTGATTTTTTAAAGTTTCGCGATATTGTCAAAACCAAATAAAGCTCTTGTAATTTATTATCAACTAGCAGCGCCCGCGGTTTCACCCGCGTACTTCCCATTCCCGGCGGAGTGCGGGGATAAATTATAGCCTATATTATTCTGATGTATAAGCTACATTATTATAAAGTTTCATTAAAATCCATAAATAATCCATCTATAAAAGCATTAAAATAACATCTAATAATAATCTAATCTTAATCTCTCCGCTCAGCAGAAGATAGATTTACCTGTCGATTCCAAATTTTCCTACTTACACGTTTGTCTCCTAAGAAAGAGATTTTTTCTTTATCTCTCCGTTTAAAATCAAAACAATTTTTAAGCCCTTACAAAATAATTAAACTCTTTATAATGAAATAAATTTACGGATTTTATCGCGGCTTCTTATGTTTTTCCGGATGTTCCGGATACTTTACAGCAACCATGGTCCCGGGAGTCCTCTCGTGACCATGGTTGCTGTAAAGTATCCACCGTAAAATAAGCCACCCTAGTAACCGCGATAAAATCCGTAAATTTGTTTCATTAAAATGAGTGAAATTCGCTTAAACACAAGAAAACATTAAACCCTTTTAAAATATTCTAGGAAACTTATCAATGAAAATAATAAATTTAAAATTAACTACACCTTTGTACAAGTCATAAGTCACAACACAAATTATAAAATAACTAATACAATCTTGTAACGCCCAGGTAAAATAAGCTTAAAAATATACTTCGCAATAGTTAAAGTAACAACACGAAATTTTGATAAAAATATATCAAAATTACTACTAGCAGACACGAAACGATAAATAACAACTATATCCTACAGTAGATGTACCGAAATTTTCAAATACTAATTATGTAAATGTGTTTTGATAAAGCGGGGTGCTTCATGTAAATTATTTTTAAATTTAAAGTATGGGTCAATCAGAGCCAATTTGCTTAACATAAATATTTTTACCCTAGCCTAATATTCTTTTAGAAAATAAGCGGGTGATATATTTGAAAACTGAACACCGAATAATAAGAATAAAAATATACTTTATTTGCACACGTTATTCGAATACAAAGTTAACAAAACATTAAGGAATAACAAATAGGCGGCCTTATCGCTTACAAGCGATGTTTATTTCTAAGTTTATATAATAAAAATATAGATATATAGATAATAAAGCGATGATGTATCCAGTGTGTAATGGACTCAGCCTCTTTAGGAAGAGGGTCCGGATTCGATCCTGACCACCCTTTGGTGCCTTGAAATGGGTTTTTCCACCACGGCCATCGTTCACTTACGGGTAAAAGAAAACATCGTGAGGAATGCATGCACGATGAGATGGAAACTCTTTGAAGGTGTGTGAAGTTCACCAACCTGCATTGGGTCGCATCGGGGAACTATGGCCCATTTCCTCCTCACCTGATTTCGAGAGGACCCGTATCCATTGGGTATGGGTTGATATTTTATAATAAAAAGAGCAAGGCAATTGGTTAGATAGTAAATAACCATTCATCATCATAATCATAATCATCATCAGCCTTTATCCGCCCACTGCTGAACAGAGGCCTCCCTCAATGAACGCCAAGACGACCGATCCCTTGCTACTCGCATACAACGCGGACGTGCCACTGCACGGAGTTCATCTTCCTATCTGGTTAATGGCTGACCAACACTTCGTCTACCTGCATCTATACCGCAGAGTTTGAAGACGTAAATCTTCAACCAATGCGTTCTCCCCGTGATGACTTACGGGGCCGAAACATGGCCTCTAAAACGACTGGTCCATAAGTTTGCCGTAGCTCAACGTGCTATGGAGCGTGCTAGCGTGAAGTAGCAAAAAAAAGCATGCAATGCCTGCTCACGCATTCAGAAGAACGGATGACCGATGTGCCAATAAGATTCAAGAGTGTAGGCCGTGTTTAGGTAGAAATAATCATTATTGAGCCATTTTACCGATCCAACTTATATAATTTTAAGGCCAACAAACAAAGAGAGAACAAGTTCGGAGTCCCTATACCATAACTAAAATGGTAGCTATAAACATAACATACACTTTACTTTTACTATGGGAGTACACATCTGGAGTATCTCTAATAACGGTCGAATGTGCAATAACTTATCAATTACTAACGTTTATCTAAAAGGCTTTAATACTAATTGACATGATGAAAGGTTGGATTAGGGACATATTGCCAAAAGCACCAATAAGGCTAATTCACGATAGAATTAGTCCATGACTCCATGTTAGTCTGGCAATTTATCTGACAATCATCAGTACAAATCAATACTTCACTAGATACTAATTCAGTAGTGTCATATAGTTGTTATGATCTCAATCAATTGGTCTCAAACAATAAACAATTATTACATTTTAGTAATTATTTTAGTATTTTTGTAGTATTTTTTAGATGCAATGCTTTCCCGTGGACTTAATTTCCCTTAAGGCTCCTGAGACTATGTAAAGATTCGCACTTAGTAAATGCACTATTCTCCTAAAGGACCTGCGAGCACCTTCAGCCGCTTTACGGAGTCCCGGATTTCAAGGACACGGGCATAGGGGCGTTATTGGAGGCGCATTAAGTAGCGCCTCCTACGCAGTACGCACCCCTGTTCGTCGCCTGCTTCTCGATGGCTTCCTCTCTCACTCAGTCGTCGTCAGCCTCCTTTTTTTCATCAAAATCGGTCTAGTCGTTTACGAAAACTTCAGTGGCATGTACAGAAGAATTATAAATATAACAAAGATTAAAAATCTTAATGACTTCAACTCAGTTTGAAATCGACGGATAAATTAATGTCAAAACTTAGGAGAATGCTCGTAATATAAGATTTTTCAATAAAAGTTTGTGCCACATATACACGTAAGCACTGCATTCCAATGTTTCACAAAATTTTGCCGATGACAGCATAAGCTTAATACACTGACAACAATGTATTTCATCGCTGAGCGGTAGTAAAACTTTAGCGTGACACACGTTTCGCATGGACAAGTGTGTCAGTATTTAGTGGATCGAAATAAAATGTCTGAGGAAACAAAGAACTATCTCTTCAAAAAATTTTTAATGAATAAATGAATTGCTAAGTTATACGACTGTAGATTTTGCCTATGAAATTGTTCTTCATATTGTGTTCTATACCCTGCAATACATCTTTTTAAACATTGTATAAGTATAATCTTTGAAAGTCAAACCTAAGATTTTTAAAATAGCTTCACCGCGATTACAAACTTAGGATTACCTACATTAAAATCCGCCAATCCAATAATAACTTCTTCATTTAAAAAGATTTCGATAATAGCTTTAGCTTGTTCTGGTGAATCTTTAAATAAAGAAAAAACAATTAAAAACTAGGTCACATGCAAAAAAATGTTTTTAATTAAGTAGGTCATCTTAGAATCAGTTAAATATAAAATAAATAATATAATTTATTTTTTATCTTTAATTCAATATTTTTAATTACATTTAATAGTTATTTACGACTTATGTTATAAATTTTCTTTTTTAAATTCTGTAATGATTTTCGTTTCTTGTACAATAACATTCAAAATTCCCTATTATAATTTATTCTGGAATTAGAGTTTATTCTAAACATTCGAATTTCATATAAAAAATGTTGGCAGGACCTACGAGTATGGAAAACTTTTTTTCTTTTTTCAACTTTTATGATTCATCCTAAATTCAATATAAAAACTTTTCAATGTATTGAAATATTTGAAAGCGGTACCCATGTTTGATACTTCCAATATTGTAATGATTATGATTATTATCGGTGAGTTCCAATCAATTCCAGCAATGGCTGAGTCCATTATTAACGCTCATTACAGTAAATTGAACAATTATGAGGTTGTGAAGCTTGTACTGTGAAGCTATTATTAACTGTGTTTCTAGCTAAGTCATTCTTGATTTCGCTAGTTCATGAAGAACAAACTATGCAGATAGTACTCTAGTCTCTAGAAAAAAGAAAATTAATATAGCCCTTTTAATATTATTATTAGCTTTGCTGTAAAATGGTTTTGTTATGAATACTTTTAAAGACGAAAGATATAATTTAAAGTGTTAGAAGGCAGAGTTTGAAATTAAAAAAAATGGTTATCTTACTATCTCACTAATATTATAAACGTGACAGTTTGTACGTATGGATGTTTGTTACTCTTTCACGTAAAAGCTTATAATACATCAGAATAACACGTAGGCTATAATTTATCCCTGTTTAGAATAACACGTAGGCTATAATTTATCCCGCGTTCTTCCATTCCACTGGAATGGAAGAACGCGGGTGAAACCGCGCGGCGTTTCTAGTTTTTAATACATTGTCCATGCCTCTTGCATTCGGAGTGCATACGTAGTATTACTATATAGTTTGTGGTCCCGTTGGTCGTTTACTACTAATTGTGATGAATTTGTCAAACCAATAGAAAATCTATCTTATTCTACTGACCCATTCTTTCGCCAGTACAACAAAATGTTGATACCTGCAGTATGCATATCTGTAGTAAATTTTCCATCTTTTTCTCTGTGCAAAAGAATGTATCCATTACCTTTCTATAACTTAGCAATAGTACTTATAATAAGATAACAATTGCAGTTGAACAGTTTAGTTCTTTATGTTCCCGTCGGCAGGCTTTTAAGAAAACACTTGATGTAGAATAAGACACGCCTCCTGCATTAAGCCAGCTCGAAGCCAGGCTATTGTGGAACATAAAACGAACTCCGCGGTCTGGCTAATTGCGTGCGGGACGTGAGAAGAATAATAGGTATTCCAAGGGAAAAGTCTTGCACTTTTGTTCGTCTATTCCCATAGTCTTTTAGTGATTTTATGTTATTTGTATAGAAAAACTGGTAAATTTGCCACTTGATAGTAGTTAGTCGCCCATAAACATAAGCTAGTTTACTAAATTTCTAGGCCAAACATCTCATTTATTTAATTCTTATCCTGATTCCTGTTTTCTTCTGCTATTACACTGCCTGTCCTGTCGTTATCTTCGAAGAACAGTAAAGCTGTTTCTCGAGGTAAACAAGGCAAGACTGTGATACATTAGTAACACATCTAAAACAATACTCGTAAAATAAGTAACTCAAAGAAAACGTTTATTGGTCGGCCATCAACCAGTCCAAATTGGATGCGAGCGGCTTGCCCCTTGCTGCTGATCCCTTGGGATCCGTCGTCTTGTCTTAAAGTTGTGGGAAGCCTATTTTCAGCCCCACCATGGTTCAAGCCTTGTCGTGGCGGTGGGGCTCAGTAGCCTAAAGTCAGCCCAACACCTTGGGCGAAGCTAATTGAGCCAAGGGGGCTCTTTATACCCCCCTTATAAGAAGAGGGAGCAAAAGAGCACAGGGCAAGGGGCGAGGATGGGAACTTCGCCTCATTGTACTGTCCCGACGGTGGGAGGGGTTGTTCTGTGGTGCGAGGCAGACCGTCCGTGGAGGTGGCGTTGGCTCCCTGAGGGGACTGTCTGGCCGTCGAGGTGCCCTGTGCTAGTAGATCCAGGGCGCCTCACCCAAGGCGGCATTGGTGGCACTCGCCGGGTTTTATTGGGTACAGCTGCGTCCATTTACCAGCTTTCGAGCGCAGCGAGTCCCACATACCCGCTTGGGGAGACCCACTCCCCTGCGGGATGCGTCAGTGCATTTCCCGGATTTAAAGAAAAAAAAGGCCTATTTTCAGCAGTGGACGGATATAGGTTGATATATATGATGATGATGATGATGATGATGATGATGATGATGATGATGATGATGATGATGATAATGATGATGATGCAAGTATTACTCAGTTTAATGTTTGCAAGTATTAATGTATGAAACAATCTTCCCAATCTTCAAAAAAGTTCTCCTATCATTCTAAAAAATCTTTCACGTTTATAATATTTGTTATCAGCCAGTAACATAGCCTATAAAATTTATGTCATCAGTTTACCCGTTCCTAAATCTAGGTTAACGTGGGCGAAAAACCGTGCAAAAGTTACACCCGTATTCTCAAACAATATGATGTATCACAGTACTTCAGAACCCATAGGGTCATTGAATCTAATTCAAAGACAATACTTAAGTGAAATCCGCCACTGTGCGTCTGTCAAACCCAAACTATTCACACGAGGAGCGTATAAATAGTGCGTTCTTTGCATAGTGTTGTTTTATGAGTTAGCCAAGAAGGTTGTTAAATACGTTTATGTCATTGTCAAGGTTTTGTAGAAAAGTATTATATTTATTTTAAAGATAAATAGGGGCCTACGTTTGGCGCCGGATATTATATGCCCACCCATACTCTTGATCTATTTATACAAATAGTACCCGGATGATCGAGCTTTGCTCGGTAAAGTTGATTATAAAAATACAAATATAACGACATAATATAAAGAGCAAAAATTTGATGGTTCGTTCGTTTGTTTGTTTGCACTGAATACGCTGCAAAACTACTGGACCGGCTTCAAAATTTTTTTCACCAATAGAAGTACACATTATATTCTGCTGTAATGTTTATTGGCTAATAATGTTTCTTTCTCGCTTATAACTCGCTTGTCTAGTCCTGTTCTAGACCCCGAAAGGATGACGGTAAAGATTTATTCTGAAAAATTCTTACGAGAACTTGAGAATTGAGAGCTTAGTGTGAAAATTCTCATAGTAAAGACTTGCTTCCTTAAATATAATAGTTGAATAACGCAATCTACTTGTCATCGAGAATATTTGATTTTTTGTTTGTTACGAATCAACTCAAAAAACATTCGAACGCTTTTAAAAACTCTTATCTAAAATGCTACATTAACACTGACACCCGTATTCAAAGAGCATTCTTGGCTAACTAATTAAACAACACTATGCAAAGAATACAATATCTATGCCGTCAATAGTATGGGTTTGACCTTATTTCAAATATTTTGCGGTTTGACAGACGCACAGTGGCGGATTTCGTTTAAATATTATCTATGAATTGGTTTGAATGACCCTATGCGTTCGAGTTACCGTGGACACTTCATAGTATTGATTGTGAATACGGGTGTCAGTGACATTGGCAGGCAAAGCTGCGAGTAACGGCTAGTATTATAATAAATGTGAAAGACCCACCTGCTGTGACAAACACAGTATGTTCGGACACGAAACATTTTAATTACGTTATAACGTTGAGCAAATTTTATTTTATCACGGTATTAAGTTTTATAATCTGTATACTTGCTGACCAACAGTTTACTGTTATCATAAATAACATTTTAACAATTGTAACTATACTATGACGTGAAAATTTGTAATAAGCGATTGGATACACGCAGAGGTAACGGGTACAAATTCAGTGTAATTTTCTTTATTAATTTCCTTTGTTACTTGGATAGAGAAATGGTAGGCAGACCATAGTATACCGGTAAGGGCTGCTCTGTGCCGCTCTGTGTTTTCACCTGGGGGGAGTTGTGATGTGCCGCGGTCGGGGCTGGATGGTTGCCAAAATATTGCTTATTTCTCGAGTGAACAAATTATGCTGTGTTTGATACATGGGGGGATATACGCTGTGCCGCATACTTGTCAGAATAGGGACCTTTACGTTGCTTATTTCTTCTGTCAAAGTCTTTTTCTGTTTTTCTTAGTGTCCACCACCGTGGTACCCATGCAGCTCGAAGCACGGCATAGCACACCCCTCCCACAATTTCTTTAAAAATAACATATAAAAAATAAGTAGGTAATTGTTTTCATGAGAGATTTGGGCAATATAGTATGGTAGGCACGGGTCTGCTCCAAATTAGACGAGGAAGGTTTTGGGTCACATGTAATAAATCATCGATGCAATAGCATAATACAATTTGAAAAGAAAAAGCCCTTGAAGGTGTGTGATGTTCACGCGCATTAGGTGACCTTAAAACACCTTCAAAGGCTTTTTTAAGACATACAGGGTTCTTCACGGTGTTCTCCTTCACCGCTGAGCAAGCAATAGAAAACCCCATTTAAGCATTTTAATTTAAGCAACCAATTTAATTTAAGCATTTTAAGGCACTAGAGAATCGAACCGGGACATGTTCTATACTATACCTTACTCAAGAGGGCAAGCCCCTAAAACATCGTTGCCATAACATACCATATTTTTATTTCCATGAAAGTTTTCTTCATTTTTAATCCCTTGAATTCGAAATTTAAAAGCTTCTTTATCTATCTATTACGTGGTTGAATATTTTAACAATCGCGCTCATATTCAAAGCCAGGAGATTGAAACCAAAGTCGAGCGAGGGGAACAGCTAATATATATTTAGTGAGTATACCAAGTGCGTTAGATTAAGGGCCTGTTTCACAATCTCCCGTTAAGTTCCCTATAGGCTATAGGGAACATATTTGACAGATAGAGTATGGAGTATCTGTCAAACATCTGTCAAATATGTTGCCTATAGCCTATAGGGAACTTAACGGGAGATTGTGAAACAGGCCCTAAGACGTAAAAACAATTTTTGCTACGAAACTTGGGGGAATCTAAGTTTGGAGCAGGCATTAACATTGCTCCGATGAATATTCATGTTGCGAGAAAAGAGTTTCCCTTAACTTTAGTACGTGGCTTTTCTACACACGACACTAAATTCAATATTAATAGCACTGAGATTTATACCCTGATTGTATTAAGATCTATTGCTGCCAGAATTCGAAATTATGGGAGATATTTAATATCTATCGGAAGTTAAAAATCATCAATAAGAAAAATAAATAAGAATCATAAATACCAAAGAGGAAACTCCTCCACGTATCGCTTTCGATCAATTTTCGTTTGCCTTCCGATTTATTTGCTTTAGTTTTCGACATTTTGTTTTCAAAAACCATGCAACCATCATAAAGGAGTAGAGCGCCGTCCAAGCTAACTCGGATAGGTACTTCCTATCAGGCGACGATAGGCAAAAAATGACGACTTTTTGTCTCGTAGGTACCTAAGAAATCTAAGATGGCCACATAAATAAAAATTATGAACAATATTTTTCTTATCAAAAATACTGTGAAAACTACGAAGTCATGTTCATTTTATACAATATCCTCATACATAATCCCCTCAATATAAATAACCTACTTCACGATTGATAAGTTAATGAGATGGCGTGGAGATGGCCTATAAACCAGTGTTAACAGTTTTATAATAGATTTCTCAATTGATATTTCAGATAAATTATTAATTATCGAAGCTTCTAGAGCTTCGTGTACGTGATCCCACATATACGTCGACTTAGTATGAGATTATGTACAAACAATATCGGGCCGTTATATGAACGGTTTCTCGTACGAACATATTAAACTGTATTAAAATTAAAGACGTTTGGGTTATGATGGCTATTTATCAAGCTGACATAATACACATAACGTACGTAAAAAAATCATACGTTTTTTTATTTTGTCATTAAATCAAATATAATAATATTTATTTATAATAATATTTTCCGATTAAATCAAACTAACTAGATACTTGATAGTTGATACTTCCACGTGATTTAGAAAATATCGTTGGCGATTGGTCTAATTCAAAGTTTTCTATTTTGTGGGACGCGACCCGTGGCCTTGAATCGGGCTACTAAATGTAGCTTCATGTTTCGCACTAATAATTGTTATATAGAATAAAAAGTAGTAATAGTGAATAGACTAGTTCAATGAACGCCAAAGCAGCCGATATATTGCGACTCGCATCCAACAAGGACCGACCACTGTATGGAGATCAGCTTCTCACCAATGGCCGATTCATATGCCTAAGTATACTTAATGAACGAAGAACGAAGAAATTAACATACGAAATATGTTTTACTTACCGAACATTCAGCGGGCTTAAAAGCTTTGGTGAAAGATGAAAAAACGCTGGTCTAGTTGATATAAGATCGAAAGTAACATATTATATCAACTAACTATTAATGTGGAAGGAAAACATCAGAACACACGTTTTCCACTCATCAGGTTACCAGGGCTTCATGGTGAGTTGAGTTCATCAATTCTGCCAGATCATGCCAACGCAATTTCTCGCCTGAGAATGATGCGATATGGCAGTGTGATTTATAAAAGTCGCTGCTATGCATGCATGTTACCTTACTATCTTTTACATAGACTACGTGTAGTCGCATCTTTACGAGAGTATTCCGAATGCTCCGTGTGTTATCTGGACTAATGCTTGCCTGCAGTTGCAATCCTGCACTGGAATTCCGTCATCCGTTGTCGAGACACAATACGCACATAATGTCTATGTCCGAAAATTCAAAATTGTGCGACTTGACCATCAAATTGTGAAGCCATCTCAATTCAGTATTTTCGTATAATATAAAATGGGATTTAGAAATATCCCAAAAGTGGTAGTAATTACTCACCATCATATCCAACGACCATCCGTTTACAATTATAAAAAACGACCACATTAAAAAAATCGGTTTTATACATAGCTCCAAACCAATTTCAAAGCTTCTTACGGTGAGATTTATTTTATGCTAGCTTTATTTTATACAAGTAAATATTGCAAGCCGCAATAGGTACACTGTAATAAATTCGTGAGTCTATTTTAATATTCATTGAAGTTGCTAACGAAAACCCTAAAGATTTTAAGCAAAATTTTTGTTGTAGATTCTTTTTTCTTTTTTTTTTGGTGCATTTGCGGTGACAGGGAGATGAAATCATTAGTACTCAAGTGGCTTTGTGGGTCTTAGGGTAGGTAATATTAAGCCCCCAGCTGCTTTCACAGTAGACGGGACTTAACTAGTATAAGCGTTGGTCACTTAAATGAGATTAAATTTTAAACGACGACGTTACTCGGTAAACAGAAAGCATTCCAAATTAAATCTAACTAATTAATGTCAGTAAAAAACCGGCGTAGCTACATTCTAGAACTTAGGGGTTACAATTTTGCATCAGGGATAGCATTTTACTTACTTTTGGATGTAATCTTAAAAGTATGTGCGTTTGAAATTATTTAGAAATCTTAAATCACTTATTGTCATATTATCTAATAGGTGACAGAGTGTGGGTATAGCCGGACTCTCTCGCTTAAGAGCAGCCTCTTAAGCCAGACAGAAGAAAAGACATAAATGATATAAAATTATTAAAATTTTAACGTTCACATTTTGAATTTACGTTAGTGACAAATCATTAACAGGCTTTCATAAAAATGTGGATACATTCACTTTACTTTACTTTATCCTATCCACTTATTTACTTTACGCTAAGTGACACTAAGTGACAAAAAGTTTCATGTGACACTGAATACCGAACTTATAAAAGTTCCTCGATCAAGAACTTTAAGTCGATTATTTGTGGAGCTTAAATATCAATTTCCCTTACCTAAGAAGTTGCGAGTTTTAAGATAAATATGGAATTTGCGTTCGCATACGTTGGGGAAAACTGCAAGCTTTGAAAGAAAATTTAAAGTTCTAGCATAAACTTAACATTTACCATATAAATTATAAATGAAAAGTTAACTTGTGCAAGATATGCTCTATATCACGTCTATATTAGATTATAGATACATACCACACTTCTGCAGATTTCTCCCGCGAAATTTTGGTGTATTTTTATTCCAACCACCTTCTCTTTATTATTTTTAAAGTAAAGGACACAAAACGCGACAGCATAGCTGTCAACTTTGCGTTGGTATTATTTGAGTAATATTAGCCATCGGCCGTATACTTTACAGCTGATTGCTCTGTAAAATTAAGATAAGTACATAGTTTTTAAAAAAAACACATATTATAACGATCGAATTGAGAAACGCCTTCTTCCTTGAAGTCGTTTAAAAAGAGCGAGTCTCGCTACTCAATTCTTCCACCGTTAAGGCTGCGTTTCCACCGGAGATGAGCTAAGCTGCGTTGCGAGGAATGTGTTTTACAAGAACCAATAGAGACGTTTCTATTGGTTCCTAAAAACACATTCCTCGCAACGCAGCTTAGCTCATCTCCGGTGGAAACGCAGCCTAAAAGTTGTGAGATCCATACTATACTAAGTGGGGTGATATACTCTGTCCCTACCTAGTGTTTTAAGTTATTACGTAATTAGCTATCTTAACAACACCTTCTCTTGGCGTTCATTGGGAAAGGCATATTCTTAGCAGTAGAAGGATAAAGGCTGATGATGATGATGATGACGAACAACACCTTATCGTAACCACATCAATATATTTTACATTTTACATAAACAGAATACCTGCTTCTATTTAATACATAATCAGATGATTATAAACAAATACTGTATTATTAATTTTAACAAAGTGTACATCTCCAAAAAGTTAAAAACAAGTACATAACATTATGATAATATATTATCTTGACAAAGTGACTGTTACGAACAGATCCCATTATAAAATTAAGGAGAAAACCCTCGTCAATTGAGATAGGCATTTAGTTTAACAAAATCCAAGCGCGATGTTGTTCGTATCACTATAGTATAAAAAAAATATGTAGGTACTTCTAGTGGGGCTTAATACTGTAATTCGGGTCGAGAGAAAAAAATAATTAAGAATAAACTAATTCCTCGCTTCGGGAACATAATATTAAAGGTACTACCAACCTACATAAAAAATATACTTAATTATACCTAAATTTAATAAGGGCCTGTTTCACAATCTCCAGTTAAGTTCCCAATAGGCTATCGGCAACATATTTGACGGATAGAGTATGGAGTATCTGTCAAATATCTGTCAAATATGTTGCCGATAGCCTATTGGGAACTTAACTGGAGATTGTGAAACAGGCCCTAAGAATAATACAGTACTATTAAGCTTTTTAAATTGATTTTTACGGTCGTGGAAATAAATGATTGGACATAAACTATAAATTATATTATACAGTAGAACCTTGGTTCAAGTGCGGAAGCCGCGATTAGTTAGATGGAGTGTTGCCAGATGGGAAGACGATCTCCATGCAGTGGCAAGTCCGTGTTGGACATCATGATGATCAGTCATCTTGTCGTTCATTGATGGAGGTCTTTGTTTATCGGTAGATGGATAGTGGCTGATGATTATGATGCTGACACAGTACCTATCCATTATTATTATACAAGCTACCGTGCTTAAAGTAAAAAGTAAAGTATCAACCCTTATATTATGCCCCACAGCTAGGCACCAATCTCCTCTTCAAAATCAGGCGAGGAGGGTAATGAGCCATAATAATTGACCGATGCGCTGGCTCAATGCAGGTTGGTGAACTTCACATACTACACATACGCTTTTAAGACTTTCAGTCTCATCAGGCATGCAGGTTGGAATAAAATTTAAGTCCTCTTTATATCCGTGTTGTAATATTATTTATATATGATTAATTTAAATCATTGTTAGGATTAAAATTAAAGAAAAGAATTGAACTTATCTTACTGTGAAAAATCATGCCAGGTGCAAGCACAAGAGAACTTCGATAAATTGTATTTTAAGTAAAAGAATAAATTAATGCAAGCGAATTTATTAAGACTAGTATATTATACAATTTATAAAATGTCATAAAAGGTCTTTAAACTTTTAATGCATTTACGAAACATTATTTCTGAACGTAAAAGTCATCTTTACAACCATGTGTACTATGACAGCTGTCAATTTCTGTGTGTTGACATTTCCAATATTTTTGATATTGTTCACGTTGTATATTGTGCAATTTATTCCTTAAAACCTAAGGAAACTATTGATATTATTTTAATCACTATAAAAGAACGTTTCGTTCTTTTGTAAAATTTAAGTGAAGCGCATTTATTTTGAAAGAAATTAAGCATGAGACTCGTGGATTCGTCGAAGTTGTTAGAACTGCAAACTCAACCTGCAAAAATACGAAATATTTGCATTGTAGCCCATGTGGATCATGGAAAAACTACTTTGGCAGACTCACTCATATCCAGTAATGGTATTATATCTCAGAGAATGACTGGTAAACTGCGTTATATGGACAGCAGGCCCGATGAGCAAGAGCGAGGTATTACCATGAAAAGCAGCAGTATAGCCCTATATCATGTTCTAGAAAAGACGGAGTACCTTGTAAATCTTATAGATTCCCCAGGACATATCGATTTTTCAAGCGAGGTATCTACAGCAGTTAGATTATGTGATGGAGCAATTGTTGTTGTAAGTATTTCACAATTTTCAAATATCTTTTAGCTATTTAAAAAAATATCTTATTCTTTCATATATTATCAAATTATAAAGCTTACAAGAAACCCTATCACATTTTTAAATATGTTTATCTATTAAGTAGCTAAGTGTCTAATAAGAATAACTGCTTGATATTTTGTTAATTGTGCAATGCTTAAAAAAACCCACAATATATTGTGATAAATGACATAATATTATGTATTTTTCATAAAATATCAGAAGTAATCTATTATAATAAATTTACTAAAACATGGAAGCCTTATTGTTGTTTTAGGTAGGATTTGTTCTAAATATGATCAATTCTGAAGCATAATATTATGTGAATAGGTGAATTCAAAATAATATAATACAGTGTAATAATATTTGTAATGTGTTCCAAATCCATCTGAAACTCTAAATTAAAAACCTAACAAAACATTGTATACTAATTACCATTGTAAATTTCAGGTTGATGTAGTCGAGGGTGTCTGTCCTCAAACTCGTCTAGCGCTTAAGCAGGCATATGCAGAAAACATTCGAGCTGTGTTAGTGTTGAATAAAATTGATAGATTGATAGTAGAAATGAAAATGACCGCTCTAGATGCATATGTTCATATAACACAAGTCTTGGAACAAGTTAATGCTGTAATGGGTGAACTTTTTGCGTCCGGTGTGTTGGAAACTGAAGAGACATTAATCGATAAGCAGGTATTTAAATATTAACTTATTATTTTTATTTACCTTAAATTGGTTAGTACAGTACATGAAATATTTCCTTTCTACTATATGAATAAAGTAGATCTTTGTTCAGCAGTCGACAGATAAAGGCTCATAATGATGATATACTTTAAAAACCTATATATGAATAACAACAAAAATTATAACAGTTGTTGTTGTGTTAAATGTAAGATAATCTTTGTTACAAAAAAAATTACAAAAAAGTACATGCTCTTTTTTACCCTTCACACTTCAAGAATATCATTTTAAGGTGTCTAAACTAGAAGAAAAAGTGTAAAAAAACTTTCATTGTAACGTTATTATAAACTATGCGTTTCCGTCAAGGATTATTCAATCAATCAGTTATACTTTTGGTAAGACTTATATCCCTTGATACTATTATTTTCTTATTGATAAAATAAATTAAGATTTAGAAATAATTTTTTTATGATGTTCTTATTCTAAAAAAATTCTAATAATTTATTAATTCTAATATAAGAATTTCTGACTTAACAATGTAAATATATTTATTTAAAAACTATGACATGCGATTTTTTTGTAGCCCCAATCACTTGAGCCAAAAGAGGAGAATAACATTTATGATTGGACGTCCGCTCTAGAAGACGCTGACGATTCAAACTTGTACTTTTCTCCAGAACAAGGAAATGTTGTTTTTGCTAGTGCAATCGATGGTTGGGGTTTTACAACACAAACCTTCGCTAAGCTATTTTCCGACAAACTTGGTATGAATATTTTTATACACAATTTTTACAAAACACATAATAAATCAGCATTTGTTTTAAAGTTTTTTTTTGATTTCTTGTTGTTTATATCTTCTTGATTTTAGGAGTCAAGGAAGAAATTCTCAAAAAAGTTTTATGGGGTGATTTTTATTTGAATGCAAAGTCTAAACGTTTTATGAAAGGTGCTCAAGAAAAGGCAAAGAAACCATTATTTGTACAAGTTATTTTTGATAATCTATGGAATATTTATGAAACAATTGTTCTAAGAAATGATAAAGAAAAAGTACCAGTTATTTGTGAAAAATTAGGTATCAAACTCACTACTCGGGACCTAAGACATACGGATAGTAGAATACAATTGCAATCATTGATGATGCAATGGTTGCCACTGTCAGGAGTAGTACTTGATATGGTGTGTTCAAAACTACCATCGCCAAAAGAAATTCTTCCAGAAAAAGTAGAAAAACTTATGTGCTCTCGGATAAGAGACTTTGATTCATATCCAGATGAGACAAAGATACTTAAAAATGACTTTTTAGCCTGTGATAGTAGTGAAAACGCAACTGTGATCATTTTTATATCTAAGATGTTTAGTGTTGATAGATCTATATTGCCGGAAAATAAGCCAAAAGTGCTTACGCCAGAAGAGATGGCCCTTCGAAGGGAAAGGGCGAGACAAATGCGTGAGGAACGCAAAGAGAATAATGTTAATCCCAAACCGATACAAGAAGAAAAGGAAACTACTGAAGAAAGTGAGAAATGTACTGAAGACGAAAAAGAGAAGGAAGATGTTAATGACACTGCATTTATAGCGTTTGCTCGGGTATTTAGTGGGAAAGTTAAGAAGGGAGACAGATTATATGTGCTCGGGCCCAAACATGATCCATCTGATGTAGTTGGTAGACCAGATTTTAAAATAGATCCACACAAAAAACTTAAAGACTTACAGAGTAATGAACACATTACGTGTACAGAGTAAGTGCAATCTTAGTAAAATTTATATAAAGAGTTATTTTTGATAGTGGCATCCCCTACAGCACTAGTAGCTAGTGTACGTTTGGTATAATTGAGCGCAAGTTGTGTTATGTCTATGCCTTTGGCACGAAAGACTGAACATAGGGAATTGATACAATGATGGAAAGGCCATATTTGGCTGGTTGGGTGGCGTCGTTCCGGGATCGTTTTGATGTTTTTAGACCTATATCCAACAGTGGATAGAGTTTGATTGATGATAATGATGAAATTTAGAAATATTTAAATTAAATGGATGAATTAAAATGGACACGGTCTTATAAATAAATAAATAATACTTATACAATATAATAAAGTTTTATGAGAAAAAAATGTAGTTTAAATTTATGTATATAGGTATTAAATTAGTTTTAAAAAATTATGGAAATCATTTTTATTTTTAGAATGTATACGACATGCATACCATTTTTGGCATACCTACATTTTATTTATGTATAAAGAATAAATTATTTACCATTGTTGCAACGTGTAAAGTGCGTAGTAAAATTCGTATTTCCGCATGAAAGAATTTCGCTCACACCGCAAATGATTTACGGTTTTAGAAGAGCAATATTGGTAATGTTATTGGGTGTTAACCATGCGGTCTATCGAACATCATCATTATCAAAACTTTATAGCTATTATTATATTTTCAATATTTAAAAAATGTTTCGATAAACACCATGAGGGCCAATACGAACCAGCTATTGAGTATTGAACATAAAAAATGGCGGTAGAAGTAAGACATTACTTTTAATTAAAAATTAGGACATTACGAATTAAAATTTAAATACGTATTAAAATTTGAAATTTCACATCATATTAGCATGTCGGTGATGTAAACATCTAAGATTCATCCCTCCCAAAAAGTGCCTAACTAGAAGTTTTCTCTTCTAGAATCCCTTTAATAAAATATTAAAATTTACATTCTTTATTTATGATCTTTATTCATTTATTTTAGAATTAAATCCATTTACACTTTGATGGGAAGAGAGTTAGAAGAAATCGATGAAGCTATAGCCGGCAATATTATAGGTATGTTTATTTTTTTCCCTTTAACCTATTTAATTTAATTTCTTAAGTATGATATGCGATATACAACTGCAACATTTTCGCTTTGTATTTTCATCGTTTCTGTATCGTAAACGTACTAATAGAGTTCGTCTTTAGAGGGTAACCTTTGAATATCTATCTATTCAACTTACAAAGGTCTACATTAGTTTAATTAAATGTTTTGTCCTTATTGATAATGATCATGGAAAAAACTCTCATTTTGCCCACTTGTAAAATGGGGCAATTGTGTTAAAAGTGCGTAGTTGCGGATAAATCGATCTACTTAAATAAACAGTAGTTTCTTTAATGTTGTACTACTTTTACTACACAGAGCCAACAATATGTGAGGGCATCACTAGACATCTCACAAATGTTTTCATTCAGAGCTACCATACTGCGTATATCAAAACTGTAAACGTGGGTATATTTTAGGTATAGGAGGTCTGGAAGATCACATATTGAAGACTGCCACCTTAAGTAGCACCATAGCTTGTCCGGCGTTCAGCGAAATACAATACGCCGCAGTGCCCATATTAAGAGTTGCTGTGGAACCAACTTACCCTTCGCAGTTGTCGCAGCTGGTTAAAGGTATTTTACGTAAACTTAAATCCAAGTTTTGTTTAATTGCAGTTAGGTTACATATTAATTATTTGTGAGTAAATTACATACATACGGTAAGTTTTGATAAAAGTGGTGCGTCGTTGCAATAGTAGGAATTTGCCAAACATTAATTTGTTTTAATCTATTGCATATTTTGGTTTCCTGCCAATAATAAACTGATTTAAAGCAATATTAATTATTTATTTTGTTATTAATATTTTTTTTTTTGTTATAGGACTAAAACTTTTAAACCAATCTGATTCATGCGTCCAAGTGCTTCTTCAAGAGACGGGTGAACACGTTCTTGTAACGGCTGGAGAAGTTCATTTACAGCGATGTCTCGAGGATCTAAAGTGAGTAATTTACCGGTAGTAGGGATGCGTTGTATCGCTTTCAAGGTTACATAGGTGCCACCATCTTGCTTGTTTCTACCGTCTCTCTCTCTATTTAAGAGCTTTGCTCTTGTCGGTGGAGTATTCGCCACTCATTCCTCCTCTCCGCCAATACCTTCACCTCCCGATACGACATAACCTGTACCTTCTCCTTTATTTGTTGCATATAACTCCTTCTCGGTCTACCTCTTCCTCTTTTTCCATCAATCTTTCCCTCTATGATATTTTTTATAAACAAGTCATGTCGTATCAGGTGACCAATCAGATTTCCTCTTCGGTTCTCAACAGTTTTAATAATATTTCTTTCTTCTTTCACTATCTCCAAAACTTTTGCGTTTGTTGTTTCTACCGTGAAACTCTGTATTTCGGAGAGAAGGTCAAGGCATTAATTACTGGAAGGACTTAATATCTTATATTTTGGGATAACAAAACATAAATAAGATTATGTTGATGGATGACGTCATCCACTTTACCACCAGTTGGCACGTCTGCCAGTTTTATTATCATAACACTTACACTTAATTACTTAATTTTGAAAAATACTGTTTTTTACTTACATTTTGCCTTCGACTTGATTCTGTTACTAGTTTCAGAAATACCATACTTTAGAAATTTTAAGAACATAAATACTTTAATTAACTTAACAGTTCTAGCAGATGAAATATTTTAAATGGAATATTTACTTAAATTATTCATCAATAATATTTGTAGGAATTTATACGCAAAAATACCCATAACAGTATCAGAACCAATAGTTCCATTTAGAGAAACAATAATAGAACCGCCGAAAGTTGATATGGCAAATGAAGAAATAGATTCTCAAAATATTGACAAAATGCACGACCAAGAACAAGATCCAGTCATAACGGTTACTACTAATAATAAACAAAGTAGAATTAAAATAAGAGCTAAACCTCTACCGAGTAAAATAACAGAACTATTAGATAAATCAACAGATATATTAAAAGCAGTGTCTCAACATATAAAGATACTACAGGGTATGAAAAACAACATAGAGAACAAACTCGAAGATTTAAAAATTAATGGAACAAATCATCAATTGTCTGATAGAATGCTGAAACTTATTAATGATTTCAAAAGTGAACTTGAAAATATTTGCTCGAAATTAGGTCCAGAATGGAAAGACACCGTTAATCAAATATGGTCCGTAGGACCAAGGAATTGTGGTCCAAATCTGTTACTTAATCAAACAACAGATTATAAAACGAAATTTTTACATCATGAGAAAGAATTGAAAGAGGATGCTAGATTTGAGTATGAAAGCAGTTTTGTTAATGGATTTCAAATGGCATCTTTAGCGGGCCCATTGTGTGAAGAGCCTATGATGGGAGTTGCTTTCTGCGTTGAAGAATGGACTTTAGATAAAAGTGAAGGGGAAGATGATTCCCACACATTTGGACCATTGTCAGGTTTGTACATTAGTTCAATAACAATTA
The DNA here is from genome assembly GCA_905333005.2 of Lycaena phlaeas. Taxonomy (NCBI): domain Eukaryota; kingdom Metazoa; phylum Arthropoda; class Insecta; order Lepidoptera; family Lycaenidae; genus Lycaena; species Lycaena phlaeas. The sequence continues at coordinate 7,301,053 of HG995180.1, read as the reverse complement.
CAAGTCTTGTTGATAATGACGAGTGTCATTGTTCTAACACGAAAATTTGTGTTAAACAACGATTTCTAAGTAATTTTAGTGAAAGTTGGCATAATAACAATGCTTACGTTATCTGTTTCAACAACATTCTAATTATGCTGTCTTGAAGCCAATATAATATTATCTGCAAGGCAGCTAGGTCTATATTTTTATATAAATTTGAAGATCATAAACAACCAAAACAGCCTACTTATTAAGCATTAGGTTTTTAAGATGACACATTGGGGACGCGCATGCGCAAATAAGCATGACGTTGATGATGTCAAGCTATCACATTTTCGTACAAGAAACTGGCTAAGGTCGTAAATTTCTACAATATTCCTTATGGACAAACAATTAACAAATACATAACTAGAGTTTCCACACGCACTAGAAAATTAAGGACAGTTGAGTTCGCAATTATGACTGTTTATTCGCAAAGTTAGGATCGTGATATCAGATTGTATAGTAAACATTTTCTGCCAGATTATTAAAGTTACTGACTGAAAGTAGTGTCTGGTTGCGGATTTGGCGATATTATTAAATATGATTTACCATGTGTATATTATAAGTGTCGCATACGGGGACATTTTTAAAACATAATTTGTATGCACTATGCAGGTCAAATAATGTCAGCTGTAAAGGATGGCTGCAGGAGAGCATTTCAGGTTCAGCCTCAAAGATTAATGGCCGCCATGTATTCGTGCGACATCGTCGTCGATCAGAAGGTATTAGGTGAGTTACGTTAAGCTTATCTTGGTTATAAATATCGGGTGCATTTTTTTCTTGTTTTAAGTCAGTTTTACCACACTTTTTTCATTAGAATTTAAATTTAACAAATTGTTGCAATGGTGACTGGCGTTTGATGTTAGGCTTATAAGTGAAAAAACTTACTACATAGTCATTAACTGGGTTTACTGATATTTAATGTCTGGCTATGTTTCTAAATTGTCCTCGCGAAATCTACTGTAAACACAGATTGCTGTAACATATTATTTGAATATATATATATATATATATATATATATATGCGTGTAATGTTAATATATATATATATATATTAACATTACACGCACTGACAGTGGCAAAATTAGGTAGTAAAAAAACAAGAAAAAGAAGAAGTAAAACTTCGTGTAACGGCTTTTCAAAAAGTATAGAAAATATATTTCGCTATGAAAGCGGGAAATTACTCGCCTGTCTAAAATTTCAAATGATTTCCTCGCTCCCAACAACAAGCCTTTGATATTTCAATTTTGTCGCTACAATAAAATTAACCGGCGACGTTAATTTAATAAAAAGGGATAGCTGATTTCAAATATATCAAAAAAGGTTCCATTATGCAAATGGATATTAAAAATTGTAGCACCATATTAATAATAATTGATATTAATAATTATTTTCTACAATTAAAATATAAAGGTATGCGAAATTGCGAACTGTCCTGTTGGTCCAGTGGCTAGTCATCCTGACTGCTAATTCAGAAGGTCGTGGGTCGATTCCCTCCATATTGACTATACAAAATTTAACTATACAGGTTCTGTCTTGTTTAGGATTAGATGGCCGAGCTTGAGTGGTCCCAACATATTATAAGAAACTGTGAAATTAAACCAGTCATAAAATTGAAACTCGCAAAAAAAATGAATTACACATAGCATATTTTTTATCCTTTTATTTATGTTTCTACAAGTAATTAATACTAGTATTTACAAAGCGTTTTAATGAGTTACATGGTTCATATAAATATTATAATAACTAAACCTTATTCTATAAATGCGTCATCAATAGCAAATGTATCACATGTTTTGTGTACGTATCATAACTAACCGCTTAGTTCGTTGGTTTATTTGCGAGACACTTAAATCTAGACGGATTATATTATGTGGCAAAATTATTTAAGTATATTAACTAAACATTAAATGTACTCAGGATGGTCAGAAGAAAAACAATTTGAAATATTTTTAATTAAAAAAACAACAAATTACTTCTCTTACTGACCGTACAACGTAATCTATTAAATGCATTTCGAGTCAGGTTATTAAGTCCCGTGTACTGAATTCTGTATACGTTTTGAAGCTGTAAAGCGTATTGAAATAATCATGTACTTAGATAAGTTTTCGTTGAATTCAACGAGGCGCGTTGTCTAGCCGCTTGAACCCAACCTACTTTTTCCTAACAATAAGAGTATTTTCTTTTTAATTGATCCAATGTAGTGATCGCGCCAATTCTTTCACTTTGTGCCATGGGAAAGGAGGGTATTCTGATGTCATCCGCCGTACGCGCGCCGCTCGCGATCTCCTGTTATAGTAATTGTTGTCTAAGTAGCTGTGCGTTTGGTATCGATTGTAAATCGGCTTATCACCGTAAGAGTGGGGCTGGGAGTAATCTACTTTGTACGTGCTTGTGGTGCTCTGGACGTTGCCTGTGAAGCGGTTTGTGTTGAAACCTGCAAAGAAATTTATTCGGTTATAGTAAAATTTAAACTTCTATACATAATATTTCTATCTCGCTTTCTCTTTTATATTCCTAGTTGTATGTTAAATTAAACATTAATTATCAATTTATAATGAACATTATTTATTTTTAATTATCTATTCTGAATAAAAGTAAAGTAACTCAAAATAAGTCAGTCTTTGGCCAAAACAGGTAAAATATTACTTTTAAACTCGTATATCTTTTATCTTTATTAGAAACACATTTTATTTATAATAATATTAAAAATCATATAAAATTATGAGGCGCGGGCGCGGGATTATTTTTTACGAAAATAATCCGCTTCATTATAATAAAAGAAAGTTTTTGACAGAAATGTTGTTTTTATTAAATTTAACTTTTTCTTTAGCTTAACTACGGTAGGTATTTGTTATTTAATACGCAAATCTAACAGTTGAAAATAATTTCTTTATATACATTATACATTTTAATTGTTAGATAATATCAAGATGTCTTTGAGATAATCCAAGTCGGAGCCATTTGATTGAATGAAATTGAAACGTTCATTGAATGTTGGAAAAAATCGATAAATAATGGAGTTAAAGTTAAAGTTAAAAATCTTTGAATAACATCTTATTTCTATCATAAAAATTTTAGTGAGCCCAAAAAAATCATAAGACAAATTGTAATATAAAACAAGTTACCGAGTACACATTATTATAATGTAAACGTAAATTCATAAATTCAAGACAATTTCCTGGCTAATATTACCGGGTTTAATAATATTCTTATAGCCTTGGCTGTGATCAGCATAAATCCCCTCGGAAAGTGTCCCCAGTAATCTTGAGTGGTGACAACTTGAGTGGACTTATCTTGAGTGGTGATAGGTGATACCTACCTGAGTGATACGCTGGGGTGGACTTGACGCACACCATTCCGTATACTCTGATGCCGGGCACGGAGGCGTACGTGGGTGTGTCATGGGACATTGGACCTTCTGGAAATGGGAGAGAATTGTGTTGTAATAATTATATAATAGCTTTTATGTACTTACTATGAGCGAAAACACGTTTTTGTTTTATTAAACCTAAGATGATTTGGTATAATATGAACTCTTGTGTGTTCGAAATGTCTCGTCTTATGAACATTTTAATGTACAAAAGCTGATTTGTCTTTAATGTGTGTATGCGATCTAATTAAAACTTTTATATGAAAGTGCTGTATTTTGACATAAAGTCGTTAAGACACTAAGCGCTCAGCAGTGCAGTGAGAATGATAATAATTAGAATGCCGAATTTGAGACATCTAAAGCAACAAATACTTTTTTGAAATTCTACTTAAATGCAATAAAAAAATCAACTTAAAATAATACATCAGAAAGAATGAGGATTCATGAATACTTTTTTTAAATTATTATAAATCCATAGTTTGCGAATGTCAGTCTGGTGTCACGTTTTCACGTCTAAACCTCTGATTAAATTTTAATAATAAAATAGCTAATACAATCTTAGGACGGACATAGTCTAGGTAATCAAGTTGCGAATGTTAAGGGATCAGCTATCTTGGCTTTCATTGACAGATGCCTATGTTCAGCAATGGAAGTATAAAGGCTGATGATGATGACAAGAGACCTATAATATACTCAGATCGTTAATGTAATTAATCACTTCAATAATTAACTCCTATAGTAAAATTAATGTGTAATGGACATATAGGTTTCTAACATAGGTCGTGTTCAATATGGACGGATAGAGGCTGATAGTGAAGTTATTATTTCAAAATAATCATGTGTAAAGCTGCGAGATAAATCTAGTATTGTGTGAAAATATGTTTTCTTTACTTCTTCTCGAAATACCCGAAAGCAATGCCAAATCTTATTCAAAATTGCTTACAAAAATATAACTATTAATATTTTGGGATCGACATAAAATACACTATATTAGCTACGATTTAAGGATTCATCTCCTTAAAATACTTTTACCGTTTACGACTGCAATAAAAAGAAAGTGCAAATAAAACAAAATGTTTCACCCACATAAATTTACAATCCAAATATGTTATAACATTGTAGCCCTTATTCAATCATCTTATTTTTTTATGATAGACAATGTGGCAAAGGGGCCAGATGGTATGTGATCGTTGATCATTTTATAATTGAGGTACGAGTTCACCCGGGACTAGCCTTTACTCCCGTTTACCCTTGGCGAAATCCTTTAATTCATTGCCTATATAAAACTAATGCTATAAAATCGGTTCTTGATAAACTAACGTGTGAGTTATGTATAGTTTGAAGATATATTTTCAGAAGCTGAGTGATGATAATGAACCTATAATATACTCAGATCGTTAATGTAATTAATCAAATCATTAATTATCGTCAATGGTAATTAATGCGTAATTGACATTATATGTTTCTTATAATAACTATTAGACATGATATAGAACTAAAAAAGTATAGAGGCGTACGTTAACATAAAAAAAAATATATGTAGATATATATAATACATAATATAGGAGCTCGTGGCGCATTGGTAACAGCCGCGCGGATCAATCCACCAGGTTAAGCAACGCTTGCCGAGGTTGGTCCGTGGATGAGTGACCATCTTTACTTATCGAGACTCCTCCGTGCCTCGGAAAGCACGTTAAGCCGTTGGTCTCGGCTGTCATTCGTGGATCTTTGACAGTCGTTACGGGTCGTCAGAAGCCCGAGAATCCGACAACCAGTCCTACCGCAGGGAACCGTATCACCCAGTTACTGGGTAGTGAAGGTCCGACAGCAGTCGCTCCATATAAAATACTGGTATTCAGCTGAATCGGGTTAGACTGGAAGCCGACCCCAATATATAGTTGGGAAAAGGCTAGGCAGATGATGATGATGATTATCGTTGACAACTTCATAGAATTAATGTTCAATAACTTCAGTTGCCTTCTCGACCTTCTTGACCTCGTTAGCAGGATAAAAAATGTAAATACTAGGTATACTGACCTAGAATGTGAGTTTCTGGGCATCGGCATATAACTAGGTAGTGCGATTTGCCAGTTCGTATGTTCTGTAGCGCCAGCAGAGACCAGTCCCTCGGCGCTCTGCACTCTCTCATCTCTGACACCGGTTCACATGTCTTCACTAAAGTCACTGCTTTCTTTGCATACTGTAAAAATCAATAATTCATGTTTATAATAACATTTTAATACCCAACGCAAGAAGAGCGGTTTTGTGGGTACTCGTATGATCAATTTGTAGTCTCTTTAGAAGGTCAACCAATTTTGATACAGTATCTTTGAAATAACATATTTTGTAATGGTTCTTAGACATGTTTTATCAAAATCGGATCTGAGGATTCAAGGATATCGTCTCTTATGCGTTGGGTATTTTTACGATCTGCTGGATTTACGGCTGGATATGTATTGGACGTTAGTTGTGAAATATTCCATTAAATCTTGTAAAAATGAGCTTAAAAATATTTGGGACGAAATGTACGATTGCGAGAGCATTAATGAACATGACTGATTAAAATCCGGTTCGCGTATCGTGGCAATTATTCGAACTTACCTCTCAAATAATGCCAAAAGAACAATCCGCGCCAGACAGCTGGTAAATTAAATATGTCTCATTTATAACAGTGTTAAAATGCAAAAGAGATGAATTTCACAATAATGTTTGTCTTGTATTATTTATTTAATAATGCTGATTGAATTCTATTAACAAATCTTAAAATCTTAAACAAATAAAAGTTACAATCTTAAAAATGGAAATTTAATACTAAATCCACAGATATCACACAGACATATTTTCAATCATATTCGTACAATGTAAAACCAAATCGATAATTATGCTTATGCCAATCAAAAAAAGTGTGCCACAGTCAGGTCACTAGACAAAGCGTCATTGTGCCCTTTGGAATAATTGCCGTTAGCTTGCCTTCTTTTTGGAGTCGGTCGTCAAACGCGTGGTATGCAGGTCATCCGCGTTGAGACTTGCAGAACAAGGGTCTCTATACCGTGATGGACAAGCGCAGAGCGGTTGGGTGTAGTTCAGTCGGACGTACACTGCGTTGCAAACCTAAAAATAGTTGGATGTTAGCGTGATGGGTATTTGAGTTGTGGGTTTGATTCCGAGAGTGTTATGTGATGAATATTAGCATCGGTATCATCATTATCTTTTCCGTCTACTATAAGACAGGCCACTTTTGGTGATTGAAGGATCACTGCACTGAGATTGTTGTCCCTTCTAGCTTAAATGCATTTTTTTAAACTATTTCCGATATCTAGTAGGTACCTTAGACAAGTTCTTACAATCTATTCCCTGGAATAAGTTAATTATTAAAGAAATCATTTTTTTTTCATTGCAATTTGTTGTTGAACTTGGTTTTCTTTTGACCAACATTGCTTTTGCTCATTTTTACGAGTTCCCCAAAGCTAGCTAGCTTTCTCTAGCTACCTTCCTCTAGCTACCGCGTAGTGCTTAGAGGATATTGATTTCGAAGATTGTTTAGCGGTCATAATTTTCTCGTAAAATTGGCCGTAAAATAAGGCGCTATGGTGTATAAACCAATTTTAGCAGTTTGTACTTGAAATAAAAAATAAAAAAATGTATTAGCATAATACGTATACGTAATAAATTTGTCTTTATTTAAATTCGTTATTGTCTTTATTTAAATGCGTTAATCTCTGAGTGGCATGCCTTTTAAATTTCACATGTTAAGGGTAGAATAAGACAACTATGCATAAAATACATTTTTAATTAATTTAAATCATGCTAAGGTTTATCAAACTCTAACTTAACATGTCAGATAATTAAGGGATTTATCTTAACATCTTGTAACGTGATATAACATGAAACAATGTAACTAGTTAGTACCCATACCTTAAGATTTAGAACATAATAGTTGAGATTAAATAAAATATTTATAGGTTTGTTAATCGGGTACGGTTTAACGTACCGATATTTTCATAAGTTTATTCAGGTAATGAAATAAAAGCTATATTATGTTTCACTATAAACATAGTAATGGTTCTCTGATATGAATTGCTTGTAATATGTGTTCGAATCAATTAACTCACATAAGTTAACTGTAGTAGTTAGAAAATAACCTAACAAACTTAAATATGTATCAAGGCATAAACAAGTTATAAAAAATTAAAAATGTCATGTCTATTCCTTCCAAACTCCTAAGCTAATGTGATAATCTTGTAATAATTACCTGTTGAATGGCACACTCTGGGAGTAAATAAATGTGCTGATTATGTGGATAATAATGGTATTTCGTCGGCTTAGCCAGCACCGACGTGGAGCCGGCAGGCAAAGGCACCGTCTGTAACCAAAGACACAAGTGATTAATGATAGCACAATGGGTAATAATGTTATAGAGGCGGCACGTCTTGATGTTAAAAATGTGGAGTTTTAATCGTCAATTCTTACTATCACAATGATGAGAACGAGTAACTGTATATACTTTTGGTTTTTTCTGTCGCGAAATAATGACGGGTTTATTGTATTATTGTCAATGCTATTGTGTTTTGAAACAGGTGTTTTGAGCGGTAGTTAGTGTGTAGTTTTTACCCTTAATCATAATCATCAGCATCTTGACTTACTATTTATTGTACACCACAATATCCGAAAAATAAAAATACCATCTTTTCTGTCTGCTAGGCACGGCTAGAATATTTTCTCTCCTTATCTCCTCCTCGAAATCAGGCGAGTTTTTTGTCATAGTTCACCGATACGCTGCCCAAATGCAAGTTGGTGAACTTCACACGCCTTTAAAGACTTAATCTCATCAGGCATGCCAGTTTCTTCACGATATTTTTTTTTTTTCGCCGGTGATCGTGCGATAGTCTTATGTTCAAAGCAAGATTGAACCCGGACTTCTTACTCAAGGGGCCGAGTCCATAGCCACTAAACTATCCCGATATGTAGGGGACCCGTGCCCAGCCGTGGGACATGTAGGGGACTTTACTTATTACCTTTTTTCGATCCATTTGGTTCTTTACAAAAAATTGGCTCTAATTAATTTCCTAAAATCTAACGATAAACATTTGATAACTAGAAATAAAAGAATGGATTCAGCGTTCCAATTTGCGATATTTTTTTCGCTCCGTCGAATCTCAATTTTTTGTTAATTCATTGACCGTTCTGATTAACTCTTGCTTTTGGTTGAGAAAACTGTTTATGATGGAACTTTTTTTGGCTTTCACTTTGTACCCTAATTAACTTTTTGACATTGCTAGTATGTTTATGAACGCTATAATAAAGCCAAGTTCGAAACGGACTTATTCTTAATGGTTGGTGCCAAGGTTTATTATTTAACATAATATGCATATTTGAATGTTTACTGTATTCACAGCACCCGATGCTTATAATTTGGATGCATTTGGATAAAAATATCTTACTTTTTAAAGTTTTGCTAACCCTTTTTAATGTCAATGGCAGATTTAAAATATCGTGCCCTGCGAAATAAAATCGAAAAACATAGTGAATATTCAGTTTCGGATAATTTAAGGGATTATTTTTTTATTTCTATATCAACCTAAAATAAAATTTAAAATGATTATCTTAGTCGTCAAGTTTCAGGACGATGGAATCTCTGTAATATAGTTTCATAAACACTTCGTGGACGGAACCCTAAAAAAGTTCCGTTACATTTGTCTTAAGGATCATAAGTTGTTGACCACAGTTACAGCTGACTGCCTAATTGAGGGCTCGGACTAGTTTGAAAGTGACAGGGCTGTCATGTGGTGTGTTGGAAATTATCCTGTTGGTTACGGCATAGATAAGGTCGTTGCCATCAAAAAGGAAGCGTTGGGTTCGTAAATGTGGGTATTGTGGCTTATGGTTTTCGTACGGGATATAATTTATAATTTGTTATGGTATGGAATTCAGTGAAGATATTCTCTATATTACTAGATATATCCTGGAATCGAGGAGAGAAAAAGTTACCTCGATAAACGGTAATCTATAATCTTGCTTTTCTCTACTCTAAATATGTAAGTCTCAACGTCTTCTATGGATCCATTTAGTGAAATGTAACGTGCAACTCATCATCATCATCATCAGCCTTATTCCCTCCGCTGGACATAGACCTCTGTCGGCGCCATGACGATTGGTCCCAGCCACGCGTATGCAAGACTAGGAACGAAGTATTGTCATAACACATACAACAATATACTTAAATACCCCCAAAGGCGTACAATTGTTCTTTGAACATAAGGGTATATATTTTGCTATCGTTATCTGGTGTATCAAAATTCTCAAGAGTTTACCGTGGTACCAGATAAACGTGGAGATTGTTGAAAAGAGTTTCTCATACCCTCTTGGCTACACAATGGAATTCTAATTCCACCTTCAAGTATGAAGGTATACTTCACTCTAGATAGGTCGGATTGTGACAGCGTTAACAAAAATGAATGATGTGCGCCTAAACAGACAACTTGATATTGGTTTTATAAAGGAGCTTATATACTGATGTTGCTCTTAGAATATTTGAGAAACAATTTTATATTGTATCGCCACGGATATCCAGAAGTCTATTTAATGAACATTTTGATATTGTTATTTACGACTCCTGGATCAGGTTAAATATTTTATCTTATTAGAGTTATTAGGCTTTTACGAAAGGTTTTTTCTATAGATTTTTATTAATTGAATAAAGTTAGCGGTAGGGAGCGAGGTAGCGCTTTTTATATCCGGTTGTTGATTCGAATCCAACTAGCAGTAAAGATGAAAAAAAATCGACTTATATGGCAAACCTCATGACGCTGTCAATCTGACGTTCAAGACTTTTGTTCAAACTGAATTCTAACATGTTTCACATCTAAATTAACTATAGATGAGTTAAAAAAAATCCAGATTACATTATGTAGCCTCCTTAAGATAAAAGAGATAAGCGAGGAGAGAGCAAGGTCAGGTCCTGTGATATTTCCCGAGCCGGACGTCACGTGCCGCACAAACTGCCTCAACGAGCTCCTACAATTTGTTGTAACACCATCGATACTTTTAATTCAAATCGTACCGTATCGAATACACGTTTTGTGCTCACTTCACAGTTCCAATCGATTTTCTGGGGACTCGTTACGCAAAAGTCGAAGTCGGGATGACAATCTTAACCTTTTAGTTTGTTTCAATAGAAATCGTATTAATTGCGTGCGACTCTCGATTTATTATGCTGTTTTAGTATTTATCCATGGTAAAGATTCATTTAGTAAAGAACGATTTTCAGGTTTGTAATATTTTAGTCTTGTCTCTTAACTAAATACAAATCTTATTAACGAATACTAATTTTATTTCGTTTAATAATCACCATTATTAAACGAAATAAAATTAGTAACATATTTATTGAAACAATACTAAACGAAAGTATCAAGGACTGTTGTCATTTACCTACCACTTGTCATCCTAAATGTACTATCAAAATTAGGTTAACACAAAAAAAATATGTATTCTAACATTCTTTTGCTACTAACGCACCCTTAATAAATAACAGTTTAGCATTAAATTAGCATTCATCGTTATAACATTGTTGGTCCTTCGAGCCGGATAGTCAGTTTTATGTTTAATTTATTCAATATTTGATAAGTGTTCGTCAACATCTTTTAGCATGTTAAACAAATCGTATTAATCAATACGCGTCTTGTTCATGGTTTACAACTAAACGATTATCTCAAGACCCGTTACGTAAAGGTCGATATCGGGCCGAGATCGTCCGATATGTTTACCTAAAAAGCTAATCGCGGTTCGCGATCTTGACATGTTTTGAACTTCGTGCAACCTGCAATACGATCGCAATTAGGTTCGTTGAACCGCAACAATAGATTCGAGAGAGCATTTATTCGCTCCATACTGTAACAGATTTATATAGAACGTAATGAATCAAACAACACGTTATTATTGAAACTTTATTTATTTTATTATCGAAATGATTTTATTAATCTTTTGGTATTTTTTTTAAAATGACACTTTATCTTTATACTTTTTATATCACAATATAATAAATAATAAAACACACGTTCATAACTTAGTAAGTTATAATATTCGATAGTAATTCGAATTATATGTTAGAGATAGCAAACTTAACAAGCTAGCTTTGTTTTTAAAAGACGATTATAAAAATAACAATGAACCCAGAAGATTTGTTCCTTCTTTATCTAATTACCATCATGTTGTAAGTGTCTTTCTGTGTAATTTACTTGCTACGTAAACCTAATAAAGCCGAGAACTTTAATGGGATATACCTGTACCTAATAGGATGTACCATTACGGATATAGCGAAATGAAATTGTACACGGTAATCGGGTTGCGCTTATTTAAGTATTTGCCTGGTTAGAAAATTGTTGTGGAATTTTCTATTTCTATAATAGTTGTTTTAAACTTAATAAAAGGATATTATCTTATTATAACTAAATATTTACTGTGTTTTAACTTTTATTCGGAGCTCGATATTTTGACATTGTCTACGAATGCGCACGAGTTTAAATTATTAGAATATACAAGAATTAATATTTCATTATTAATTGAATTCTCTAACTAGCTTTACTAGCTTTTGCCATTTGTAGAGTAGGTACCATGTCGGTTAGAAATTTTGTTTATATTTGTTACGAAAAAATAGTAATTAATCGTCTTGAATCGTTTATCTAAATGTAGCAGCAAAAATACAACTATCCTTACAATTTATCTCACGCTTGTTCTTGTTGTATCCACGTCATAATGAGCGCAACGTTAATAAGTTAGATGTACATCAAAAGTGTTCTCCGACGAACGAAAGGAAAGATAAGCTTAGTTTCTAGATTTTATTATGGTTGGTAACAAAAACGGGCATTACAAGGTATTACCCATCTTGTCATAACTTATGCTATTATTGACATTTATCGGCAGAAGTGTTTCCAATTACGGTCTTTATAGAGTCTATAAAGTGTAAGTTGGGGAATGCGGCCGGGAATAGCTCTATAGAGAATGGGGATGAATTATTTACACAATTAATGTATATAATATACTGTCTTGGGATTTTGAACGTTTAGTCCGTTTGATCGTTGGATGATTAATATTTAAAATATGGGTTTGAAAATAATATAAGTCTTCTTATAAAGTACCGATGACCGCTCGACCCAGATGCTCGGTAAAGTTGATTATTTAAAACATGAATAAAACGACATTTTCTAAAAAATAATCCTAGCTATATTGATTTATGGCCCCTGAAACTTCATGTATACTAAATTTCATAAATATCGTTGGTACTGTTTTCGAGATTCAGATTATATTTATACAAGAATTGCTCGTATAAAGATAAGAAATGACTAAAATAAAGATAACTCTATTTCTTATAAATAGCATGATTCTGAAAATTGTGCCGAAGCCTAGCTTTTGTCTAATTAAAACTACGAAACAAAAACTGTCCCTACTTTTTTTTTCATTATATTATCAAATCGCGTCCATAATTGCTAAACACAATATCAGTAGTATGTTCTTTTCTAGAAGGTTTTTCTATATAGTCGTGCTTGTTGAAGATCCAGCTGGCTAGTACATAAGGCTCACTACGAGTATTCGCTCTAGTATAATAATCATATTTCTATTCCCGAACCCCATAGATATTCCTTTCTAAAGTGCGGCCTTGATTGACCCCAGAACGAAACCTCCTTGGATACAAATTACAAAATTGATCACCCACTCAGTTTTAGATTATCTACTTTGCAGTTTTAGTGCTTATTATTAAGGGCTGGCTACATGGCACCTAATCTTATATTTACTAGGTACATGATTTATTTTATTTATCCTTGTTTTCTAATTGTCGAGATATGGTTAAAGTTCGGTCATATACACATAGTTCAATGGCTATAATTCATCCCTGTACTTCCACGGGGATGGGAAGCTCGTGAGTGAAATCGCTGCTAGGAACTAATATGGGTATCATAGATTGTATCAGTTTTCAGTATAAGTATCAAGCCGTACATTGCCCCAACGAGGGTTGGTGAGCATCACACACTTTCATAGACAGTTCAATCCCATCTGATATGCAAAAAAAGCTGCAATTCTTAACACTTGTCGGACTGCTAGAAAGTTTTTACAAGAAGATTCGCCAAATACTATCAATGATTCTCACTTGGCTTAGGCCCGTGAGTTTTATGATATACCAGAGATCTAATTTAACCTCTGAGAGAAACATAATCATTACAAAATAATAATAATGACTTTCTTCCATAATACTTGGCTAAATTGATTCAAGCTGGTAAATTGTTAGATGACTAATAAATATGTATATCTCTTAAAGGCCATCAGACCGAGAAGTCTAGACCTTTCGCAAAAAAACCATGCAGTTATGCGCCTCACATAGTGCTTTCCTACGATATTTTCCTCACAATTGAAATCAGCGCATACTATTCAAATACCGTTCCAACATCCACCAATACAAAGACATTAATAAAATTTTTCCCAAAGGAAATACAATTTGAATGTCTGGAACAATGCGTTGGAATGCTACGCTAATGTGAACCAAGCCTTATGGTGTAACGTAATAAATTACAAGTATGCACTGCACGCAACGCTCGGCACGAACCGCAAGTTCAAGGCCCTTATTACTTCCGATATAAATTGATATATAGATATCAGAAAACGCCTATTTACCGGTTAGGCGTAACGGAGAATCTATTAGCATTTAATGAATACATAAACCCTATCAGTTAATCTTAAGCTATCGTTAACTCAAATTATATTAATATTTAATTACAACTATCCATAAACAAGTACTTAAAATAAAATATTAAGCCATTTATGACCCACGATGAGCGACGATGGTCCAGTGGTAGACGGACTCGGCCTCTTATGCGAGAGGTTCCGGGTTCGATCCTGACCCGTCCGTGCGTGCCTTGAAATTGGCTTTTCTAAATTTCTAAGTGCACCCCAAACACGAGACCATCGTTCGCTCACCGGTGAAGGAAAACATCGTGAGGAAACCTGCATGCCTGATGGGATGGAATGTCTTTGAAGGTATGTGAAGTTCACCAACCCGCATTGGACCAGCGCTTCGGTGAACTATGGCCCATTACCCTCCTCGCCTGATTTCTAGGAGGAGGGTTGATAGTTTGGAAGGCCTATGTTCAGCAGTAGACGGATAAAGGCTGATGATGATGATGATGATGATGATATGTCCCACTGTTGAGCACGGGTCTCCCCTTGAAATCAGGCGAGGAGGGTAATGGGCCATAGTTCACCGAAGTGGTGACCCAATGCGGTTTGATGATCTTTATACATCTTCAAAGACTTGATCTCATCATGCATGCAGGTTTCCTCACGAATTCCTCACCCATGAACATAAATAAGCTATCCTGATTCTAGCTCAGGTACCGCATTCGTAGATTAGATAGTATGATCACAATTTTGATATTAAAATGGTTCCTATATTCTATTTATATTCATTAATAAAGCTAAAGATTTATAGTTTATACAATGAGGTATTTCTTCGTTAATTTGTGTGCCGCAACTTTTTCTTGCTTATTTAGGTACTCTTGTCTACCTCGCTAGACAAAAGGCACAGACGCTAAACGAATAGAATAGAATACTTTTTGTATGGGAATGACACTAGCCGTCAAATTACATGTCGTTAGCTAATGCAATAAGTATTCTATTCTATTAGTTTAGCGTTTGTGCCACTTCATCTAGGGCGCTGGTTTTGAATTTGCAATTAGTTTCGTACATCCAATCAAGCGGCAATTTAATTTACGAAACTACTTATCAGTGAGTGACTTATGATAACAATAATCAGTCTAAATACTGCGGGTAAAACTGCGGGTTACGGCTGTATGATATCAAAAAGGTGAACAAAGAAATTAGCGAACGCCGTGTTTTGTCCTCGGTACTGTTTTTTATCATGGTTTCCTCTGGTTTTGGTCTCGAAGTTACTTTACAATGCCATCACGATATTGTCACAACCGTATTTGGTAAGTGGCTTTCGCTAAACGTAACAGAAAAGGTTTACGTTACATTTTTTTACCTTTTAAAAAATGAATCCTCTGATATTTATTTTTATATAATGAATTCTATATTTATTATTGCGGTTAATTGATTTCATTTTTCCAATTTTTCCAGTTATGTTTATGTGTTACTGTACCTTGTGTATGTATTTAAATAAAGAACCGAATAGTTTTATTTGAAATTTTAGAAAAAACATATTTTTTTAACAAATTAACATCATAGAGACCTTGTTAATATTACAGTCAAATTAATCTGATTACAGCTCTTCCTGTGTTGAATTTCGTTTATAGAATAAATTTCCTAAAGATAAGGTTTTATACTCTTAGAGCAATTATTAAAGCTTTTGCTGTACAGAGAAACACTAATTGGCGAGAGCGTCGTGAAATATGCTCTCAATAAATTATTGATATTATATTAAATATTAACTCTATAATTATATTAAGTAGGCACACTTATATCTATGCTATCCATTATAAAAGTGTACCTTCATCATGAAAATTGCGTCTCCAACATTATGTATATACATTTGTTATTGTATAATGTTCCAATTTAAAAACCATTTATTTCAAATGTTTATTAATTAATTATAGGTGTATTAAAAATATATAATAATTTCATAAAAAATATCGTGATAAATAAACAATTTACCATTGGTGAGATTCGCTGTGCCGTGCTTATCGTTTTTTGGCGTTTTTACAAACAAAACGTTCAATAAACGTTCTTCAAAAATTTTGTAGTAATCCTATGGAGTTAGCGTAAAACGCAACTGCGCATCTGCATAGAATCGGAGCGTTTGCCACTTGTCCAGAGGGGCGGCCCCCCTAGACAATGGCACAAACGCTAAAGGAATAGAATAGAATACTTTTTTATATTGGAATGGCACTAGTTTACGACATGAATTTGAGCAGCTATTGTTATTCCCATACAATAAGTATTCTATTCTATTTCTATTCGTTTAGTGTTTGCCACTTTAGAGAGGCAGGTTAGCTCGTTTATGTTCATAGGCGACACTGACCACTACCATCACTATATATTAGCCATTAGTTTCCAGTCTAGCTCCAACGCATGTCTAGATAATCCTCGTTAGCATTCAACATGAGCCCTAATGGTTTCCTGGTCTATTTTTAAATGGATTCAGAATTAATGAGGTTATGTCATTCAACCACCGATGCGCTCATATTTCCTTATCGGGCATACAGTTAAGGCACGGCAGGTTTCTTAGCGGTTCAGTAATTCAATACCGGCCTGCGTTACGGACTATTTCCACCGAGCTAAGCTCTCATTTTCATAAATTAGAATAAGGTTAAGGTTTTACTGGCATTTCATGGACGTGGCCCAGTGTAAGCCCGCTGACGTGGCGTAGCACACATGGTTGAGCATCGCTGTGTTTTAATGAATAATTTATTGTTAAAAAATGTTAAAATATGATCTAATGATATGGGGTTCGATTATGACTTCATGAAATTACAAATTGTTGTTAAATGGAAATTAAAATTGCATTTTTTGTTCACTGTAATTCACTTTTTTTTTAAACGAGAATAAAATGTTAATAAACTGTAATAACCGTTTTTACTACGTTAAATTAATCGCCAAATTATTTTTAATTCAATTGACTTGAAAAATTATGAGCGGAATTTAGACATTTAGCAGAAGACTGATAAAAGCTGATGATAAAAAATATGATCCAAATTACCATCTGTAGCCCCAAATTCCGTCACACTAGAGTTTGTTTGCTCTCTGAACTGAACTTACCGAAAGCCAAGACAATTGAATTTCCACTAGTCGCATTTAAATGTATGCCGTTGGGGCATGAAAATCCTCATACCATCTTCTTGAAAAAAAAAAATCTGCATTCTACCCAATCGCTATTTTTATTTAATTGTCATACACCAACGGGACGATATTTAAATTATTATTATATTACACATTAACTCACGCACTCAGAAGAACGGATGGCCGATGGGCCATTAAGGTTCAAGAGTAGAGGCCGCGTTTAGGTAGACGAAGTGTTGGTCGGCCATTGACCAGATGGGAAGACGATCTCCGTGCAGTGGCAGGTCCGTGTTGGATGCGAGTAGCAAGGGATCGGTCGTCTTGGCATTCATTGAGGGAGGCCTATGTTCAGCAGTGGACGGATAAGGGCTGATGATAATGATGACACATTAACTTAGCCCATGAAGCTCATAAATATATAATATACAATGTATGTGAGTGACGATGGTCCAGTGTATATGTGCTCGGCCTCTTATGTGAGTGATCCGGGTTCAACCGTGACCCCCGTAGTACCTTGAAATAGAGTTTTCAACATTTCTTAGTGCACTCTGAACACGAGACCATCTTACGACCACCGATGGAAGGAAATCACCACGAAACCCGCATGCCTGATGAGATTGAAAGTTTTTAAAGATGTGTGAAGTTCCCGCGTTGGCATTGCAATGGCCAGTGCGTCGGTGAACTACAGCCCAAGACCTTCTTCGCCTTTTTTCGAGGTTGATACTTTATATAATGTATTTCATCGAATATTATAAATGCGAATGTGATTTTGTCTTTACGCTCTCACGACTGAATTATCAAACTAATTTTGAACTTTCTTTCATGGAAAGGTACGTTATCTGCTAGTGAAATATGCTATATTTTATGCCTACGCAAACTCCAACTACGCAGGTGAAGCTATAATAATAAAAATGATATCTATGGACGCTTTTACACCACGTCAATCTAGTCCCGTGATAAATTTCTGGAGAACTTGTGTTACGGGTACCAGATAACGGAAATACATATAAGTATTTAATACGTTTTATATTAATACACATATTTAAGATTTTTATTATATAATACTAAAGCGCCTTGGCGCTCAAGCCGGAGGTAGCGGGTTCGAATCTCGCCAAGGAACAAAAAAAGTTTATTTGTTCCTGGGTCATGGATGTGTATTAAATATGTGTATTGTATAATAAAAATCTTATATACAAAGTATTAATATAAAAAGTATTAAATATATGTATTTCCGTTGTTTGGTACCTATAACACAAGTCTCTTCAAGTAGGTACTTACCACGGGACCATGTTGACGTGGTGTAAAAGCGTCCACAGATATTATGTATTATTAAATTAAAAAGCTAGTCATCTATACTCGGATTAAATATACCATTAATGGGAAACTATTAATATTATAAGTATAGTTACTGTCTTACGTCATGCGAATCACTTGCATAATTACTAAACTATTATGGTTTTTATGAAATAGCTTAGGTTTTTACAATGCGCGTTTATTCACATAAAGGTGAAACACAGGAAGCGTCATAAGTGAACCAGCTAAGCTCCGGGCGTAATTTAAACATGAGAACGCACAGGTTCTTGAACTAATCCTACTAATATTATAAACGCGAAAGTTTGTAAGCATGGATGTTTGTTACTCTTTCATGTAAAAACTACTGAATGAATTTTAATGAAACTTTACAATGATATAGCTTATACATCAGAATAACATATAGGCTATTAATTATCACCGTACTCCCACGGGAATGGAAAGTACGCGGGTGAAACTGCGGGGCGCTACTAGTATATAATAACTTGCTGAAATGTAGTTTTAGCAATTGTTTCGGATAATATATCCGATCGGTGTTTTATAGATGGGCAAACTCTCTTTCAGCTTTCTGATTGGTTGAGATTTGCTAATAACGCAAGGATAATGGTTTTTTTTTTTCGGGATGACCTATGCTGTTGTCCTTATGGCATACCTTTAATCTGAAGAGTAAATGGGCAGATGACTCATCTAAAGGTAGGCAATAGACGGCTACGAGCCTGAAGTATTGAAGTATATGTCACTGTACTCTTGAACCTATTGAATTTATATTCTCTGTTATCTACTAATGTTTGTTCCTACAAATAGCTTCTATTTACTAGGGTAAAAGCAATAGGTAGGAATCTATGTCTTATCTAAAGTCTTATACAAGGGCCAGTTTCGTGCTTACTTATTGCTGTATTTTGCTTCTCATCCATAAACATGCAGCTTATCAAGCATATTATGTGCTTTTTCCTGTACAAATATCAAGAAACCTCCATTTTTTTTATGAAGTATCAAAGTACCAGAGACGCAACAGACAGTTGATTTTTATGGTTCGCCTTCACAACTCGGGGCTCAGCAGTGCTGTTCTCTAAGAGACATTTTCTAGGCTGTGCGCCGCGACGAGCTCGTCGCGCCCACAGCGTTGACGTTGCTAGGGTATTTGATATGGTTTGACAAGCTTAGTGAATACCAAGTTCATTTCACAGCGCTGTCACAGCGTTGCGACAGCGCTGCGTTACTTACAGATTAGCACTGCTGTATTATTACAGCATTATACAGCATTATAGTATAAACATTACTAGCAGCGCCCCGAGGGTTCCACCCGCATACTTATCAGTCCCGTGGAAGTACGGTGATAAACTATAGCCTACGTGTTATTCTGATGCTTAAACTATATTATTGTAAAGTTTCATCAAAATCCATTCTGTGGATTTTACGTGAAAGAGTAACAAACATCCATACTTACAAACTTTAGCGTTTATAATATTAAGTAGGATCTTGATGAGATTCTTACGCCCTACGCCTAAAAATATCCTGAACTTGTATGTACTAGACATTAGAAAATGGACGTCAATACTGGATACAAAATGACATGTTGTACCTGAAGACGTTAATTGTCTAAATTGCAAATGGAATATTGCAGACACGGAACAATACCTAGTACATCTAGTGACTGTCTAGTGCTTGTAAGTAAATTAGGTGTGGGCGGGACGTCGAACAGGCCATGCTTGATTGCGATTAAGTAGACACATTCTAACTCCGATATTATCTGGAAATGATTCGGAAATTCTAGAACATTCTTAACCTGAGCATTAACTGTCAAGTAGTGTCAGATCACGTAATCTAATATACTGGGCATTTAAACCAAAAAGTAAATACAATTTAAGCCCCCGTTCGCACGGGCGCTTAAAAAGCGTCGCGGTAAACCTAACGTTGGCTAGAGTTCCGAGTTTGGCATACTTAATTCGATTTAACGTCAAACACTTAACGTCGATAATCTTACAGAGTTCGAGAAAATAGCGTTGCGTTTTAAAAACGCCTTAGTGTGAACAGATACGTCGATGGCGCCGTAAAGACAAGCAATGTCATTTGTCTTTTTTCTAAGCGATTTTTTAAGCTTGATAAAATAAATAAACAGGACATAGGTACCTAGAAGGATACGCACCATTAGTCTAAATTGTTCTTTGATACAAAAAATGTACCAATTGGTGCGTGGTTCTTTTATTTTTTAAAGACTTACAAAATTCGCTTCATCCCATGTATATTGCGATCCACAGACATAATAATTCTAGAAGGTACACAGAGGGTTTACTTTATGGTTCACTTTACGTGCATTAACTAAAGTGTATTACTTCTATCCCCTAAAAGGGCTGGGTGTTAACGGGAACGAGCATTTAATGTCGCATGATAGGTGCAATAAAGAGTTATTAGTAGAAGAACTAACGCGATAAATCTAAGAGTAAAAAGGAATGTGTCGCTGCTAGTACCTTTAGAGCGATTCTATGGCAAAGTTACGACGCGGAATTGAGAAGCTACGTATGTAATATTTCAAAGACTTTTCACATATGTATTAACCAAAGTTGTCATTAGGCAATCGCGAGTCTCGGTTTTTTTATGTACTTAATATTAATCAGCTAACTATTTTCAGACCCGATGACCTAAATTACTAAATTTATCATTTTGTAATTTTGAGGAACGGAACGCTAAAATATATTTTTTTTAATGTTTTAATTGTATTTTTTAATAATTCAATATAATAAAAAATATACCGTATAACAATATCATCATCATCATCATCTTCCTGGCCATTATTATTCCCATTCATTTGGGGTCGGCTTTATATGTCTTGTGCCTCCACTCTGGCCGCATACTCGTTAGTTCCCGCGTCACTCCACACTTCTCCATATCTCTCCTTATCCCGTCCAGCCATCTCATCTTCAGTCTTCCTCTTCCCCTATACCCTTCCACCCGCATGTCCATTACCTTACGTGTCACGTGATCGATTTCTTGTCTACAGACATGTCCAAACCATGCGTTGGTGACTTCTGATCTTCTCCGGCAGCGGTGCTACCGTATAACAATATATTCTTAAATATTACATGTATTGTAGAATCCTCAAAAGAAAAGTGTAAAATTCTCTAGTCAGCTAATTTCCTTTCTGGGCGTTCAACGCTACATAAGGCGCCGAAAGTGAACAATGTAATTGATAGAATGTACTGTCGGTCCTTGATGGAAATTCATGTTATAGTCACTATAATGAAATTTTTATATCCACTTTTTCCACTATTTATTTTATATATTTTAACAGTTACAATTTAAACACGACCGGTTTCGACGAAGGACCTACCTGAGGATGACTTTGTCGAAACCGGTCGTGTTTAAATTGTAACTGTTAAAATATATAAAATAAATAGTGGAAAAAGTGGATATAAAAATTTCATTATAGTGACTATAACTGAAACATAATGAACACAATTTATTATAATTTTAACATAATATGCTTTAAAGAACATATTATAACTAATGACTATCGTTTATATAGTCGTTTTTTAGGATTCAGATCGGGAAAAGCTTAAGTATGTCTAGAGATGAAAAACTAGTAGTAAGGTAAAGGTAGACATTATACGACTAAATTGAAATAAACAGGAGGATTCAGGAACTCATTCCTCGCACCATCAAAAAAGTCTAATTCATCACGCCTGATTACTAACTTCATAATAATCCTTTAGTCCTCACGAACTTTATACAATTTTATATAAAAGGATAATAAAAAGTACTTTTTTTATCCTGTCGACAGATCGTGCATAAGCGTGTCTCTAAATTAAATTTCAATTTCTCTCGAAGCCCACCTCGTAGCTCAAAACTCTCCATTATACTGCGGTCGTGACGTTCATATACTTATATTTGTTCCAGTGCCCACTCATTCGTAACAACGGCTTTGAACACGCTTAGTACAGCCTTGCCAAGGGTTGTCGCCCTCGTCCAATTATAAAATAATGACAATAGATAATAACCGTGTTCGGATCATTATTAATATCTTGTATTTATTTTGAACTTGTTGTTTTTGAAATTGGTCATAATTATAGTGCAGAAAATAAATGTTTAAATACAAAATGTTACAAATAATTTTGTGTAATTAAAATTAAAAAGAATAAACAGTTATCATGTTATATGTTGACACATTACATGATAACTACAATCTTCAGTGAATATAAATGGAATACGTTTAATTTTTATTTGAGTAAAATTCGTGGAAACATAAGAAAACAATACATTTAATTTTATTGAGATACTAATAAATTATGCCATAATCTAATAAACGAACATTTTTGTGGCAGTAGGAAAAATAATCGAAAAAGTAAATGTTTCTTGTTTAAATTACTAGCTGTTGCCCGCAGCTTCGCCTGCGTTAACTAAGATTTACAACGGGATCTTAGTACGCAAAATAAGTAACTTTTCTGGTTGATTTTTTACACCTTGTGTCTGAAAAACCCAAACATCTTACGGAACTTTTTTTTTTTCAGAATAAAATTTAGCCTATGTTACTCGTGGATAATGCAGCTTTCAAACGGTGAAAGAATTTTTGAAATCGGTCCAGTACTTTTTAAGCCTATTCATTACAAGCAAACAAATAAACAAAGTTTTCCCCTTTATAACATTAGTGTAGATTAAATTCTATTAACTTTCCAAACATTTTAATTATATCCCAAAGGTCTTTGGCTGTGCAAGATCATAAAGTATCGATCAATTAGATAGGTATTCTCGGCCGTAGTGCGTGCCCTTTTATTGTGGCGTCGCGGATCGCCGTGTAACTGTCGTCCAGGGATTTGTAGCTACCTCAGCCAAGACCCGCGATCCTAACGAGCCACCAACGTGAAAAATAGCGAATGTTTAAGCAGTACACGCTCTAGTGCTTAGACCCTTTTTGAAATTAAAAAAAACGACTTGAGGTTAATATATCGTACAGCCTACTATCCTGTTAATTGTAATGAAACAACTTTTCGGATTTTATCGCGGTTTATTGAGCTTTTACATGTACAACGTTTTCGATATTTTACAGCAACCATGGCCACAATGACTAATGGCATCGTGACCATGGTTTATGTAAAGTTTCTGAAATATAAAAAACTTAAAAAACCGTGACAAAATCTGTAAAAGTTATTTTCCAAATTCAATTATTTATTGCTCTCCTCTTTCTTAGGACAGTATTGCTGTTTCGGAATAAAAAGTAATATTGACATATATTCTGGCACCTATCATTATATATTTTAGGACAAGCAATAGATAGTCTGAGTCTGATTTGACTTATTGAATTCACTACTAGCTGTTTCCCGCGGCTTAGCCTGCATTAATTTAAATTTGCGGACGTATCAGGATTGATGATGAATTTTTGTTTAATCTGTCTGTGAAAGTTCTGACAAAATTAATCCTGCCATTTCGGATGTTAGTCAAATCAAACAAACAGACACGAAAATGTTATTTTATGCATCTATTGATTTTTTTTCGAAAGGTCTACTTTTAGGCCTGATAGCTTTTAAGCTCAATCGGTAGGTAGGTAAGCAGATGGCTCACCTAGTAAAAATCATCTATTGAATATTGTTTATTTTAATGTTAAAAACAGACACTCCAATTTTGTTTGTCTGGATAGATAAAAAATTGTGTTGATTGTCTCGTTTATAGGAAATAGAGCTCGCCTGCCGGCGTCTGTCTTAATTATCTATATTTATCCCCTTTCTATTTCTACAGTTGTCTATATATTTAGTCATATACCAAAGGCACAAACGTCTTAACTCCAAACGTCTTTTTAAGAGATAAAGTGCGTTTAAATGAAAACATACTGACGGCCAGTCGTATATTGCACTACCGTATCGCGACCATAAATAATGATGGTGCTAAATACGAAGATTTGCCCAAGATTGCACACCGCTTGATATATTTTATTCACGACAAAGCAACTTACAACACCATATTTCAACCCATTGTTTGCATTCAACAGATTCATATGGTTTAGAATGCAGTTTTGGTATTGGTTTGCATTTAATGTATGGAACACCTTTAAGAAATTTATTGTTTGGTATTTACATCAATACTTAAATATTTTTATATGTACCATCAACTACAACTATGAAATGTAAATTATAAATTACTACTTATCATATTAGCACAAAATAGCAATGTTTAACATACTTTATTATACTTTTCTTTGGCGTTCATTGGGGCAGGCCTCTGTTCAGAAGTGGACGAATAAAGGCTGATGATGATGATGATGAATGGACTTTGACACTATCAAACCATTTTCTTGCGGCCACTGCATATAAGCACACTTATTTAATCGACTGTCTCCCCGAAAGTTCAATCAGATTATTGACTTCTAAATCTATTGCAAAACATAACCCTATCTTATCTTTGCACATAATAATGTGGAGGATTAGCACAATAGATAAAACAATCCAGACGCATAAAGTTACGACGTGCGCTAAGCAATGTACAATTGAATCAGTACAATGCATCTATGAACGCACGCTGGCAAAAGCAATGTGGCGGAACAGATTATGTTATGATGCTGCCACACTGCAGTTATAAAATGTTAACAAACGTTAGTAAACATTTTATAACAGCAGTGTGGAAGCACCTTTACACTAATGACGCATCCACATGATCTGTTATGAATACTGCTGGTGATTGGCCAGCTCGATCGACTTAGTGCAACGATTCTATTATTATCATCCTATCGATTCCGTCCTCTTTTAACGTCCTCTTAGTTTTCATTCAATGAACGCTAAGGTGAGCGATGAAGGAAAACATCGCGAGGAAACCCGCATTCCTGATGAAATTAAGTCTTTGAAGCTGTGGGAAGTTCATCAACTTGTGTGCTTTTAGATATAGACAAATTTTATAAAATTTACGCTTGTAAAAAATTCACCGAATTTTATGGAAAATTTATCAATTTCAAAAATATTTTTATCCTGTAATATTTCGAGACTCTTTAAAAATAATTACTATAATTAATATACCATATAGATATGTGCATTATATTACTAATAACACAAAACAGCATATCCGACATAGATATGTTATATCAATATTATTTAACTAGTATGTATTTACAAAAATTGTGAAACTATATTTAAAAAAGAGCAACACTACAGAGTTTTTCGCTAGATTTTTCTCTGGTAAAAACTGCTACTTTTGCGATTTTAGCATTAGCTTAAAAAAATATTGACATGTTTCAAGTGCTATGTAATTTGTCTACGAAATAAATATTATTTCATTTGAATAGATCCTACATTTAGTTACCTACATTTAGTTCATTATTTCTAAATATTCACGCTTTTCTGTCCATTTTGAATAGGACGGGTAGCACAAACATTCTTAACTGTAAGCGTAAGTTACATTGTGAGTGCTTTTTTTGCAACAGCTTTTAATGACAGTAACACTAATGAGGCTAGCTTGGTCATTAGGTTTTTATCTTCACACAGCTTTTATTAGACTTCCCGTAAACCGTCCGTAGATCAGATCATAAATCTAATCCCGTTTAGATCTTACGGTACTGATGTCACGCCAATGGCGTGTCCAATTAGTCCATTTTTGAACGGAATATGGGAGACAATTGATACACTATATGAAATTACATAGTTATAAATTTTGAGTGATAAACTTAGTGTCGATCGGCGTCTGTTTTTACGTATATTTATGATTTTATAGATTCTAAAGAAAGATATCGTCCACACAAATTAGTTTTGCTGTAATTGCTAAAGTTAACATTAATTTATTAGAACGCACTTGAAGTAAAGTAATCTTTAATATTATTGCAAATTTGAATGTTTGGATGTAGGGATGTATGTAGCTTATTAATGAGTATCGACTGATCAGATCGGGTTCGAATTTAGATGAGTGATATGTCATAGTCTAATATATTGGGCTATATTTTATCACATATAATGCATTAATAATATGTAACTAATATATTGTAACACCTTATACTATATGACGTGGTTTTTAGTTAATATCATGGAAGTTAGGATTGAGGGAAAGAGAGGAAGAGGTAGACGAAGGAAAACTTATATGGAACAGATCAAGAAAAAGTCAACGGTAGTATCATATCAGGAGGTGAAAGTATTGGCGGAGAAAAGGAATGATTGACGATTACTCCGCCGATAAAAGCAAGGCTCTTAAATAGAGGGAAAGAGAGAGAGAGAAAGATAATATATTTTTCGCTATTCGCTAATACCCCATTTTTTATTTGACGATAAAATTCTACGCTAGTGAAATTGCCAAAACCTAGTCTAAGAGTATAACATTTCACATAATATAGCATTCTCTATTATTATCTCGGCAATATATTAGTTATATACCAACACAAGTGACGCAGAATTCGCACTCGTATTCCAACATGTACTGGCCAAGTGTTGCACCTTATAAAGATCGTTGTATTGTTCCACTGATGTTTTATTCATTCTCATGGAATTTCTCTCTTGCCAACGACAATTTTTCCAACTCGCTTCTACCTCTTTGTTACACATTTTACCAGGCGAAAGATTTTTTTTTAAATCAAATAATTTCTTGCTTATGGGTGTAAATATAAAAGCAGATACAATTAATTTACAGAATTTATATTCCAAAACATTGGCTTTGTGTGGTATGCAAAGTTTTTGTACAATTGATAATTCATTATGTATGAATTAGATAAGATTTTAGTATAGATTATTATTATTTTATATGTATACTGTATAGGGTAGCGATCATAATATTAAAACGATATTTTTCGAAAATACAACTTATGAAACATGTAAACCGAATTAATTATAGATACATAAATTAATTAATAAACACATCAATTATTCAATTTCGTGAAAATTTAAATGTATGTAGATTGTTGTTTTTTAATGTTAAACCTGGCGCACTATAACTGTGTTTTGGTAATAATTAAAATCATGTAATGAATTTTCCACTCTGAAACATAATATGGCTATTATTATTATTATCATTTTTATTAATTATTACATTATTTCATGATTATATCGTTATTATTATTAAAATAAAAATTTTTACTCGCTAGAATAGAATAACTCTTTACGGATTTTCTTGAGGTTTTTTTTTAATGTCAAAAGAAGGTAAATGAGCATTCGAAGCTTTATAGTGGCTACCGACGCCCATGGACATCCGCACAAACAGAGGCTATTCTGATGCCTTGTCCTTTTCCCCCTATCCATACAAGGGGCCACCGGGCACCTCCAAACCGCACGAAACGCGACAGCATAGCTGTCACTTTACACCGGTGTTATATGAGCGAGAGGTACCACTCCAGTCGCGGCCCGATTCAGCTGCAGTGCAGCTCGGATGTACCTATTAATATTCAGCTTTACTATATTAGTAATTAGTTCATTAGCTACAAAAACGTTTCCCCGAAATATAATCAGTACTTCTCTCTCTCTCTCTCTCTCTATTTAAGAGCTTTGCTCTTGTCGGTGGAGTATTCGACACTCATTCCTCCCCTCCGTCGACACCTTCAGCTCTTGATACGCATAACCTGTACCTTCTTTATTTATTGCATATAACTCCTCGGTCTACCGTCTCTCTTTTTCCATCAATTTTCCTTCTGATATTTTTTATAAACAAATCATGTCGTATCACGTGACCAATTAAATTTCCTCTTCGGTTCTCAACAGTTTTAATAATATTTCTTTCCTCTTTCACTATTTCCAAAACTTTTCAAAAATCCGTACTCACTAAGAAAAATTTACTTCCTCCATTTGAGTAAATCATCCGCCTCCATTTGATCACGTAATACAATGCATGTCGATAATAACTTTATAATGCATGTTACAACCATTACATCAGATGACTACGACACTAAAAACACCATGCAGAATGCCCTCCAATCACAACAACCGTTGATATCTCACTCCAGCACGACCCGATGGCAACGTGCGTAAACTGGTCGTGCGTAACAACCGTCCCGTAAATCACTAGCCAGTCACGTACATGGAACGCTCGTTTAAAAACCGCCGAAACGTTATCATTGAAACGTTATATGTCTCCAAAGATGGACCTAAATGGTATAATCTTCGTGTACTGTTTGGTGGCGAATCGACTATGTTGGCATTAAAAGGCCATGTCCAGGAGTGGATGATGATAATGTGGCTAGAGAAGCCTTCAAAGTTAATTAATTTAACTGTTTTATTTGTCTAGTTTTATTTGTCTGAAGGGTTATAATGAAGGGTTCGATTGATTCGTTTTAAGAGATATATTTTCTACAGCGGACGATATTAGGTAAGGACGCTCCATCCGATTACCACTGAGCCACGAGCTCCTCTATACTATTTTATGTAGATGTCAAAACACGTTAAAACTGTTCATCTGAAGGTATATTCACATCAAATATCTGACTATAGAAATATTTTCCACTATTATAATGAAACAACTTTTACGGATTTTATCGCGGTTTATTTAGTTTTTTACAAGCCCGACGTTTCGGAAACTTTACAGCAACCATGGTCACGGGAGGACTGAGGTGTCAGATGTCCTACTGTTACAAAGTTATTCGAAACTACCCTATGATACAACATGGTTTTCCACTAACTAATTTCCTGGTTTATTTTTTAAAGTAATAATTTATATTACGAAATTTAATTATAATAGTTTTAGATGTGACCTTAGCAACAAAAATCTGTATTTATATATTCAAAAGCTTCTAGCCCTTTAAAGCTTTAAAAGCTTTTATGAAAGGTAAGTTTTCTTTCAATTTATAACATACTGTTGGATGGAGTGCTTACTATATTTTTTATATAAATAAAATTAAGCCTATTATATTTTTTTTACTTTTTACCTCTTTTAAATGTACACAACAATAGAGAACCTATTCTATATTATTAAAAGCTAGAACTGTTGGAGATATCTATTTGTACAGCTTCGAGTGTATATGACTATTGTTTACATTCCTTATATGATGAAACATACTATTTTAGTCCGCATGCTTTATCCGCTATTGAAGCATATAACGACCGTTAAAAAGTATTATTATTATATAATATTATGCGTCAGTCAATTTTAACAACACCAATCCAGAACTTTCTATTTGACGTTGAAAAAAATCGTCTTTTGGCAAGCTTTACCAAAGAAAGAAGCGCCTGGCTGCGATTGCGTCTGCATGAGTACCAACGAGTCAGAAATAATTTTTTGCTGCGTAATTATTAGTGCAGAAACTTAATATTTTACATCATAGAAGTAGCCATTAATGCGTTGCCCGCCTTTGGTAGTCCAGGGGAACTTGGTATGTTCTCCATCCGACGGTGGTGAGGCATGGACCCGCCACAGGAACGAACCCGACGCCATGAAACCGCGTACCTACGCGGTTTCACAATCCGCGGTTGGCGCGGGGCAACCCCCTTTTCTCATCACAGGGTGAACCAACCGGTTCAATTCATAGCATTAAAACCACTAGGGCCATTAGTATAGCTCCAATCAACCAAAAAATGTTATGTTCATGAGCGACTCTCAAGCCGGAACCGCACGTTTGCCGAGGCTTGGCAAGCCTTCACAAATTCAAACGCGTGGATACAGAGTTTGTCTTGGCTTCCATACGTTTGCAAGGGTTTGTGGCCGATCAGACGAGTGTCGGTATTGTGCACTAGCCAAAGGGAACAAAAGAGAATTTGCCGCAAGCGCTTGCGAGGCGTCCACATGTTTGTGACTTGTGGAGGCTTGAAGCTTGCGGCAAGCCACAAACGTGTGGATCCGGTATAACAAACCTAACCTAACAGGTTGGTTGTCTATCTGTTTGTTTATCCAACTAACATTAAAAACTCATATTAACTTGTATAATGGTTACTAAGAATAGAAATAAATAGCTGTATAAGTGAATTTGAGCTGAACAAACTGGATTGAATTAATTTAATCACGCAAAAATACACACAGCAGTCTATATTTATTTCAAACATCTAGTGTAACCTAAATAAAACAAGTTTAGTAGCGCTTAATTATTTTGCTGGCGCTTTTTAAGCGATTTTTTTTTAATTATAAGCAATGCACATAATGCAGTAAATGTGTCTAAATGTGATAAGTGCAATCTATAATCATGGACTACAGATGTATGGCCTGTTAGTATCTAATCGCCGGGCCATTAAACTACACGTCGAGATCAACAGTAGCATTGTATCGATACAGAGGCTGTAATTTTGCTACATAAAAGACATTTAATAACAGTTTATGACGACAGAATTGAATAAACATTTTTTATTAGTTGCAAGGGCATATTAACGCATGAGTCTTATGGTGAATGTTTAAAGTTGTGCATGAACAGAAATAATTTCACTCTAGTAAACTTATGACTTGAGTGTGACGTAAGACTCAACTAATTCCTGCCAGTTCTGCTTTTCTCTCTAAAACACAGCAAAGCTGTTTGACAGAACAAAAAGGCAGAATGGTGATATCGGGCGAGCGTCATTGCGTTTCTTCCACTGCGCCGGTATAATTAAATAGAGCGTCATGTTATTAGCGTGGTTATTAGCTAGCTTTTTTATATTACCTACTAGCTGTACCCGAGCGTAGCTACGCCAACGACTAAAATCAACTTTAATTAAAGACATTACACAAATTTTGAAATTAATTGGAATGACAGTGGCGCCATCTGTCGAAAATTGATCGTACCAACTCAGAAACCTTCGTGTGCTCATGCACAACTTTGCTAAATCATCACATGATCAAATGCACAGTTCGGAGTTAAAGGTCATACAAACATTCATTTATACATACAAATATACATTACCTAGAGTTTGAGTGGTAGATCCTGTGTGATTTCAATATTTTAAACATTTCTAACAATAAACCCACAATAAGTAATGCAATCGCGATGAATTCTCCCCGCGTTCAATCTCAGCTCGCTAAGAAATAATGAAGTGGAGCTAATTTCTTTTATGAAGCTTCGCGCTTCTATTAATTGATTGTATATGAAGTAACTTTATCTAATAAAATAGTTTGAAATACACGTGAGCTCTCGACCTCACGTTTCACTATAAACTAACCATTATGGCAGCGAAGTGATTTAACACTATTTATTTTTATTACAACTCTAAATCTTTAGTGCTAATGGTGTACATAGATAAAAAGCCCGTGTATAATGTTTAGTAGTAAAATTGTCACTTTTAACGTATAGGATTGTATAGCCTTTTTTATGTAAAACTTAATTATTAATTAAACCAACAGCGAATTTAAATTTACAAATAACTATGTTAATAGACGAAGGAGAAACATTTTACCCTCCGTCTTCATCCTAGATCAAAAATAATAATAAAAAAAAAACAAAAAAAATCATAATAGTGTCACCAAATTATCTTTTTCAACGTCAATTGAATCTGTTGCCGGATTCAAGACAAGCCCAGTAAAAAGAATGGGCGAAACAAACTCAGTCGAACTAATCTTTTCAAATATTTTATGACAATTTTATATGCTATCCTGAAATGCCTGAAAGGAACGCCCTTTTCCCAAGGTGTGGTATATTCCATGAAATATTTTAGTCTATAATATCCATTGCCACACAAACGCTTTTTAATAGCTTTTTGGAATTTATTAATGGATAGATTTTGAACGTTTTCGGGAATCCTATTGTAAAAGGATTTACAGTTGCCTTTAAAAGAATTGCTTACTTTTGTAAGTCTAATAACTGGTGCATCTAACCTATGTATATGTGTAATGTTTGAATTATGATGATCTCCAAACAGTCTCGGGTTTCAGTTGAATGCGAGTGGTGATAGTTCGGACATCTTGACGTTCATTGAAGGAGTCCAGTAATCGATATGGCTGATAATGATGAAATATATTTTATCGAAATCGTTTAAATTTATTTTTTAAAATTGTTATTGAGTATTGCGTATTGTTTTTGAAGTAAAGGTAAAGCTGAACTTTTACATAGTTACTAAAGCGATTTCCGACCGAAGCAAAATGTTTGAGGCAACTTTTTATTTTAACTTCACGTAGACAGAGCGAGATACGAACGTACAGTCGTTCTTTTAAACGGCCACGTCATACAACGATGAACGGAATGACAAGTTTAACGTACGTAGTTTACGTTCAACGTTTTTCGATGTTTTATTCTGTTTTTGAACGTGAAAATTCCTTCTGTATCTAGATCATTGGTTTATTTTAAATCTGCCTGTCTGGTTTATGTTACGACATTAGTACAAGTATGTGACGATGAGATAAAATAGATCAATAGTTTTGCTCGTCTGTATGTTTTTTTTTTTTTTGTATGTTTGTTACTCGATTACTTCGCTGTTTGGGAATGGATTTTGGTGATTCTTGTTTTGTTAGTAAGCTTATGTTTCCGAATTGGTCCCATATTAATTTGATCGACATCTGATCAGCGATTTTTAAGTTATATTCAATAATGCTTATTGGGTGGTTTTGTATACCCAGACGTTTTTCTTATTTTATTACTTGTCGATGTAATATGAACAAAACCACTGAATAGGATACTTTGGAAAGTATCAAAGTATTGTGAGGTCATTATCATCAACTTTCATCCGTCCACGGCTGAACATAGGTTCCCTCAATAAAAGCTAAGACGACAGGTCCCTTACCACTAGCATCCAACACAGATCGGGAACGCCAAAAATTTTGCAAGAAAAAATAAAAACTGTATTACTTATGTATAAACTTAAAACTAAAAAGTACAAAATAAAATTAATTTTAAATAAAAAACCAAAAACCGACTTCAAAACCATACCTTAATTATTAATGTACAACTAAAAATTTTAAAATAATATTGAAATACTTCGAAGTGAAGTAGAAGTCGTATACTATTTAAAATCGGGTATTTTTGGAGTCGGTACCAGCCAAAACATGGCTGCCCTTCACAGGCATATTCTCAATACTTGGTGTATGAGATTGATCATTAAAATATCCTCTTTGGCTGTCACCGACTCCAAAAACACCCGATTTTAAATAGTATACGACTTCTTCACTTCGAAGTATTTCAATATTATTTTAAAATTTTTAATTGTACATTAATTAAGGTATGGTTTTGAAGTCGGTTTTTGGTTTTTTATTTAAAATTAATTTTATTAATAAATAAAAACTAAGATATTTCATAGGGGAGAATTGCAATGTTATTTCCATTTTATTTTAAATAAATTTTATCTTCATCATCATTATCAGCCTTTATCCGCCCACTGTATACATTCACATTTTATTATTAGTTGCTTCTAAATTACTCGTTCTAATTTTAATTTATAATTAAAAACTAAACAGCATTAAAGCTACATTAGAATTTGGATTTGCTAAGACATTGTGTAACACACTTAAACCTCTTTCCATTTAGTACACTATAGGGTTCTATATACCGCATACCGAAATTATTCTAATAATAATAAGTTATTTATAATAAATAATAATTAAAAATGGTGTATACCGTTTAATCCTGTTTATTAGAGTGTAAGATCATCGACTTTAAATTACTAAATGAAAATTTAAATTCACTTCGCTCGAGTCAACTCGACAACATCCCGGACACTATAGAGAGTCCCGAGGCGGCCATTGCGGCCAGTTCCAACCTTACCGACCATCTGGTAGCGACGATGGAAAAGTCATCTAGGGAGATCTCAACGTCCAGCGATGGACACTGGGAGCTCCCGGATGACATTAAAGCACTCATACGCGCCAAAAACACCGCAAGGCGCAGATACGCTCGCTACCCGGCGGACGAGTATCGTCGTGACCTCCGTAACCTCGAAAGAGACGTTAAAACACGCATCTTAGAGCACAAAGCCGAAAAGTGGGATCGCCTCCTTAGTGAAATCTCACCCTCCCATGTGGCCTACTGGCCACTCGCTCGTTCATTTAGAAAGAAAACGGAGGCATCTATGCCGCCATTAAAAAGACCTAATCGCGCGCCTGCACTAGAGGACGCCGACAAGGCGGAACTATTAGCCGATACACTAGAGAGCCAGTGTACCCCAAACATCACTACCCCCTCACCCTCCATAGGCTCCCACGTAGAGGAGGTAATTAGGGTAGTAGAGTCGAAGACTTCTGCGCCGCCGGAGGGGGATCCTATCCCTCCGACGGATGTAGAAGAAGTCCAAGACATTATCAAACGACTTCACTCCAAGAAGGCCCCCGGGCCGGACGGGATTTCCAACAAAGTCATTAAAATACTCCCACCCGCTCTTGTTTACCTCCTGGTTAGCATTTTCAACGCCCTCCTAAAGGGCTGTAGGTTCCCAGACCAATGGAAAGAAGCTACGGTTATCGGCATACCTAAGCCCGGCAAACCGGGCACGGAACCGTCTAGCTATCGGCCCATCAGTCTACTAAGCTCGATTGGCAAAATCTACGAACGGGTTCTGCTTAAGCGGCTCAAAGCCGTTATAGGCGAAAAGAACCTGTTCATAGACGAGCAATTCGCCTTCCGCGAAAACCACTGCTGTCCAAGGCAAGTCCACCGTATGACCGAAGACATACTCAGAGGTTTCAATAAAAAGAACTCCCGCGATACGTGCGCCGTTTTTTTCGATGTAGCAAAGGCCTTCGATAGGATATGGCACGAAGGCCTCGTGTACAAACTGTACAAGCTAGGAATACCGGATAGGCTAGTCATCATCATCCGCGACTATCTGTCAAACCGGTCTTTTAGGTATAGGGTCGAAGGCACCCTCTCTTCCCTGAGACCTCTGAGGGCCGGAGTCCCCCAGGGCTCCGTGCTGTCCCCAACTCTATACAATCTGTACACATCAGATATCCCCAGACCTCCGGACGTCAAACTGGCTCTCTTCGCTGACGATACAGCTCTATACGTCACCCACCCTAATGCTAATAGAGCATCGCTATTTCTCCAACGTGCCGTCACCGAACTAGGCAACTGGTTCGCAAAATGGAGAATAGCTATTAACCCCGATAAAAGCGCGTCGATTCATTTCTCTCGTAAGAGAAAGACACGCTTACCTAAACGCAGACAAACATGGTTCACGATGAAACCAATCTTACTAAATAACGTCGTTATTCCCAGAGTTAGACAGGTCAAGTACCTGGGGGTCACCCTCGACAGGTCGATGTCGTTTAGACCACACATCGCCGCGATTTCTAAAAAAGCCCGTTTCGTCAGTAGTAGACTGTACTTCCTCATAAACAAAAAGAGCAAAATGCCCCTCAGGCACAAGCTCACCCTCTATAAATCATGTATCCGCCCCATCATGTCATACTCCTGTGTGGCATTCGCGCATGTGCCTCAGCATAGACTCAGAGGCCTCCAAACGATCCAAAATAAATTCTTACGTGTGGCAACCGGTTGCCCGTGGTACGTAAGAAACATCGACCTACACCGTGACCTCAGACTAGATTCGATTAGGGGCCATTTCAAAGCGATGTCAGAACGTCACTTCGAAAAGGCACTTCTCCACCCGAACCCACTCGTCGTGAGTGCGGCAAACTACACCCCCGATAGCTTAGCACCTAATAAGTCTAGGTTACCTAAGAATGTCATAACCGATCCTGTTGATAAAATCACAGAACTGTTAAAGCGCGACGCTGAAGCGCGACGTAAGCTACAACACACACTCAGACATAACACAGCCGGTGTTAGGCACACATTCACACCGCATGGGCCCCGGGGTCGTATGCGACGTCGAACCCTACACTCCGTTGACCAGTTGATCCGGATCAACCGCGACAGCATAGGCTCAGATCAGCTACGAGTCGACACCAGTATAGACCGTGTAATCACCGATAGCACTCTGCTATCGGCAGCTTGCTCGGGTCCCGCGCTTGACCCGCCTCCCCCGCTACCGGGGGAGGGGAGGGCCGGCCCTCACGATAGGTTTCTAACGTCACCCGTTCCAAACCAGTCGACCGTAGCTGACCAAGTTAGGTACAAACCCGACACCATGAACATGGCGGGGGGCAACCCCCCAAATTTTTAACGTCATAGGATGATCCAACCGGATCACCCCATTTCCGATGACGCATAACGGTCACTAGGACCATTAGCATAGATCCAACCGAAAAAAAAAAAAAAAAAAAAAAAAAAAAAAAAAAATTATTAGAGTGATCACAGTTAATTTTTATTTTGATGCCTAATCTTGATTCTGGTCCTCATGTCTGGTTCTCGAAGAAGCTTTTGTAAGAAATGTTTGTTTGATTTGACAAATAAAACTAAAATTTAATAATAATATCATAATATAATAACAATATCTACGTATATTCATTTAACCAATATTATATTGAACTATATAATATTAATATAATTATAGTCGTAATAAAAGTCTGATGGACCATTTATTCTGAACCACGGAGCAGTCAGGTATAGCCATTACGAGCAAAAAGCTGAAAAGCATTGATCATTCCCGACGTATCAATGGAGTTAGACGAAGGGTGAAGCGGGCTGCGGCACTACTATTATATATGACTCATTATCAGACCCAGACAGTCCTTATCGAATCGCTATTTATCACAGAATTGCTCTCCATTAAGCAGCATTTTGCTTTTTTGATGATTCGGCAAGTCCTATTCCATGTTTGTTAGCACTGGTGTACGCTATTCGCTAAGATAATCAATTTCCAAACGAAATGTAAAAAAGTAAAGTAAAGTATCAACCCTTATATGTCCCACTGCTGGGCACGGGTCTCCTCGAAATCAGGCGAGCAGGGTTAATGGGCCATAGTTCACCGATGCTCTGGCCCAATGTGGGTTGGTGAACTTCACATACCTTCAAAGACTTTCAATCACATCAGGCATGCAGGTTTCCTCACGATGTTTTCCTTCACCGGTGAGGGAACGATGGTCTCGAGTGTGCACTTATAAATTAAGAAAAACCCATTTCAAGGCACACATGGACGGGTCAGGATCAAACCCTGAACCTCTCGCATAAGAGACCGAGTCCACCCACCACTGGAGCATCGTCGCCAATTAAATGTACTTTATACTAACTTACATACGACTAATATATTAACTTGCGACTATTTCTTTACCTGTTTTCAGTTACTATGACGTATTATCATTTAAGATCTATGGTATATTAAATTCCGACTCAATAGCCTTAATTTATTTATCATACAAGTTATCCCTTTTTTATTTATATCTGTAAATTAAGATAATAAACTGTATTATTTTCTGTACATTAAAAGTAAATCTTTCTAATCTTTAAGACTCACCTTTAAGGGTACTATTAAGATTATTTTAAATATTTGAGATTTAAAAGTAATTTCTAATAATAAAGCGAGGAGGTATGCAATGCCACCAAAATTTTATTGGTATATTAATGTACATATACAATCCTTTTGTTCCGTCCCACGCGTCCGCATCACGAGTGCCTTTTGCTAAGGAAATTACTCATCGCAATTGCAGGGGCTAATGCTCCGATGAAATAACAGTGGAGTCTTCCGCGTAGCCAAGGAATATTTATTTTTCAATAATACCCGTATAGTTAGCTATGTCCACCTTTATTAAAGGGCGATCACAGTATTCATTTCCTCATGTGTTAGAATAAATTGCTATAAAGAAAAATAAATATATCTACGGATTTATCGCGGCTTAAAATATTATACAGTTCCGACGTTGCGAATACTTTGTTTGAAATTACCAACAATGGTATAGCTATCCGTAAGATCGATAACCAAACGATAACCATAGATTCGTAAAAAGTAAAAATATATATTACAAGCAGCGGCCCGCGGTTTTACCCGCGCACGTCTCATTACCGTGAGAATACGTGAATAAATTATGGCCCATGATACACATAACGTAGCCTTCTATTGGTATTTTTTTTTATTTGGTTCAGTAGAACCAGATATTACCCCCTAATTCCTCACACACACACAAATTTTACCTCTTTATTATATTTTATTTAGTAGAGAGATATTTGTACCAGTCTAAATAAAAAAATATTTTAAAGGCAAACTACTTTCGTGGATAAAATCATATCTTTTATAAATCTGACTAGCAAAAGTGGTTTGAAACCCTTAAGCTGTAGCTTACAGCTTGCTCTTAAATTTTCTTTACAAGCAATCCAAAACTTTCAAAGACGATCTTCGACACCAACTACTAAGCTGTTTATCTTGATATCTTGCCTTTACTTAACGAAACCTTACGTTCAGATGGTATCTAGAACCTTAACGTCCTGCATATATCATAGTGCAGGGCTATGACATTTTTTGCGCAGGGAGTCCTCATATTAAGATCACACAATATTAAGCCTATTAATTATAAACTGCATATTATATAAGTACTGTATAAATAACTGTATGTTTCATGGATAAGTTTTCCAACAAAGATTGAATTTAGGAATCTGTATAGAGTCAGATCTGAAGTTCAGAAAACACGATTCGACAAAAGTGATACTAGGAATTCTCGGCGTCCTTTTATATTCATAGGATGAAAGACATTTTGAAATGTTTCAGAATTTTGTCCTTCACACCAATCACCTTAAGAAACTATTTTGGAATAATACTCATAGCGTCGATCGTCCAGTGGCTATGGGCTCGACCTATTGAGCGAAAGAGTCCGGGTTCAATTCTGATCCCTCTGTGGTGCCTTGAAATGGGTTTTCCTAAATATCTGAGTGCATAGACACGAGACTATCTCTCGCTCAACGGTGAAGGAAAACATCGTAAGGAAATCTGTATGCCTAAGGAGATTGGAGAGAAAGTCTTTGCAGGTGTGGAAAGCTCACCACCCTGTGACCATTTTCCTTTTATATTTACACAGTGGTTATTCTTTCCTTTATGGAAATAAATACCTAATATATAAACACGAAACCTAACAAAAAATGGAACGTAAGCTTGAAATTGAAGTTAAGTCAGCCGTGCGTTGGCCATGCATTTTAATTCCGTACCTTTCTGCTGTTAGTTAGCAAACATAACCAAGTTTCTTTTGTTTTACATTAAAATTGGAATCTTTTA
Source organism: Lycaena phlaeas (assembly GCA_905333005.2). Taxonomy (NCBI): domain Eukaryota; kingdom Metazoa; phylum Arthropoda; class Insecta; order Lepidoptera; family Lycaenidae; genus Lycaena; species Lycaena phlaeas. The sequence goes on along the minus strand of HG995180.1, from coordinate 7,261,693 downwards.
TATGACAACGGGTATGTATAATTAAAGATATTTTCTGGTTTTATTTTATTCGTGTCTTTCGAGCTATTACATGGATATATAAAAAACGTATACAATTTTATTCCATGATTTTTCTCGCAAATCAACTTTATGTGTGTACTTATCTATAATTAGCCAGATGAATATCCCCCATAATTAAATTATTTTACACCGCCATTGGAGATATGGCTTGTAGCGAAGCGTATAAATTTGTAAGGCTAGGGCCTAGGTTCCTGTTATCAATGAGATAGCACGCTTGCGGAAATCTTTCGGTCCAATCAGTGTTGTTTTATATCGCCGTGCTGCCTGTGATTGTAATTTAATTAAACTGTAGATCCTATCTTAACTTTATAACGACTAGAATAGATAACCACGATAGAAACTAGTTTTACGCGCCACCGGAACATTGGAAAAAAATAAAGCAGAAGATGTAACGGCGTGTATTTAGGGCTTGTTCGGCTATAGAATTTATAAAAATGTCACACTGTTTTATTATTTACTGGCTTTTGCCAAAAAATCCTATTTTTTTATGTGTCGTAAGTAGGTACCTCCGTAAATATGTATACACAGTTTAATGATGATCGTTTGTGTAGTTTTCGCGTGAAAGCGTAACAAACATCGCTACTTTCAAATTTATAAAAAATATTATTAAGGATTTTATGGCTTTCAGAATTTATAGGAAGATATAAAATTATATGTATTCGCAATGTTTGGTGTATTACTTAGTTTATCAATTCATGTGTGTGTGTGTGTGTGTGTGTGTGTGTGTGTGTGTGTGTGTGTGTGTGTGTGTGTGTGTGTGAATCCCGGCCGATTTCGGCCACGGTGACTGTCTGTCTGTCTGTCTGTCATACTTCATTCATGTATAATTAGCATTTTACAATTAATTAAGTGCATTGTAATTAGTAAAGCATGTTCGTAAAGAGATTTCATAGAATCGCTATCAACGAAAATTATAAAAAAACTAACTACGTTATTACAAACTATTGTGAATTAAAAGTTTACTCGGCGGATTGAAATTAAAAAACTTAACAGAAAATGAAAAACCATTAACAATAGGTGCAAAAAGGGTTTGTTTGCTTTCTAAACTGTCCCTTTCAAGTACGTAGCACGTAGATAGTACGTGTGTTGGTACGAATTTACCTCAAAAACTGATCGGTGATTATCGACCCACTTCTCGGAGAATTTCCGTCACGCCTCGGAATTTGTTCTGTATTTGTACTAAGCTGTTTTCTTTTGTCGAGTTTGGAAACTTGATTATGTTCGTATTTACTTTTCGACGTCTTATGGTCCAGTTGAATTGAATCTAGATGTATTAAAAAATCTGGCAGTAATACTATATAATGTACAGTATTTTCTATCTTTATAATATGTATATATAATTCTGCTGTACGTTTGTACGTCACTAAACCTTGTTCACTTTGTTCACGCGTTGGATGCGAGTAGCAAGGGATCGGTCTTCTTGGCGTCCATTGAGTGAGGCCTATGTTCAGCAGTGGACGGATAAAGATGATAAACTGTTCCTAAACGGTTGGACCGATTTGAATGTTTTTTTTTTTTTGGATGCGTTTGGGTGGCTGGCGTCCTGTATGGCTTAGATTTACAAATCAGCACGGCAGATGGCACTGCGATCGATATGTAGGTTTTTTTTTCTATACAGCAAGTAAACCGCTGG